>CM075433.1:11228269-11516500 GCA_037832385.1 Rhizophora apiculata | reverse complement strand
GTCTCAATTTAAGTGGAATAAAGATGTACTTTTGTCTAAGGTCTTTACTCGAGAAAATAGTCAGAGTATCTTCTAGAAAGAAAAATTTCTTTCTAGGTTACCTACCCTATTTGCTAAGAGAGTTAAAATTAGGCTTAAAGCCAATCATTCTACAATAATTGATTATGATCACTGCACCTATGGTGAACTAGCTGCTGAAGTAGTCATTAAAGGAATTAAACTTTGTAACAAAATTAAACTGCATAAGCAGTTGCAAAATGAGAAATCTCAACGAAAAAGGGCTTTGGGTAGTTTTTGCAAGCAAATGGATTATGCATGCATAAGATATCCCAATAAACCAAAAAAGAAAGGTTATCAACTGTATGTGAAATGAAAAACTTCATATCAGATGAAAGGAATAAAGCAAAGAAAATGCTTGTAAAGCCAATACCAAAGAAAACAATTGTTTGCTTTAAATGTGGTAAAATAGGGCACTGTCCAAATAAGTGCAAAACAAAGCAAAAAATTCAAGAATTAACTCTCTATGAAGGTCTGAAAAAATCCTTGACACACATAAAGTGATTGTAATGAATCAAATTTAGAAATTGAAGTTCTTGAAGAAGATAATTCTTTTGAGTTGATTTAGACACTAGCTACAAAGGAAAATGTGATCCCTATCAAGCTATGTGTAAATATAATGGCTTATTAGTCTTAACAAATGTAGATAACATCTTTTTGGATTTTATTGACAAAATTCCAAATCCCAAAGACAAATGAGAACAACTAGAAAAATATTTACATTTAGCAAAAGATCACATGCTAGTTTTAGCCAACAAATTGCTGAATTAGAAGAAAGTTATAATTTAGAAACTATCATACATAAAATAAAAGAAAGCACTTAGCATAAAAAACTAGAGAGGAACCAACAATTATGGAGCTTAAAGTTGACAGTAAAGAATTAAAAATTGAGCTTAGAAAATTGAATGGTAGGATTATTATCCTAGAGACTATTACTAAAGAAAAAGAAGAAAGTACTCTTGATCTATTAGACACTTTATTAAAAGACGATGAGTCAGAAACTCTTCAATATGTTAGTCTTATTGATAGGGTTATGGGTAATAATAGGAATGTTATGCCATTTGGATTAAAAATATACCCTTCTAAATTTCAAAATATTTAATGCTTATTTAGCTTTTACACTTGTTTATATTGAGGATCTATTATTTTTTCCTAATATCATGAAATGGGTAGGTCTAGTCACTTCTTTTAAAAAGTTGAAGTTATTTCAAACCAAGATTTGCTTCCTTGGTCACTTCATTAAAAATGGAATTATTATGCCCATAAATCAAGTAATTGAGTTGCCTCTAAATTTCTCAATGAAATTAGGGACAATTAACAGTTGCAATGCTTTTGGAAGTTTGAATTGTCTTTCAAAATTTTATAATGAGTTTGCTTATGATGATAAACCCTTATTTGAAAGGCTTAAAAGGAATCCTTTATATTGGATGGATCACCATAACTTTCCTATTATTACAACAAAAATACTAGAAGTTCAATTGGCAATGAATTCTTTGATATGTACAGAAATCTCTACCACGTTCTAAAGTAGGAATTGTCTTATGGGTTGACTTTTAATGAAGTCAAATTCTTGCCAAAGCTAGGCCCATTGCTTTGAGGCCTTGAGATTTAGAAATTTGTAAAACAAAAATTACTAAAATCTTAAAGAAAGGGCTTATTAGAAAAAGTAATAGCCCTTAGAGTTGTCTTGCATTTTATGTAGAAAGGATTTGCTAAACCAACTTTATGAAGCCAACATCTTTTCCAATTTTGATATGAAGTTTGGTTATTGGCACATCCAAATTGCATAAAAAATTGAATCAAAGAAATTTTGTTAGGAAGAAATGAAGTGATGGTTTCATTCTTCTAGAATTGAGCCACTCAATACCTATAAGAAAGGTCAACCATTTTCATTTACTCTTTCATTTGATAGAAATCAATGGATTAATAATGTGAATGTCATAAGGTAGCTATTACAATGATTAATATAATGTTTTGTTCATACACTAATGATAATTTCATGATCAATTTGTGTGAATGAGACCTTACAACTAAATGAGAAAACTTATTAACAAGAAAAGAAGTGGCAATTTCATTCTTCTAGAATTGAACCATTCAATACCTATAAGAAAGGATGATCACAATCAATGACTCCTTTGTTTGATGGAATTCAATGAATTTAGAGTGTAAAGTCATAAGGTTGTTACTATTATGAGTAATATAAGGTTTGGTGCATACACCAATGTTAATTTTATGATCTACAAATCAGTCCTTGTAACTAAGAGAGAAAGCTTGTTAACAAGAATTAAAGCAATATCTTCTTCTGAAATTAAACCATTCAATACCTACAAGAAAGGATAATTTTGATGAATGACTCCTTTATTTGAAGGAGTTTAATGGATTTAGAGTGTCATAATTTAAGGTCATTATCATCGTGATAAATATAATGTTTAGCACATACAATAAACCCAAGAGCCTAGTTCACATTAGCAGAAATACAAATTCATCCATGTTGGGATAACATTAAAACTCACTACCTAATTAGATTTAAACAACTCAAAAATTATCTATGTAAGTGATAACCAACATAATCATTTTCATGACTCCTTATTGGGAGTAGTTGAATCAAGTTTAAGTGATGGACCTATATTGTTCTCATGTTTTCCAAAGACTACATTGTCATATTCAGACTTGGAATTATGATATTCATAGCATTTAGAAGGAGTCTTGTTAGTTAGAAATGAAAAGATGGTCTTGTTATTTAGGAATTGAAACACATAATACATATAAGAACAAGTAATCTAGACCAATCACACCTTTTTCAAATGGGATTCAATGGATTTAGAGCATAAAAGATGTAGAAACGAGCTTGTTGCAATGAATATAATGTTTATTGCTAACACAAAAGTTAATTATGAGATCATTTTAGGTGAATGAGTCCTTACAATGAGAAGAGAAGCTTTGTTATTAATAAATGAAATGATAGTCTTATTGTTCAAAAATTAAACCATTCAATACCTATGGGGAACGCTTTGCTCCAATGAATACTACGTTTTATGCATATGTAAAAGTTAATTTCATCATCATTTTATGTAAACAAGTCCTTGTAATGAAGGAAGGAGCCTTGTTAGCTAGAGATGAAGAGACAATCACATTATTCAAGAATTGAAACACTTGATATGCTTAAGAAAATTGTAATCTAGACCAATCACACCTTTTTCTTGATGAAATTCAAAGGATTTAGAGCACCAAAGATGTACAAGCGAGTTTGTTGTAATGAATATCTTGCTTCCTATTGATGCAAAATGTAATTATGATATCATTTTGTGTGAATGTGTCATTATAATGAAAAGAGAAGTCATGTTATCAAAAAATGAAGAGAGGATCTCATTGTTCAGAAATTAAACCATTCAACACCTATAAATAAAGCTAATAAAAGATCAATTACACATTCAATTAATTGAATCAGTGGGTTTAAAGTACCAATGGTGTGAAAACATGCTTGTTCCAATGAATACAATATCTTGTGTAGAGACAAAAGTTAATTTCACCATCCTTTTAAGTAAATGAGTTGTTGCAATAATTAAAAGAGCCTTGTTAGTTAGAAATCAACAGATGGTCTCATTATTTAGGTACTAAAACACTCAATAGGTATAAAAAAAATTTAATCAAGATCAATCAGAGCTCTATTAGAAAGAATTTAATGGATTTAAAGTACCAAAGGTATATAAACAATCTTGTTGTAAAGAATATAATGATTACAATTGACACAAAAGTTAATTAGGAGATCATTTTGTGTGAAGGAGCCCTTACTATGAAAGAGAAGTCTTGTTATTAAAAAATAAAGAGACAATCTCATTGTTTGGCAATTAAGCCATTTAATGTTGATAAGGAACCTAATCAAGATCAATGATTCATTTACTTGACAAATTACAATGGGTTTGAAGTACCAACAGTGTGTAAATGTGCTTGTTGCAATGAATATAATGTTTTGTGACAAAATTTAATTTCACCATCATTATGTGTAAATGAGTCCTTACAACAAAAGAAGGAGCCTTATTTGCTAAAATGAAGAGGTCTTATTATTTAGGAATTAAAACATTAAATAGCTACAAGTAAAGTTAATTAAGTTCAATCTAACCTTTGTTTGAAAGAATTCAATGGGTTTAGAGTACCAAAGTTGTATAGACATGCTTCATGTAATGAATATAATGAATATAGATCTGCTTGTCATCCAAAATGAAAAGACAATCACAATGTTTGGGAATTAAACCATTTAATATCTAAAATGAAAGCTAATTAAGATCTACGACTCCTTTGTTTAATGAAATTCAATGGAATAAAAGCATAAAAGGTATACAGACATGCTTCATCTAATGAATACAATGCTCTATGTAGACACAAAATTTAATTTCTCCATTAATTTGTGTAAGTGGGTCCTTGAAACAAAAGAAGGAGATAATGAAAGCTAATTAAGATCTATGACTCTTTTGTTTAATGAAATTCAATGGATTAAAAGCACAAAAGGTATACAAACATGCTTCATCCAATGAATACAATGCTCTTATGTAGACACAAAATTTAATTTCTCCATTAATTTGTGTAAGTGGGTCCTTGAAACAAAAGAAGGAGATAATGAAAGCTAATTAAGATCTATGACTCTTTTGTTTAATGAAATTCAATGGATTAAAAGCACAAAAGGTATACAAACATGCTTCATCCAATGAATACAATGCTCTTATGTAGACACAAAATTTAATTTCTCCATTAATTTGTGTAAGTGGGTCCTTGAAACAAAAGAAGGAGATAATGAAAGCTAATTAAGATCTATGACTCTTTTGTTTAATGAAATTCAATGGATTAAAAGCACAAAAGGTATACAAACATGCTTCATCCAATGAATACAATGCTCTTATGTAGACACAAAATTTAATTTCTCCATTAATTTGTGTAAGTGGGTCCTTGAAACAAAAGAAGGAGATAATGAAAGCTAATTAAGATCTATGACTCTTTTGTTTAATGAAATTCAATGGATTAAAAGCACAAAAGGTATACAAACATGCTTCATCCAATGAATACAATGCTCTTATGTAGACACAAAATTTAATTTCTCCATTAATTTGTGTAAGTGGGTCCTTGAAACAAAAGAAGGAGATAATGAAAGCTAATTAAGATCTATGACTCTTTTGTTTAATGAAATTCAATGGATTAAAAGCACAAAAGGTATACAAACATGCTTCATCCAATGAATACAATGCTCTTATGTAGACACAAAATTTAATTTCTCCATTAATTTGTGTAAGTGGGTCCTTGAAACAAAAGAAGGAGATAATGAAAGCTAATTAAGATCTATGACTCTTTTGTTTAATGAAATTCAATGGATTAAAAGCACAAAAGGTATACAAACATGCTTCATCCAATGAATACAATGCTCTTATGTAGACACAAAATTTAATTTCTCCATTAATTTGTGTAAGTGGGTCCTTGAAACAAATGTAGGAGGCTTATTAGCTAGAAATGAAGAGAATGTGTCATTTTTTAGGAATTGAGACATCAATATGTATAATAAAAGCTAATCGAGGCTTCACATTATTTTTTGACAAAATTTAGTGGATTAAAGCATTAAAGATGTAGAAACAAGCTTGTTGGAATGAGTATAATGGGTGTTGTTGACACGAAAGTTAATTTTGAGATCCTTTTGTGTGAATGAGTCATTACAATGAAATGAGATTCATTGTTAGTTAGAAATGAGGAGACAATGGCATTATTCAAAACTGAGACACTCAATATGTATAACAAAAGCTAATTAAGACCTCTCACACCCTTTTTTGACAAAATTCAATGGATTTAAAATACCAAAGATGTATAAATGAGCTTCATGGAATGAATATAATGGGTGTTGTGGACACAAAAGTTAATTATGAGATCCTTTTGCTAGAATGAGTCCTTGTAACAAAAAGAGATGCCTTATTATCAAAAAATGAAGAGGCAATCTCATTACTAGAGAATTAAACCATTCAATACCTATAAGGAAAACTAATTAAGATTAATGACACATTTACTCAAAGGAATTCAATGGATTTAAGTACCAATGACATACAATGTGCTTATTTCACTGAATGGAATGTTTTGTGTAGTCATAAAACTTAATTTTGTCATAATTTTAGTTAAATAAGTCCACATAATGAAGGAAGGAGGCATATTAGCTAGAAATGAAGGGACGATCTCTTTATTTAGGATTTGAAGCATTCACTAGGTATAAGAGAAGCTAATTGAGATCAATCAAAGCTTTGTTTGATGGAATTCAATGGATTTAGAGTTCCAAAGTTGTGCAAATGAGCTTGTTGCAATGAATATAATGTTTATTATTGGCATAAATGTTAATTTAGTGATCCTTTTGTGTGAATGAATTGTTGCAACAAAAAGAGAAGCCTTAATATCAAAAAATGAAAAGGTAATCTCATTGTTTGATAATTAAACCATTCAATACTTGTAAGGAAAGAAAATCAAGTTTAATGACTCATTTACTTCATGGAATTCAATCAGTTTAGAGTACTAAGGGTGTGCAAACATGCTTCTTCCAATCAATATAATGTTTTATATTGACACAATATTAATTTTGCCATCATTTTATGTAAATGAGTCCTTGTAATGAAGGAGGGAGCCTTGTTAGCTAGAAATGAAGAGTAGGTTTCATTATTCATGAATTGAAACATTAAATAGCTATAAGAAAGCTAATCAAGATCAAACTAACCTTTGTTTCAAGGAATTCAATGGGTTAGAGTTCCAAAGTTATACAAATGAGCTTCTTACAAAGAATATAATGTATATTGTTAACATAAAAATTAATTATGAGATCATTTTGTGTAAATGAGTCCTTGTAATGAAAGAGAAATCTTTATCAAGAAAATGAAGGGATGGTCTTATTATTCAGGAGTTAAACCATTTAATTCCTATAAAGAAAGCTAATTAAGATTAATGATTCATTTTTTTTTAGCTAAATTCAATGAATTTAGAGCATCAAAGACATACATATGTGCTTGTTCCAATGAATAGAATGTTTTATATAGACACAAGAGTGAATTTCATCATCATTTTGTGTAAACAATTACCTACAATGAAGGAAGGAGCCTTGTTAGCTAGAAATGAAGAGAATCTCTCGTTATTTAGGATTTCAAATTTCAATAGGTATAAGAAAAGCTAATCAAAAACAATCAAGGCTTTATTTGATGGAATTCAATGGATTTAGAGTACCAAAGATATGCAAACAAGCTTGTTACAAAGAATATAATGTTTCTTTTTGACGCAAAAGTTAATTATGAGATCATTTCGTGTGAATAAGTACTTGAAACCAAAAATAAAAAAAAAAAGAAGCTTTGTTATCAAAAAATGGGGAGGCAATCTCATTGTTTGAGAATTAAACCATTCAATATTTGTGAAGAAAGCTAATCAAGATTAATGACTCTTTTACTTGATGGAATTTAATAGTTTCAGAGTACCAAAGGTGTACAAAAGTGTCTATTCCAATGAATAAAATGTTTTGGAATTGAAACACTCAATACACATAAGAAAAGGTAATCTAGACCAATTAGACATTTTTTTTTTTTTGACGGAATTCAATAAATTTAGAGTACCAAAGTTATACAAACAAGATTGTTGCAAAACATTATATTGTTTATTGTTAACACAAAAGTTAATTATAGATCATTTTGTGTGAATGAGTTCTTGCAACAAAAGAGAAATCTTGTTATCAAAAATTGAAGAGATGGTACCATTGTTCAAGAACTAAACCATTAAATACCTACAATGAAAGCTAATCAACATCAATGACTTATTAGTTTCATGGCATTTAATGTATTTAGAGCACCAAAGACATACATGCATGCTTGTTCCAATAAATAGAACGTTTTGTGTAGAAGTAAATGTTAATTGCACCATCATTTTGGGTAAATGAGTTCTTGCAACAAATGAAGGAACCTTGTTTGCTAGAATTAAAGAAAAGGTCTCATTATTTAGGATTTGAAAATTTCAAAAGGTACAATAAAAGGTACTTGAGATCAATCAAAGCTTTGTTTGAAGGAATTCAATAGATTGAGAGTATAAATGATGTACAAACGAGCTTATTGCAAAGAATATAATGTTTACTACTAATACAATAGTTACTTATGAGATCACCTTTTGTGAATAAGTCCTTTCAATGAAAAAAAAAAAAAAAAAAGCCTTGTTATCAAAAAAGTGAAGAGACAATCTTAATGTTTGAGAATTAAATCATTCAATACTTGTAAGAAAAGCTAATTAAGATCAATGATTCATTTACTTGACGGAATTTAGTAAGTTCAGAGTACCAAAGTTGTACGAACATACTTTCCCCAATGAATATAATGCTTTATATGGACACAAATGTTAATTTCACCATAATTTTGTGTAAATGAGTCCTTGTAACAAAAGAAGGAGCCTTGTTGGCTAGAAATGAACAAACAATATCATTATTTAGACATTGAAACACTCAATACATATAAGAAAAAGTAATCTAGACCAATTAGGCTTGTTTTTGATGGAATTCAATGGATTCAAAATACCAAAGTCGTACAAATGAGCTTGCTACAAAGAATATAATGTTTACTAATAACATTAAAGTTAATTACAAGATCATTTTATGTGAATGAGTCCTTGCAACTAATAAGAAGTCATGTTATCAAAAATTAAAGAGATAGTTTCATTATTTGATAATTCAACCATTCAATACCTATAAGAAAAGCCAATAAACAAAGCTAAATAATTCAAACACAAAATACACAATTTTCAAACACGCAATACATAAGACACAAAACTAGATTTAGTAAAAAAAAAAAAGATTAAGAGAAAAAGGACTTACATAAATATAGCTTTCATTGAATGACACTACAAGCTTACAGATTGTTTTTGAGTAAGTTTACAAATAAGGAAAGAAAGTTATGCCTTTGCCATGGGATACTCCTATTTCCCCCTAAAGTCTGTGCTAACAAACAAATATATGATAAAAGTTTTCTTTATAAAGTATAAAGTATCTTTATAAATGTAGATTTTATAAAAGCATTTTGTCCATTTTATCCCCTTTACAACTTATACAAATCTTTTGAGTCTTGCATAATATCATCCTGATGAGTTAGTTGATTGGAATCTTTTGCTTAACTACTTCTAGATAGTCTTTATCAAATTGTAAAATACTAGCCATTATCTCAATTAGCTATTCACTTGGCACACTCTTGACCAATGCTTTAAGCATTTAAGCTAGAGTCTTGATAGCTAGAGGAGTGGGTCTTACAATGGTGATTCCAAAATTAACAACTCTTTTTGTAATGTAAACCCCTTTAGTGAAATAGTCAAATTTTTCCCACCATTGAATATTAATCCTTTGAACAAGCCATGGTACATGCAAAGTACTTTCTCCAAGGATATTAACCTATTTGGAAATGATATTATAGTCCAATTTGATGATCCATGGAACATGATACCAGCAGCAAAATTTAAAATTTTATTCCTCAAGTTAGGATTCTTTTCACAAAATTATTCATAAATAGTTTTTACTCTTAAAAGGAGTGTAATGAGATGTAATCCCCATTTAAGGAACCATATTTTAAACCAATTGGGAAATTTAACCTTATCATGAGGAGATTAATATGAAGAAACTAACTAGATTTCTTTTGTGGGTTTTTGTAGAATAAAGATCTCTCCTAAGCTTCAATACAATTTAAATAGTTGAAAGTTTTAACCTTCCACTAGTTTTTTAATTCTTTATAGGCTAGCAAATCACTTTGCCATTCACCTTTTGATTATAAATTTTGCATATACCCAATCTTTGGTAGATGCATAATGAGTGCCTCATTCAATTGGTTTAATGATCACTGGTCTTGTCTTAAAAAGAATCTGTTGATAATAATAGTAATCTTTCATGGTGGTATAAGGATACATGTTATCTTTTAAATAGAATCTTACAACCTCATAGGGTAGAAGTTGAGCATAGTTAGGTTCAATTGGACACAAGTAGTCCATATAAACTTTGGGATAAAAGAATATGTAAGCTTTTTATTCCTTATATAAGCGTCATTTGATAAAGGATCTAATTCATTGTTCTTTGGACTTAATGAACTAGAAGCATCTTTAACCATTGAAATAGTTGACATTGATGGGGACAAAGGCCCTTGTAGCATAGGCCTATTACTCATGAAGTGGTACCCTGTAAAAATTTATGAGTTAGAAAGTCAAGACAAGAATTTGTAAATATCAAAATGAAAGGCTCATAATATTCCCTGCCATCTAGCAAAGATTTGCTTTTAGGCTATATTTTTGACTTTTTTTTTAAGAACATCTTTAGTTGCTTTATAATCAATTCTAATAAGAAATTTTTGATTTAAACAATCTCCTTTAAACTTTTGAATGCACAATGCTATATCAAGAATTTCTTTCTCAATTGTAGAGTAATTAACTTTAGCTTCTTTCTAAATCCTAGAAGTAAAGCATAATAAGCTTTCTTTTGTGGTGAATGTTGTGTTTCAACATTCCACCATATCCTTGGTCAAATTTTAAAGGCATTTGGATGGGGAACAATTGAACATGGATGTTCTTTAGCCTTTTGTTTTATTTTCTTAACTACTTGTGTATGAATGTGTGTCAATTCATAAGGATTCTTTCTAAGTCTTCCAAATAAAGGTTTAGCATCATAAGCTAATTCTTTATAAAAATATAAAATATAATGTAGGCTTCCTAGAAATCATTGCAATTGATTTTTGTCTCTAATTTCATTAAGAAATTTAAAAGTAAATTCAATTTCTTGATCTAGTGGAATTACACTACCATTATCAATGAGGTGGCCAAGAAATGTAATCTTGGTTTGGAATAACCTAATTTTTTAGTATAGGCTGCAAGGCCTACCTTTTGCATTACAAATAATAAAATATTTATATGTTTAAGAAGGAGAAGGCTTATCATCTAGGGGTTGCTGTTCTGATGAGAGAATATGTTGTAATTGATTTATGTAATCTTAACTTATGTGAATAAGTCCTTGCAACTAAGGGGGAAAACTTGTTAGCAAGAAATGAACAAACATGTACATTCTTTTAGAATTGAACCATTCAATACCTATAAGAAGAGAAAATCAAGATTAATTGCTTCTTTGTTTGATGAAATTCCATGGACTTTTAGGGCCAAGGTCATAAGGTCATTGTTGTTGCAATTAATATAATTACTTCTTCTAATTATCTTAATTCTCCTTTTAATTCATTTTTCTTCAACTTTAAGCTCTTGTATTGAGGGTTCTTTAGAAATATTTCAAGGTTATAAACTTCTTTTGGAAATATTCTAAGATCCAAAATCATAGTATCTTCTTTTGTTAAAAACTAATAAGCCTTTGCTTTTCTTTAAGACCTTATAATAACCACATTCTCATTGACTCAAAATCAAAAGATTGATCTTCTAGAATGTCTAATTCTATATCTTTTTTATTTGAATCATTATCAAATAAGAAAATAGTCAATAATGACCTTTATCAATAAAGAGTTCTTAATTTTGTGTAAATGAGTCCTTGTAATGAAGGAAGGAGCCTTGTTAGCTAGAAATGAAGATAAAGTCTCCTTAGTCAAGAATTGAAACATTAAATAGCTATAAGAAAAGCTAATCAAGATCAAACTAACCACTACTTCAAGGAATTCAATAGGTTTATGGTACCAAAGTTGTACAAAAGAGCTTATTGAAACGAATATGATGCTTAATATTGACACAAAAGTTAATTTTTTAAACATTTTGTGTGAATGAATCTTTGCATCAAAAGAGAAGTCTTGTTATCAAAAAATGAAGAGACAATTTCATTGTTCAAGAATTTAACCATTTAATACCTATAAAGAAAGCTAATTGAGATTAATGACGAATTTGCTTCATTTAATTTAATGGATTTAGAATATTAAAGAGGTACATATGTGCTTGTTCCAATGATTAGAATCTTTTGTATAGACACAAAAGTGAATTTCACCATCATTTTGAGTAAATGAATCTTTGCAATGAGAGAGCCTTGATAGCTAGAAATGAGGAGAAGGTCTCATTATTCAAGATTTCAAACCTTCAATATGTATATAAAAAGCTAGTTGACAACAATCAAAGCTTTGTTTGTTGGAATTCAATGGATTTAGGGAACCAAGGATGTGTAAATAAGTTTGTTGCAAGGAATATGATGTTTCCTATCAACACAAAAGTTAATTACGAGATCAATTCGTATGAATGAGATCATGCAACAAAAAGAGAAGCCTTGTTATCAAAATATAAAGAGGCAGTATCATTATTTAAGAATTAAACCATTCAATATTTGTAAGGAAAGCTAATCAAGTTCAAGGACTCGTTTACCTAATTGAATTCAATAGGTTTATAGTACCAAAGGTATATAAACATGTCTACTGTAACGAATATAATGTTTTGTCTTGATGCAAAAGTTTATTTCATCATGATTTTGTGTAAATGAATCCTTATAATGAAGAAAGGAGCTTTGTTGGCTAGAGATGAAGAGATAATCTCATTATTTAGTAATTGAAACACTTAATACATACAAGGAAAGGTAACCTAAAATAATTAGACATATTTTTTTATGAAATTCAATGAATTTAAAGTATAAAATTTGTACAAATGAGCTTGTTGAAAGAAATATGATGTTTATTAAGCTAATTACAAGATCATTTTGTGCCAATGAGTCTTTGAAATGAAAGAGAATTCTTGTTTTCAAAAAATAAAGAGATAGTCTCATTGTTTGAGAATTAAACCATTCAATACATATTAGGAAAGATAATCAGAATCAATGACTCATATGCTTGTTGGAATTTAATGGATTTAGAGTACCAAATGTTTATAAACATGCTAACTCTAATGCATATAATGTTTTGTGTAGACACAAAAGTTAATTTCATCATTATTTTGTTTAAATGAGTCTTAATTAGAAAGCAAGGAGCTTTGTTAGCTAGAAATGAAGAGATGATCTCATTATTCTTGAATTTAGACACTAAAAATGTATACAAGAAGCTAAATAAGACCGCTAAAACCTTTTTTCTTTTGATAAAATTCAATGGATTTAGAGTACCATACATGTATAAATGAGCTTCTTATAAAGAATACAATGTTTGATGTTGACGCAAAAGTTAATCACAAAATCATTTTGTGTAAGTTCTTACAATAAAAAAGGAGAGGCCTTGTTAACAAAAAATGAAGAGGTAGTCTCATTGTTCAAGAATTAAGCCATTCAAATCCTATAAGGAAAGCAAATCAAGATCAATGCCTCTTGTTATCAAAAATTGAAAAGACAATCTCATTGTTTAGGAATTAAACATTTAATACCTATTAAGAAAGCTAATCAAGATCAAAGACTCATTTTGCTTAATGGAATTTAGTGGATTCATAATATCAAAGATGTACATATGTGCATGTTATAATGAATAGATTTTTGTGCAAAAAAAAAAAAAAAAAAAAAACCAAATTTTTTTGTCATTTTGGGTAAATAAGTCTTTGTAATGAAGGATGGAGCTTTGTTAGCTAGAAATCAAAGATATGCATACATGCTTGTTCCAATGAATAGAATGTTTTTCGTAAACAAAAAATGAATTTCACCATCATTTTGGGTAAATAAGTTTTTGCAACAAAGGAAGGAGCCTTGTTAGGTAGAAATGAAAAGAATGTCTCATTATTTAAAATTTCAAACCTTCAATATGTATAAGAAAGGCTAATCATAGGTCAATCAAAGCTTTGTTTGATGGAATTCAATGGAAATAAAGAACCAAAGTTGTGCAAATGAGTTTGTTGCAAAAATAAAAGGAAAAGGAAAAGTGCCTTAATTTATTCAAAAGGTTTATAAACTTCAAAGAAAATCTTTTCCCAATTTTTTAGCCCCTAGTAAGTGTTTTTCTCTTAAAAATGCTTGTTAAAAATTTTTGAAAAAAAAAAGGGTAAAGGTATTAGTAGCATTCATCATCCACCTTTAAATCTCTCTATTAAAATTAATGGTAATGAGATTATTGCTTCACCTTATAAGGTTGAAGCAACCGTTAGTGTTGTTATATAGTAAGATGATTATAGTAATCTTTATCTTCAATTTGTTAGATCTCAGCTTGTGCATATTAAGCAAAAGGTTAAGAAAATAGCTCAAAATAGAGATGTTATTTCCAAACCTTTAGTTAAACCAAAAGTAGAAAAAAAAAAAGGTTTTATTTGAACCTCTTTTATTAGAAGAAATAAATTACAAAATGGCCAATAAAAGTTTTGCTAAAGTAGAACTGGTAAGGTATGAGATTGAAAGAAGAAAAAAAAAAAAAGCCATAGTGAAAGAAGAAGGGGAATAAATTAAATTTGAAAGTCAAGTAGAAGATTATATAGATTAATTACAAAATATGTTCTTATTAGAATAGCAACCTCTACAAGATAAACCTTCTCCTTCTTATGCAAAGGAACCTTTTGATACAAATAAAATGACCTTAAATAAGGCTCATATAAAAACACTTGTTGATCTTATATTAAAAGAACAAGTTGATTATAGCTATGTATAATATGATGGTAATAGTATAGTGGAATGGAATCTAGACGGTCAACTAAAATGTCAAATTCTCTTACCATTATATAGTATGATGATGTTTGCAATTGTTGCTAAAACAACATGTAATTTCAACCTTGAGATTGCAAAAATAATTACAATTAGATTTACCAAATAGCTCAAAGGCTGGCAGGATTTTTATTTGTCTAAGGAGGCATAATAACATATTTTTTTCTACAATTAAGACTAAATCTGAAGAAATTTTTTTGATTATGTTAATACACTTATTTATACTATTACCAATCATTTTATTGGTACTACCACTTTGCTAGTTGATAAGACTTATGAGTAACTCATTAATTTAAGATACTTTAACTTGTTACACTTTAGGTGGTATAAAGATGTATTTTCTCTATGGTCTTTACTTAACAATATGATTAGAATATTTTCTGGAAAGAAAAATTTCTTTTAGAGTTACCTACCCTATTTGCAAAAAGGGTTAAGACTTGATTAAAATCTAATAATGTTGGAGCTATTGATTATAATCAACTAAAGTAGTAACTAATGGAGTTAAACTTTGTAATGAATTGAAATTGCATAGGCAATTGCAAAATGAAAAAACTCATGGTAAGAAAGCTTTTGTGAGCAGATGGGTTATCCACCCATTGGATATCCTACAAAACAAAAGAGTAGGTGATATCACTCCAATATTAAGAAAAGACAATTTCGTACAAAAGAAAAGGTGCCCACAAGGTTTAAGAAGCAAAAACATAAAAGAAACAGGAAAAGATGCCTTAGCTTAAAAAGATTAATGTTTGCTATAAGTGTGGAAAAATAAGGCACTATATTAATAAGTGCAAAACAAAGCAAAAGTTCAAGAATTAGCTATAAATGAAATTCTTAAAAGATCATTAATGCATATTTTCTTATCAAAAAAAATGAAAGTACTTAAAGATGATATTTCTTCCTTAACTTTTTATTTTGATGAAGAAAGTTGTGATGGTTAATGTAACCATTAGAAAGCATTATGTAAACAAAAAGGCTTATTAGTCTTAACAAAAGAAGATAGTATGATTTTGGAACTTATTGATAAAATTCTAGATCCTAAAGAAAAAATGAGCAATTAGAAAATTATTTACATCTAGCTAAAATTCAGAATAAAGAATCTACTATTAAGGTTATGCAACCTCAAGAAAATTATAGTTTAAAATACTATTATACAATGTTTAAAAGGTAGTCATCCTAAGTTATATAGGGAAAAACCATCTATTAAAAACTAAAGGATGAAATTCATACCTTGAAGATAGAAAAAAAAAAAAAAAAAGCATCGAAAGAAAGAATTTTAATTTTGGAAACTCTACTTGATAAGGAAGAAATGTCTTTTGTGCTTCTAGAAACTTCCTTAAAGGAAGATGTGAATATTGAAAGTCTTCAATATATTAAACTTGTAGATAAAGTTATTACCCATAAATGACATTCAAATATTATTATCATTGTTAATAAAGAATATATTGTCTCTACTATCACATTAATTAATTCTAGCACTAAAATGAATTGTATTAATAATGGTATAGTACCTTTAAAATACTTTTCAAAAACTAAAAAAGTGAACTCTATTAATAAAAAGAAACTTGTTATTAGTTACAAGTTAACTAAAATTGATATTTGCAATAAAGGAATTTGTCTCAAATTCTTTTTGTGTTAGTTAAGCTAGCATGTTATTTTAGGAAATCATTTTCTTCATATACTCTACCTTATTAAAAAAATTAATAGCAAGGGTATTTATGCAGAAATTAATGGCAATGTAGCTTTGAATTTATATTTGTCCCTTAGTATAGAGAGATAAATTTACTTCAAAAAAAATACTAAGAGATAAGAAAAGTTTATTTCTTCTCTTCAAGATGAGATTGCTTATAAGCATCCACAAAAAAATTCTTTCTTCTCTCGTTAGTACAACTAAAGTGTAGGAAATAAAAGAAGTAATAGAATCAATGACATGCTTAGAAATTTTGACTACTTTTTAGAATAGGAATAAACATATTTCTCAATGAATAAAATGTTTTTCATAGACTTAAATATTAATTTAACCAATTTTTTTTGCGTGAATGAGTCCTTACAATGTTTGAAGGAGCCTTGTTAGCTAGAAAAGAAAAGAAGGTCTCAGTATTCAAGAATTGAAACATTCAAGAGGTATGCAAAAAGCAAATAAAGATAAATCAAAGCATTGTTTGATGGAATTCAATGGATTAAGAGTAGCAAAGATGTAGAAATGAGTTTCATACAATGTATATAATGATTTTGGTTGACACAAAAGTTAGTTACATGATCATTTTGTGTTAATGAGTCCTTACAATGAAAAGAGAAACTTTGTTATCAAAAAATGAAGAGGTGGTCTCATTGTTCAAGAATTAAACCATTTAATACCCTATAATGAAAGCTAATTAAGATCAATGACACATTTAATTGATGGAATTCAATAGGTTTAAAGTACCAAATGTGTCCAAACATGTTTGTTTCAATGAATATAATGTTTTATGAAGACAAAATGGTTAATTTCACCATCATTTTGTGTAAATAAGTCCTTGCAAAAATGGAAGGAGCCTCGTTAGCTAAAAGTGACGAGGCCTTAATATTCAAGAATTGAAACATTAAGTAGTGATAAGAAAAGCTAATGAAGATCTATCTAACCTTTGAAGGATTTTAATGGGTTTAAAGTATTAAAGTTGTATATACTGGTTTTTTGTAACGAATATAATGAATATTGACAACCTTGTTATCAAAAAATGAAGAGATAATCACATTGTTCAAGAATTATACCATTCATTGCCTATAAGGAAAGCTAATTGAGATCAATGACTAATTTACTTGATGGAATTAAATGGGTTCAAGTACCAAAGATGTACCAATGATCTTATTGCTATAAGTATAATGTTTGCTCTTGTTACCAAAGTTAATTATGAGATCATTTTGTGTGAAGGACTCTTTGCAATGAAAAGGGAAGCCTTATTGTCAAAAAATGAAGAGGTAGTCTCATTGATGGAGAACAAACCATTCAATACCTATAATGAAAGAAAATCAGAAACAATGACTTATGTACATGATTGAATTCAATGGATTGACAATACCAATGATGTATAAACAAGCTTGTTTCAATGAATATAAATTTTGAAGTTGATACATAAGTTAATTAAAGGATCATATTGTGTGAATGAGTATGCCAGCTTAGATGGGGAACGCAAGGCTGACATGATAAGAAAATTGCATGAGAAGGTGCGACAACATATTGAAAAACAAACTGAGCACCACGCATCCCATGTCAACAAGGGACGAAAGAAGGTGGTGTTTAAACCTGGTGATTGGGTTTGGGTGCATATGCGCAAGGAACGGTTCCCAGCTCAAAGGTGTTCGAAGCTACAACCTAGAGGAGATGGTCCCTTTCAAGTTGTAGCCCGAATTAATGACAATGCTTATCAGTTGGATCTTCCTGGTGAGTATAATGTGAGTGCAACATTTAACGTTTCTGATCTTTCCCCTTTTGATGTAGGTGATGATTCGGGGACGAATCCTTTTGAGGAGAGGGGGAATGATGAGAACCATAGAGATGATGGGTGGAAGGCTCCAATGGTTGCAAGAGGTCCATTGCACATCCCAGAAGGCCCAATAACACGAGTTAGAGCCAAAAAGATTAAAGAAACACTAAATGGGCTGATTCAGGACATTCAGGCCAACCCAGCTTCAAATGGGGTGAATTCAAGTTTGATAAAGAGTTCAGCCCTAATTAATATAATTTGAATATTTAATAGGTCAGAATAAGTAATAGCATTTCTTCCTAAATAAGAGTTTATTATTTATGTTGGAATTTGTCCACAATTAGGAATTCCTCCAAAATAAAGATTTGTCCTAAGTAGAAATTTGTGCCTCTTTAGGATTGCTATCTTAGCCTATAAATAGGCTCCCCTTGTAAACTCTGAAGAGCAGACAACTTTGAGTGAAATAGAAAGTAAGGGTTTGTCTTTCGGTTCTTTTAGGGACTAAAGAACTTATCAAGAGGTACTTCTTGTGGCGTTCTAATCGACTTATCACTCCCAATTCCTTTCTTTTCTGGAGTGTGGCGTCCATATCCTTCTTAAATACGCTAGGTTCGTGTTCCTTCCTAGAGTAGGTCTAGGGTTTGTGATATTACACTCTGGTTTAGCTTTCCTGGTTGTTCTTTGATTCCCTGTGTGCATTGGGTCCCTAAGCCACGTCTTTTTGGGGTTTTTCGCATCAATAACTCATTCAATTGATGAAATTCAATAGGTTTAGAGTACCAAAAGTGTCCAAACTTGTCTATTCCAATGAATATAATGTTTTATAAAGGTACAAAGGTTTATTTCACCATCATTTTGTGTAAATAAGTCTTTACAATGAAGAAAGGAGCCTTGTTAACTAAAAATGAAGGGAAGTCCCATTATTCGGGAATTTAAACATTAAATAGCTATAAATAAAAGCTAATGAAGATCAATTTAACCTTTGTTCAAAGGATTTCAATGGGTTAAGAGTACCAATGATCTTATTGCAATGAGTGTAATGTTTGCTTTTGGCATAAAGGCTAATTATGAAAACATTTTGTGTGAATGACTCTTTACAACAAAATGAATAGCCTTGTTATTAAAAATAATGAAGAGATAGTGTCATTGTTTGGGAGTTAAAACCATTCAATGCCTATAAAGAAAGCTAATCAAGATTAATGACTCATTAACCTAATAGAATTTAGTGGATTTAGAGCACTAAAGGAGTACTAACATGCTTATTCCATTGAATAGGATGTTTTGTGTTACACAAAATTTCATTTCACTGTCGTTTTGTGTTACACAAAATTTCATTTCACTGTCGTTTTGTGTTACACAAAATTTCATTTCACTGTCATTTTGTGTAAATGAGTCTACGCATTGAAGGAAAGAGCCTTGTTAGCTAGAAATGAAGAGAAGATCTCATTATTCTAGTATTGAAAACTTAAATAGCCATAAGAAATGCTAATCAAGATCAATCTAACCTTTGTATGTGGGAATTTAATCAGTTTAGAGTACCAAAGTTGTATAGATGTGCTTGTTGCATGAATATAATGATTATAAACATCCTTGTAAGCACATATTGAAGAGATGATCTCCTTATTTAAGAATTAAACCATTCAATACGTATAAGGAAAGCTAATCAAGATCAATGACTCATTTATTTGATTGAATTTAATGGATTTAGAGTACAAAAGATGTACAAATGTGCTTGTTGTAATGAATATAATATTTTTTGTTGACACATAAGGTAATTACAAAGGAATGAGCCTTATTAGTTAGAAATGAAGAGATAGTCTCATTATTTGGTAATTGAATCACCCAATATGTATAAGAAAAGATAATCCAAACCAATCACACCCCATTTTTGATGAAATTTAATGGATTTAGAGTACCAAAGTTGTACAAATGAACTTGTTGCAATAAAAGGAGAAAATTTTGTGTGAATAAGTCCTTGCAATGAAAGGAAAAGACTCGTTATCAACAAATGAAAAGGAGGTCTCATTGTTCAAGAATTAAGCAATTAACACTTGCAAGGAGAACTAATCAAGATTTATAAGTCATTTACTTGATGGAATTTGATGGGTTTAGAGTACTAAAGGTTTACAATCATGCTTGTTGTAATGAATATAATGTTTTATGTTGACATGAAATGATGTGAATTCTAACAAACGTGGCTTAGGAACCCAACACATTTAAGGAATCAAAGTGAAAGCTAAATCATATTTAAATCATGCAAGACCTAGGCCCAATGTTCAAGGAACATGAACCTAGGGTATAAGGAAGGATATAGATACTACACTTCAGCAAAGAAGGGATTTGGGAGTGATAAGTTAGGTTAAACACCACAAGAAGTGTTAGTTCGTGATAAGTTCTTTAGTTTTTCAAATAAATCAAAGGAGAAAATTTTCATTAATGTTTTGCTCATTTTAACAATAAAATCAAATTTGTAGGCTAAATTAATAACCTCAAAAACCCAAAAAAAAGTGTTAGTTATAAATGAACAGACAATCTCCTTATTCTAGAATTAAAACATTTAATACAATTAAGAATAGCTAATTTAGACCAATTGCACCTTTATTTGATGCAATTCAATGGATTTAGAGTACCAAGAATGTAGAAAGAAGCTTCTTACAATCAATACAATGGTTATTGTTGACAAAAAGTTAATTTTGAGCTCATTTTGTGTGAATGAGTCCTTACAAAGAAAAGAGAAGCCATGTTGTCAAAAAATGAAGAGGTGTTCTCATTGTTCAAGAATTAAATCATTCAATATTTGTAAGGAAAACTAATCAAGATCAATAACTCATTTACTTGATAGAATTCAATGGGTTTAGAGTATTAAAGGTGTGTAAACATGCTTGTGCCTAATAATATAATGTTTTTTTGTCAACACAAAAGTTAATGTCTCCATCATTTTGTGTAATTGAGTCCTTGCAACAAAGTACCCTTATTAGTTAGAAATGAAGAGACTATCTCATTATTTAGTTAGTGAAACAATCTCTATGTATAAAAAAATGGTAATCTAGACCAATCACACATTTTTTTATGGACATCAATGGATTTAGGGCTCCAAAAATGAAGAAATGAGCTTGTTACAAGGAATATAATGTTTGATGTTAACCCAAAAGTTAATGAGTCTTGGTAACAAAAAGAGAAGTCTTATTACCAAAGAATGAAGAGATAGCCTCATTGTTTAGGACTTAAACCATTTAATATCTTTAAGGACAACTTATGAAGAGATAGACTCATTTACTTGATGGAATTCAAAGGTTCTAAGCACCAAACACTTAATACATATGAGAAAAGCTATTTAAGACCAATCAAATATTTTTTTAATGAAATTCATTCAATTTAGAACACTAAAGATGTACAAATGAGCATGTTGCACTGAATATAATGTTTATTGTAGACATAAAAGTTAATTATGAGATCATTTTGTGGGAATGAGTCCTTGTATTGAAAAGAGAACATTATTTTCGAAAAAAATGATGAAGTGATGTCATTGTTCGGGAATAAAACTATCTATACCTGTAAGGAAAGCTAATCAAGATTAATGACTCATTTGCTTGATGGAATTAATTCATTAAAAGTACCAAGGGCACGCAATTGTCTTGTTTTAATCAATATTATGTTTTATGTTGATACAAAAGTTAATTTCATCATAATTTTGTGTAAAGGAGCCCTTGCAATATAGGAAGGAACCTTGTTAGTTAGAAAAGAAGAGACATTCTCATTATTTAGCAATTAAAACATTCAATTAGTATAATAAAAGTTAATTTAGACCAATCACACTATTTTTGATGAAATTCAATGGATTTAGAGCACCAAAAGTATGCAAATGAGCTTGTTGCAATGAATATAATGTTTGTTATTGGCACAAAAGTTAATTATGAAATCATTTTATGGTAATGAGCCCTTGCAACAAAAAGAGAAGTTTTGTTATCAAAAAAGCAAGTGGACCCATTATTTAAGAATTAAATCATTCAATACCTATAAGGAAAGCTAATTAAGATTAATGACTCATTAACTTGATAAAATTCAATGAGTTTAGAGTACAAAAGGTGTACAAGGAAAGCTAATTAAAATCAATTACTCATTTAGACCAATCACACCTTCCTTTTTTTTTTTTTTTTTTTAATGGAATTCAATAGATTTAAAGTATCAAAGATGTACAAATGAGCTCATTCTTATAATTCAAGCTTGAAGAGAAGTAAAGCATATCTCAATGTAGGCCAAGGCTTTATTAATTTGACCGGAGTACCTAATAGACTAGAGTTACAAAAAAATTCAATCCTATATAGGAGTTTTTTTTTTTATATATATATGTAAATTACATGTTTGCAATATAATAGGAGTCATTTATATTTTAGAAGTATATCATTATCTTTATTTTTAGGGATTTTAAGGTTGTTAAGTCAACCTATAATAAGATTGATTCATTGTTTAAAAGTGTAAAACATTAGTAAAAATAAAAGTGAGAATTTTCTTCCATAGTTCTTTCAAGAACTAGCTCTTCTTATGGCATTTAACTTGACTTATCAATCCTTTCATTGCTAAACTATGACATCCATATGCTTCTTTATACCTTAGGTTCATCTTCCTTGTACTTTGGGTCTAGGTATTTCATAATTGAAATATGATTTAGCTTTCTTGGGTTCTTATTTGATTAGTTGTATATGATGGTTCCCTAAGACACATCTTTTGGGATTCACATTAGTTAGTATCAAAGCTATAAGGATTATAGGCTTATTTATCAAAATTTTGAGAATTTTTTTTGTTCATCTTCTTAACCACATTCTATAACCTCTTGTTTTTTTAAATTTGCAAACACTATCTTTTTTTTTTTTTTTCCTACAAACCCTAGGTTGCTAGCCACATTCAATAGATGCTTTATTTCCTTGTTTCTTTCCAATTCCTACAATGATTTGGATATATTTAATCATTTTTCTTGTGTGTTTTGCAATTTAATCTTATTGTGTGTTTTTTTTTTTTTTAATTTAATTTGTTAGAATTCATTGGTTATAAGGTAACTTTACTTAAGCTTGTATAATTCAATAAAGGAATAAGAGAGAAAAGCTAAATTTATATAGTGTGCAAACATAAGAGTGACTATCAAATTATGAGGGAATGGAGTGGAACATGTGAGGGAATGTGTGTGAGGTTGTTCCCACCATTTTTTTTATGCAAGTGATGATTTGAGACAAATCGTTTTAAGGGGGGGAAATGATGAGATCCATAAAGGAACTAATGCATGGAGGGCTTCTAAGGGTTTGTTAAGCATTCAAGAAGGGGCCATGACATGTTTAAGAGTTACAAAGATGAAAGAGGCATTTAGTGGGCTAATTAAAGAAATTTGGGCCAAAGAAGATAATTCAAGCTTAAAGGGTAGCAAAGCACATCTTAATGTGGGCCAAGGCTTTATTAATTTCATTGGAGTACTAAATGGGCCAAGGTTACAATAAAATCCACTCCTAAATAGGAGTTTGTTATAAAATAAGAGTTTATAATAAAATAAGATTGTTCTTATATTTTAGGAGTTTGTCATTGTCTTTATTTTTAGGATTTTTATGATTGTTAATTCAACTTATAAATACGTTTGATTTCATCATTAAAAAGAGTAGAACAATAATGAAAATTAAAGTGAGATTTTTTTATTCATTTCTTTAAAAAACTAAAGAACTTATTAAGAACTAACTTTTTCTCATGATGTTCAACCCAACTTCTCACTCCTACAACCCTTCTTAGCTAGAGGGCGCTATCCATATCCTTCTTTATAGTTTAGGTTATGTTCCTTGAATATTGGATCTAGGACTTGCATAATTGAAACCTGATTTAGCTTTTTTGGGTTCTTATTTGATTCCTTGTGTGTGTTGGATCCCCAAATCACATATTTTAGGATTCACATATAGTGTCATTATTCAAGAATTGAAACACTCAATACATTAAGAAAAAGTAATCTAGACTAGTCTTTTTTTTTTTTATGGAATTTAATGGATATAGAGTGTAAAAAAATGGACAAATAAGCTTGTTGCAATTAATTTAATGTTTAATGTTAACACAAAAGTTAATTACAAGATCATTTTGTGGGAATGAGTCCTTGTAATAAAAAGATAAGCCTTGTTATCCAAAAATGAAGAGGTTGTCTCATTGTTCAAGAATTAAACTTTTCAGTACAGGTAAGTAAAACTAATTAAGATCAATGACTCATTTACCTAATGGAATTCAATAGGTTTGGAGTGCCATAAGTGTGCAAACATGCTTTTTTCAATGAATATATTGTTTTGTGTAGATACAAAAGTTAATTTCACCATTATTTTGTATAAACAAGCTCTTACAACAAAGTAAGGAGCCTTATTCTATTGAATATAATGTTTTATGTAGGCATAAAAGTTAATTTCACCATCATTTTGTGTAAATGAGTCCTTGTAACAAAGGAAGGAGCCTTGTTAGCTAAAAATGAAGAGAATGCCTCATTTAGGTATTCAAGCACTCAATACCTATAAGAAAAGTTAATTTAGAACAATCACACCTTTTTTTGATGGTATTCATTGGATTTAGAGACCAAAGATATACAAATGAGCTTGTTGCAAGTAATATAATGTTTACTATTGACACAAAAGTTAATTATGTGATCATTTTGTGTGAGTGAATCCTTGCTATGAAAAGAGAAGCCCTATTATCAAAAAATAAGGTAATGGTCTCTTTGTTCGATTTTTAAATCATTCAATACTTGTAAGGAAAGCTAGTCCAGATCAATGACTTATTTACTAGATGGAATTCAATGGGTTTAGAGTACTAAAGATGTAAAAATGTGCTTCTTGCAATGACTACATTATTTATTGTTGTCACAATTGTTAATTATGAGATCATTTTGTGTGAATGAGTGATTACAAAAAAGAAATAATTCTATTTACAAAAAATGATGAGACAATCTCTTTATTTTAGAATTAAACCATTCAATACCTATAAGGAAAGCTAATTAAGTTCATTAAATCATTTGCTCCATGGAATCTAATGTGTTCAAAGTACCAAAGGTGTATAAATGTGCTTATTCCAATGAATATAATGTTTTGTGTAGGCATAAAAATTAATTTCACTATCCTTTTGTGTAAATGAGTCCTTCCAACGTAGGAAGGAGCCTTGTTAGTTAGGAATGAGGAGATGATGATGAGATACATAAAGGATCAAAAGCATGAAGGGCTTCTAAGGATCTGTTAAGGTTTCAAGAAAGGCCAATAACATGTTCAAGAGCTAAAAGGATGAAAGAGGCATTTGATGGGCCAATTGAAGAAATCTGGGACAAAGATACCATTTTAAGCTTAAAGGGCTGCAAAACATATCTTAATGTAGGGGGGGCTTTTTTTATTGTATAAGTATGCTAAATAAGTTTGTGTCAAGTGATTGTATGGATTTTTACAACAAGTCCAAAAACAAATAGGAGAAAAGTTATTGTAGCTTATTTAGGATGTTTGTCATTTTTTCTAGGGTTAAAGTTGTAAATTTAGAATGTAAATAGGCTTGATTTCATTGTTAAAAATAAGTATAAAATTAGTAAAGCTAAAAGTGAGAATTTCTCCTTTAGTTCTTTCAAGAATTAAGAACTTGATAAGAATTAACCCTTCTCATGACATTTAACCTAACTTATCACTCCTAAATCCCTTCTTTTTTGAAGTGTGGTGTTCATATCTTTCTTTATTCCATAGGTTCATTTTTGTCTAATATTGGGTTTAGATCTTGCATGATTGAAATCTAATTTAGCTTTCTTGGGTACTTGTTCAAATTCCTTGTTCATGTTGGGTCACTAAGCTATATCGTTTGGGGTTCACACCAGTTGGTATCAGAACTCTGCTCTAAATCAGCTTTCCTTATCTAATTGTAAGGTTCATTTTTTTTTTGTTTGTTTTCTCAGCTGTATTTTATAACCTCTTGTTTTTTGAATTCACAAACCTTAGTTATCTTTTCCTATATTTAAATTTTTGAAGAAAAAGAAAAAAAATGAAAATTTTGTTTGATAGAGAAGAAAAGAAAAAGAAAAAAAAAAGTGAAAAGAAAAATATTCTATTTGATTCCTTCCTATTTAATTAGGTGAAAGAGAGTTAAAGACTTTATTTCCTTGTTTGCTTCTAGTTCCTACAAGGATTTGGATCCAATAAATTCATTTTTTTTTTTTTGGTATTTTGCAATTTAATCTGGTTGAGTTCTCCTAATCCATAACCTTAAATTCATTGCACTTTCCTAAATTTCTTTGATTCTAATTTGTTGGAATTAGTTGGTTTTAAAGTGACTTTGATGGAGCTTGTTTATTTCAATAAAGGAGTGAGAGAGAAAAGCTAAATTCATATAGTGTGCAAACATGACAGTAAGTGTCATATTGTGAGAGAGTGGAGTGAAACACGTGAGGGAGTGTGTGCGAGTTTATTCCCAACATATATTTTTTTTATATAAGTGATGATTAGAGGCTGAATGCTTTTAAGGAGAGGCAAAATGATGAGATCCATAAAGGATTAAGTGCATAGAGGGCTTTTAAAGATCCATTAAGCATTCAAGAAGGACGAATAACATGTTCAAGAGCTAAAAGTATGAAAAGGCACTTAATGGGTTGATTGAAGAAATTTAGGTCAAAGAAGCTAATTCAAGTTTGAATGGTAGTAAAACATATTAAAAGTAGGCCAAGGCTTTTATTTATTGTTTAAGTATGCTAAATGGGTCTATGTCTAAGTGATTGTAAGGATTTCTACAACAACACCAAAAAATAGGAGTAAACTTGTTATTAGCTTATTTAGGAAGTTTATAATTATCTCTAGGGTTAGGATTGTTAATTTATAATAACTACTAAAATAATTAGGAGTAGATTGGTTGTTTGCTTATTAAAGAAGTTTGTCATTATCTATAGGGTTAGGGTTGTTAATGTAGCTTATAAATGGGTTTGATTTCATTGTTAAAAATAAGTGGAACATTAGTGAAATGAAAAATGAGAATTTTCTCCTTCAGTTCCTTCAAGAACTAAAGAATTTATCAGGAACTAACTTTCATGTGGTGTTTAACCTGACTTATCACTATAAAATCCCTCCATTTCTATCCTTCTTTACACCTTAGGTTCATGTTCCTCAAACATTAGGTCTAGGTCATGCATAATTGAAATCTAATTTTGCTTTCTTAGGTTTTTATTTGAATTCCTTGTATACATTAGGTCCCAATGCCACGCCTTCTGGGGGTTCACATTAGATGATCTCATTATTCAAGAATTAAAATAGTTAAAACATATAATAAAAGGTATTCTAGACCAATCACACCATTTTTTGATGAAATTCCATGGATTTAAAGTACCAGAGATGTATAAATGATCTTGTTGCAATGAATATAATGTTTGATATTGATACAAAAGTTAATTGTAAGATTCTTATGTTTGAATAAGTCCCTATAATGGAAAAAGAAGACTAGTTTTTAAGAAATGAAGAGATAGTCTCATTGTTTGGCAATCAAACTGTTCAATACTTATAAGGAAAGCTAATCAAGATTAATGACTAATTTGCTTAATGGAATTCAATAAGTTTAGAGTACCAAAGGTATACAAACATGCTTGTTCCAATGATTATAATGGTTCACTATCATTTTGTTCAAATGAGTCCAAGCAATGAAAAGAGAAGTTTTGTTATCAAAAAATGAAGAGATATTCTCATTGTTTGGGATTTAAACCATATATAAGGAAAGCTAATGAAGATTAATGACTCATTTCCTTGATGAAATTTAATGGATATAGAGTACCAAAGGTGTGCAAAAGTGCTTGTTCCAATGAATAAAATGCTTTCTGTAAACACAAAAGTTAATTTCACATCATTTTGTGTAAATGAGTCCCTACAATGAAGGAAGGAGAGTTGTGAGTTTGAAATGAAGAGATGGTCTCCTTATTTAGGAATTGAAACACTTAATATGTATAGGAAAAGGTAATCTAGACCACTCACACATTTTTTAACGGAATTTAATGGATTTAGAAAATCAAAGATGTAGAAATGAGCTTAATGTAATGAATATAATGTTTGATGTTGATACAAAAGTTAATTACAAGATCATTTTGTGTGAATCAATCCTTGCAACAAAATTAGAAGTCATGTTATCAAAAAATGAAAAGACAGTCTCATTATTATAGAATCAAACTATTTAATACCTCTAAAGAAAGCTAATAAGGATTAATACCTTTTTTACGTGATGGAATTCAACAGATTTAGAGTACCAAAGATGTACAAACATGCTTGTTTCATTAAATATGTTCCTTTCTGTAGATGTAAATGTTAATTTCACTGTCATTTTGTGTAAGCAAGTCTTTTAAACAAAGGAAGAGCCTTGTTAGATAAAAATGAAGAGATGTCATCATTATTCAATAGTTGAAACACTTAATACATATAGGTAAAGGTAATATAGACCAATCATACCTTTTTTTGATGAAATTCAATGGATTTAGAGTACCATAAATGTATGTACGAGCTTATTGTGATAAATATAATGTTTGTTATTGATATAAAATTAATTACAAGATCATGTTGTGTGGATAAGTCCTTTTAATGAAATGAAAAGTCTTGTTATCAAAAAATGAATATATGGTCTTATTGTTCATGAGTTAAACCATTCAATACTTATAATGAAAGCTAACAAAGATTAATGACTCATTTACACAACATAATTTGATGGATTTAAACTACCAAAGGAGTACAAACACACTTGTTCTAATGGATATAATATTTTATGTAGACACTAAAGTTAATTTCACCTTCATTTTGTGTAAATGTGTCCATGCAACGAAAAGAGAAGTCTTGTTATAAAAAATAAAGAGACAGTCATATTGTTTGGGAATTAAAGCATTTGATACTTATAAGGAAAGCCAATGAAGATTGATGACTCATTTACTTGATAGAATTCAATAGATTTATAGTATCAAAGATGTACAAATGAGATTGTTGCAATGAGTATAATGTTTGCTATTAACAAAAAAGTTAATTACAAGATTCTTTTGTGTGAATTAGTCCTTACAATTGAAAGAGAAGTCATGTTATCAAAAAATGAAGAGACCATCTCATTCAATACTTATAAGGCAAGCAAATCAAGATTAATGTGTCATTTGCTTGATGAAGAGACCATTTAGGAATAGAGACACTTAAGACAGGTAATCTAGACCAATCACACAAGTTTTAGATGAAATTCGATGGATTTAAAGTACCAAAGATGTTAAGATGAGCTTCCTACAATGAATACAATGTTTGTTGTTGAGACAAAAGTTAATTTTGAGATCATTTTGTATGAATGAGTCCTTGCAATGAAAAACAAGTTCTTGTTATCAAAAAATGAAGAGATGGCATCATTGTTCAAAAATTAAACCATTTGATGCCTATGAAAAAAGCTAATAAAAATCAATGACTCATTTACTTGCTGGAATTCAAGAGATTTATAGTATCAAAGATGCACAAATGTTGCAATGAATATAATGATGGCCATTGACACAAAAGCTAACTATGAGATTATTTTTGTGTGAATGAGTCCATTAATTAAAAAGAGAAGTCTTATTATCAACAAATGAAGAGGTAATCTCATTGTTTAGGAATTAAACCATTTAATACCAATTAGGAAAGTAAATCAAGATCATTAAGTCATTTGCTTGAAGGAATTCAATGTGTTTACAGTACCAAAGTTATACAAACAAGCATGTTAGTTTGAAATGAAGGATGGACTTCAATACGAATAAGAAAAGGTAATTTAGACCAATCACACTTATTTTTTATGGATTTCAACGGATTCGAAGTACTAAAGATGTAGAAACAAGCTTCTTACAATGAATACAATGTATGATATTCACACAAAAGTAAATTTTGAGATCATTTTGTGTGAATGAGTCCTTGGAACAAAAAGAGAAGTCTTGTTATCAAAAAGTGAAGAGGTAGTTTCATTGTTCAAGAACTAAACCATTCAATACCTATAAGGAAAGCTAATGAAGATGAATGACTCATTTTCTTGATGGAATTCCATAATAAAAAGGTGTGATTGGTTTGCATTAGCTTTTCTTATACATATTGTGTGTTTTAATTCTTGAATCGTGAGACTAGCTCTTCATTTCTAGCTAACAATGTTGTTTCCTTCATTGTAAGGACTCATTTACATAGGAGGATGGTGAAATTGACTTTTGTGTCTACACAAAAACATTATATTCATTGGAGCAAGCATGTTTGCACACCTTTGGCAATCACATTAAACCCATTGGATTCCATCAAGTTAATGAGTCATTACTGTTAATTAGCTTTTCTTATAGGTATTGAATGGTTTAATTTCCCAAACATTGAGACCATCTCTTCATTTTTTGATAACATGACTTCTCTTTTACTACAAGGATTCATTCACACAAAATGATCTTGAAATTAACATTTGTGTGAAGAATAAACATTATATTCTTTGTAACAAGCTTGTTTGTACAATTTTGGTACTCTAAATCCATTGAATTCCTTTAAACAAAGCTTTGATTAATCTTGATTAACATTTTTTTTATACCTATTGATTGTTTTAATTCCTAAATAATTAGGGCTTCTCTTCATTTCTAGCTAATAAAGCTCATTACTTTGTTGTAAGGACTCATTTACATAAAATCAGGGTGAAATTAACTTTTGTGTTTACACAAAAATTATAGTCATTGGAACAAATAAGATTGTACACCTTTGGTACTCTAAATTTGGGTTCCTGTTCATCTTGGAAGCCATATTAGAGAAAAAAAAGATGGTAAGGCTTATTACAAACCCAAGACCAAATCTTACAAGAGTAAGGAAATAAGTCCTAACAAGGAGAATGGTAATTTTAATTCCTAACCTAGTAAAAAATAGAGATATTAAATGCTTAAGTATCTGGGAAGAGGACATATTGCATCTTAATGTTTAAATAAATGTACCATGGTGTTGTAGTGTAATGATGATATTGAGATAGAAAGTGAGTCTGATGAGGATTCCATGCCACCATTGGAAGATGTAAGTAATGGAAAGGAGTTCCTAGTTGAGGGAGATGTGTTTGATAAGCATTGGGTGCACAAGCCAAGGAAGAAGATGAAGTGCAAAGAGATAATATCTTCCATACATAGTGGCATATCAAAGATAAGGTATCCAACATGGTCATTGATGGAGGTTGTTGTACAGATGTAGCCATTTTAGTTGAAAAGCTTAATTTACCTACCATGAAGCATTACACTTCAATGGTTGAATTAATGTGGGACGTTAAGGTAAATAAGTAGCTATTAGTATGATTTACTATTGGGAGATATACTGATGAGGTCTTCTGTGATGTTGTACCCATGCATGCTAGGCATATTTTGTTGGGAAGACAATCACAATGTGTACTCTTTTGTGATAAATGATAAACTCATTACTCTTTTGCCTTTGACACTTTGCCAAGTATAAAATGATCAATTAAGGAGTAAAAATGAGAGTGAAAGGAAAATAAAAAAAGAAATTGAAGCTAAGAAAAGAAAAGAGGAAAATAATGGAAAGAAAGGAGATAAGACTGAGAGAAAAGAAGAAAGAGGGTAAAAGAGAAAAATTAAGAATTTGTATGCAAAAGTGGGTGATGTTAAAAGAGGTCTCTATTCAAAATAGTCTATAATTGTACTTTTATATAAAGAGTCTTATTTTAGTACTAATGAGCTTAGCCCTTCTTTGCCTAGTGTTATCATTTCTCTTTTGTAGGAATTAAATGATGTTTTTCCTAAACAACTGTGAGGCTCACCTTTGAAGGGAATAGAACATTGGATTGAATTCATCCATGGTGTGATAATTCCAAACTAATCAGCCTATAGAAGTAATTTTGAGGAGACAAAGGAGTTTCAAAGGCAAGTTAATGGGCTTATGGTAGAGGGATATGTGAGGAAGAGCGCAAGTCCATATGTAGTTTCAATTTTGCTTGTGTCTAAGAAAGATGGGACTTGGAGGATGTGCATTAATTATCGAGCAGTTAACAAAATCACTATAATGTATCACCATCTTATACCTAGATTGGATGACATGTTAGATAAATTGCATGGTTCATTTGTCTTTTCTAAAATTGATTTGAAAAGCGGATATTACCAAATTAGGATGAGAGAGGGAGATGAGTGGAAAACAACTTTCAAAACTAAGTATGGTTTTTATGAATGGCTTGTTATGCCATTTGGTCTCACTAATGCATTGAGCACTTTAATGAGATTGAAGAATCATGTTTTACATGTTTGTAATTTTGTGGTTGTGCATTTTGATGATATTTTTTGGTCTATAACAAAAACTTAGATGAGCATCCTGATCTTTTATGTTCTATTCTAAGTATTTTATGTTTTGAGAAATTATATGCTAACCTTAAGAATTGTTCTTTTTGGAATGATCTAATCCTATTTCTTGGCTATGTTATGAGTGCAAGGGGTATTGAGATTGATAAGGAAAACTTTAGGGTAATTTGTGCTGGTTTCTATAGACACTTTGTTAGGGGCTTTAACACCATTGCTGCACCATTAATTGAGATTGTTAAAAAGAATGTGGGATTTACGTGGAGTAGTGTCAAGACAAGGATTTTAATTCAATCAAGAAAAATTTAGTTTTGCACCCTTATTTGTTTTACCTAACTTTGCTAAAACTTTCTAGATTGTGAGTGATGCTTTAGGTATTGGCATTGGAGCTATTTTAATGCAAGAATTCAACCAATTGCCTAATTTAATGAAAAGCCAAGTGGAACAGCCCTTAGTTATTTCACTTATGATAAGGAGATGTGTGCATTGGTATAGGCCTTGGAGAAATGGTAGCACTTGGAGGACTAACCATGAATCTTTGAAGCACTTGAAGGAATGAAAGAAGTTGAGGAAGAGACATGCCAAATGGGTCAAATTCATTGAAACCTTTCCCTACATCATCAAATATAAACAAGGTAAGGGGAATATGGTAGTTGATGCATTATCTTGCTAGTATGCCCTTATCTCTATACTTATTGCAAAATTGTTAGGATTTGAATATATTAAAGATTTATATGTGAAAGATCCTCACTTTGCTAATGTGTATAGGGCATGCAAGAACTCAACCTTTGGAAATTTTATGGGCATAGGGGTTTCTTATCTAAGGAAAATTGATTATGTGTGTTTATGAGTTCCTTGAGGGAGTTGGTTGTGAGAGAAGCACATGGGAGATGGTCTAATGGGTCATTTTAGAGTTAAAAATACTCTAAATGTCTTAGTTAAGCATTTCTTTTGGCCGCACATGAAACAAGTTGTTGATAGGGTGTGTAAGAAGTGCATAACATGCAAATAGGCCAAATCTAGAGTTTTACCCCAAGGCTTTTACACTCCTTCACCCATACCAAACCAACCTTGGGTTGTTTAATCTATGGTCTTTGTGCTAAGCTGGCATAATCAAAATGGGGTTGGGATTCTAGATTTGTTGTTATTGACAAGTTTCCAAAGATGGCACACTTCATTCCATGCCATAAAATTGATGAAGTAAATAATGCAGTTAAATTGTTCTTTAAAGAGATACATTTGCATGGTGTGCCTCAGAGCATTGTTTCAAACAAAGAAGCAAAGTTCTTGAGCTACTTTTGGAAGATGTTATGGGTAAGTTATGTACCAAATTGTTGTTCTTAACAATTTTATGGGCATGAGGGTTTTTTATTTCGGAAAAAATGATTACATGTTCTAATAAGTTCCTTAAAGGAGTTGGTTGTGAATAAAGCACATGGGAAATGGTCTAATGGGTCATTTTAGAGATAGAAAAACTCTAGAGGTCTTAGTTGAACATTTTTTTGGCCACACATAAAACAAGTTGTTGATAGGGTGTGTAAGAAGTGCATAACATGCAAATAGGCCAAATCTAGAGTTTTACCCTATGGCTTCTACACTCCTTTACCCATACCTAACCGACCATGGGTTGATTTATCTATGGACTTTATGCTAAAGCTAGCACAATCAAAATGGGGTAGGGATTCTATATTTGTTATTGACAAATTGTCAAAGAAGGCACACTTCATCTCATGCCTTAAAATTAACAAGGCAAATACGTAGTTAAATTGTTCTTTAAAGAGGTACATATGCATGGCATGCCTTAGAGCATTATTTTAAACCAAGAAAAAAAGTTCTTAAGCTACTTTTGGAAAATGTTATGGGTAAGTTAGGCACCAAATTGTTGTTTTTAACAATTTTATGGGCATAAGGGTTTCTTATTTAGGTAAAATTGATTACGTGTGCCAATGAGTTCCTAGAGGGAGTTAGTTGTGAGAGAAGCACATTGGAGATGGTCTAACAAGCTTCTTTCACATCTTCGGTACTCTAAATGCATTGTATTTCACTTGAAAAAGGTATGAGTGGTCTTGATTAACTTTTTTTATATGTATTAAGTGTCTTAAAACCTAAATAATGACACCATCACTTTATTTCTAACTAACAACTCTCCTTCCTTTGCTCTAATGACTCATTTACACAAAATGATGAAAAAAAATGAAATTTTATGTCTACATAAGACATTGTATTCTTTGGAAGAAGCACATTTGTACACCTTTAGTGCTCTAAATCCATTGAATTCTTTTAATTAAAGGAGTCGTTGATCTTGATTAGCTTTCATTATTGACATTAAATGGTTTAATTCCTAAATAATGTGATCATCTCTTCATTTTTTTGTAAATTTTTGGCTTTAATATTGGGCATGCTTGAGGCTAAAGACTTAGAAGAGTCATCAATGGCTTGCTTTTATGGGCTTGGAATGTTTTGGGAACCTAAAGGGTTTGAGCTTTGGCTTTCTAAGCTAAACATGTTAACCAATGCTTTTAGTTGGGTTGTTTGTGATTAGGTCTTTTCCTATTGGGCTTTATTTGTTTAGCCTTTCTTTTTGGATTTCTTGGGCATTTTGGGCTTGTTTTGAGGTTGAGGTTCCTGTTCCCTACAAGAATTCTCTTGTAAAAAAATATGGTAAGCAGATTAAGGAACCTTAAATATTTTCAATTTTAAAATCAAAAACACTTAAAATTCCTTACCATCGTGTAAAAATCTTTTGGATGCAATATTTTGAACATCTTTTTGTGAAACAGATTTTTCTGTTTGATAATCAATGCATAATAAGACTTGTGATTTAGCAAATCGTGCTAAAAATTTGAAATGCATAAAACAATTGCCAAAATTTCATTTTTAATGGTAGAATACCACCTTTGACAATCATTCCAATGCTTAGATGGGAAATGAACAAGTTGTTCGTGCTGATCCATAACTTATTTCAAAATCCCTCCATATCCTAGTTTAGACACATCAGTCTCAAATATTTTGGGGTAGGATGGGATTGCTTATATGAAGATAGGGCAACTCTTTGACCTGACATTTAATCTCTCTCACTATGGCTTTGTGATGATCAGTTTATGGTTAAGATGAAGCTTGTCTTGGGGTTGGTCAAACCTTTTTAGAACATCCTTTAAATTATAAGGTGCTTGGATGGACTAAATTAATAGGTTTGGATTTTAAGTTGATGTGCTTTCAAGGTGCATTTCTAAAAACTAAGCTTTGGCTTAATCATTTCCTAATGTATCAAGTATCTCTAGGAATTGTCCTTGAGCACATGTTGGGACGCTTACCTCTTTCTCATCTAACCCTGTTTCAGAAGAGGCTTTGAGTTCATTAACTTAACGACTAGCTTCATCCTTAGAAGATAGTTTAGGAGTACTAGCTTCTAAGGTTTCAACCAATAATGCCTGTAATTGGGCTTAAACAGTATCAGGTAGTTCAAAGACTTGGATTTTTTTGTGAAGTTTACAATATCTAGACATATGACTAAACTTACCTTAATTATAACAAACATATTTGGATGTTTGGGCTTTTATTTGTTTAGGCTTATTAGGTTTAGGGCTAAAAGTTATTTTGGGCTTAGAAGATTATTGTTGATGGTTGGGCTTAGATATTGAGTAAAAAGGATTTTTTGATTTGGTATTGGGCCTATGCTTTCTTTTGGTCTTTCCTTTGTGATAGGAGGTTATCATCAAATTGGGCATAAGAGAATCCTAACTCCTTTTGAGTCTACTTTTATTTCCACTTGATTTATTTTTGGAGCTTTAGATATGCATAGAGTCCTTTTTGGACAAAAATTATTAGCTTATCATAGGACAACTAATGATAAGGAATTTGACCATTATACTGAGCTTGCAATTTAGATCTCACCAAAAACTTTTCTTTCTAGAAAACTTGATTCATATCATTTTGTTACTTGACACATGTTCAAAATATATTTTTATACCAACAAAAATTGTGTAAATATTTGTATTTAAGATTGGATAAGAGTTTAGTGTTCTTATCATTTAGGTGAGATGGATCACCAATAAAGTGCTTTGTTATGGCAAAGATAAGACTTGCCATAACATTGGAGATTGTTTTGTTGGTTATTTTCAAGGAGTGGTTCACTATGAACATCTCTCTTGATAGCTTGGAAAATGTTGTTGTGGTCATTAGGAGTGAGTATGTAATCCAACCAGCCTTTGAGCTACCCTAAGAATCCTACAACAAGGATCTTAGCAATGGCGTGGTCAGAGGTATGACTATGGGTCCTATATGCATTGGACACCGTGGTCATTTGTTGAAGGACATTCAAAATCTAATGTTCAGAATATCCATCAATGTTCCACTCATAAATTGAATTGGAATTGTATTTGTTTGAAGAAAAGATATTTTTTCTTTAAAAGCAAGGTCAAGAGTCGTGGGTCTGGGATGGTACAACTTTGAAGATGTTCCTAGTGGTTCCACTTTGAGACATTGTATCTTTAGTGATTTTATGTTTGACACAGAAGCTTAAGATGAGCCATCATCAAGTGCAATCAAAGTTTGTACTTCTTTGCTTGTTAATGCTTCAAGTTTAGATTCCTTTAAAGCCTGTAGTTTAAGCATCAAAGCTTCTTGAAATTCATTTGATGATGTATTTGAAATTTGAAAGGGTTTAAAAATAGGTTTTCTTGAAAATTCTATAATAGAGGCATCAAAGTTTGAAATTTCTTTTAAAATTGAAAAACTTGATACAATGGCATCCACATTTGTGAGTTGGTTGCTAATTGTTCGTAAAATTTTATTTGTATAATTATTTTAATCAATAAGCATTTGTATATCATTTGTTCAAAAAACTTCATGCTCTCTACATACTTTGAATGGTGACATTAGAATAGAAGAGCCTTTATGCTTGAATTGAATTTCACATGATGAAGGATGAACTGACTCTATTTTTAAGCCATTCATTAACTTACATTATTATGATTGGATTTGAGCTTGTAATTCATCTTCCTTAGTGAATGATGACCATAGGTACTCATATCCCCATTGAAAATAGTACTCATCAAACCAATCAAAGAATAAAACATGTTTTTTGTTTATAATCATCTAGTCATAATAATCTTGCTGGACTTCTAGTTATTTCTCATTTTGAAAATTTTTGAAAAACCATTCTCTTCTTTTAGCATTATGCTGGCCATAAAATTTTTTTCTTACAATTTTTTTTTTTAATCACAAAATATTTTTCCAAAACATGGAGCTCAGGATGTATCTTAGGCTCAATAGGAAACTAAACCTATGATGCTAAGGTTCTAGGTGATTCTGGGGATTCCTGTTGTGGTGACACATAACTAGCTTAAAGGACCTATCCACATAGATCTACACCTCTTGTATTACTAATTTAAGCATAAGTGCTAGTTGGTTGCCTTGCAAAAAGGCTACAATGCAAATAATTTGAGATTTTGGTTTCTAGATCTTCATCCTTACTAGATTTGGATCTAGCACTTATACAATGTCCTACAAAAGATATACTGACACTACCATCTCTATGCTAAGTAATCCTGTTGGCATCCATTGCCAAAGGATGCTTTACTGTAGAAACATTTTCAAGATTCTAGGTGTCAAGTAAACTCACCTTGTGCCATTTGATATACTTGGGTGTTTGGAGGTTAACTCTGTGTATGTCTGTTTCCCACAGAACTGTGTCTCCACAGGTTCTATTACAAAGGGCTTTGATGTTGAATGTTATTTTCATAGCCTTATAATGTATCCTATACATTAAGCCTAGTGGAATTGATCCTTCAAAGGAATTGTAAAGATGGTAATCCCATTCCTCCATCTTGATTGTATAATCATCTTGTAGGAACATAAACCTAAGGTATAACGATGGATATAGACACCAAACTCTAGAATACAAAGGGATTTAGGAGTGAGAAGTCAGGTTAAACGTTACAAGAAGAGTTAGTTTTTAATAAGTTCTTTAGTTCTTGAAAGAATTGAAAGAGAAAATTCTAACTTTATTTTCACTAATGTTCTTTTTTAAAAAAAAATAATGCAAATAGACATATTTATGGGCTAAATTAATAACCCATACCCTAGAGATAATGACAAACTTCATAAATAAGCTAACAACAATCTACTCTTATTTGTTTTAGGAGTTCCCTTATTTAGGAGTGGAGTTTATTGTAATCCTGACTTATTAAGTACTTTAATCAAATTAGTAAGGCCTTAGACCACATTAAGAAATGTTTTTCCGCCCTTCAAGTTTGAATTAGCTTTTTCTGGAACAAATTTCATCAATCTGCTTGCTAAGTGCTTTTGTCTTTTAGCTCTTGAACATTTTATTAGCCCTTCTTGAATGCTCCATGGATCCTTAGAAGCCCTCCATGCATTAACTTCTCCATGGATCTCATCATTTCCTCTCTCTTTAAAAGGATTCATCCTCAAATAATTACTTACATTAAAAGGAGAAAGATTATACACATCAAATGTTGCACTCACATTATACTCATTGAAAAGGTCCAACTTGTAGGCATTGTCATTAATTCGTGCCACTACTTGAAATGGGCCATCTCCTTTAAGCTACAACTTTGAATGCCTCTAGGCCAAGAACCTTTCCTTCTGCATATCTACCCAAACTCAATCACTAGGTTTAAATGCCACCTCCTTTCTCCTTTTGTTGGCATGGGATGCATATTGCTATGTTTAATTTGCAATTTGTTGTCACACCTTTTAATGCAATTTCTTCACCATTTTGGCCTTGTGTTCACCATCTAAGCTAAAATATCATCAACAAGTAAAAGCATCAAATCTAACAGAGTCAAAGGATTTAAACCATACATAATTTCAAATGGAGAGTAACTAGTAGTAGAATGAACACTCCTATTATATGCAAACTCTACATGTAGCAAACAATCTTCATAGGCACGTGTCAACTGCCTTCTTGCTTTGGGAGCCTCATATTCCCTATGTTTCCTTTGCAACTCTGCTATTGTAATAGCTTGCTCCTCCATCCTCTCCCTTATATCATCAATCTGGTATTCATGCGCTCAAATTGTTGTTGCATAGCTTTGATCATGAAGGACACATCACCAGCTCCCTCTTGAGCTACACCTTTGTCTTTGGACGTCATAGTCTTACTTCTGCACAAAATAAATGGGATACCTCACAGAACACTCCCTCACGTGTTTCACTCAAAAGATTATGTCACACTCCCTCGTGTTTACACTCTTTATGGTTTTTTTTTTTTTATATGAACTTTCGCTCTTACCTTTTACCACTCAGATTTTCCTTTTCAGCTCTATAAAGAGCTAAACAACATAAATCAAGGGTATTGATTTTGAACAGAATAAGCTAAACGGCGTAGAATTGAACAAATTGGAGAACAAGAATCAAGCGAAAAAGGATGTCAACACAAATGGATTTAATGAACTAAATTCACAAAAATCAGGATAGGGGTAAAATAACCTAAAGGACAACTTGGGTAACAAAATAGGAGAACAGATGGTAGAATTGGAGTTGAGCAAACTTTATTATTATTGTGGCCAATATGACCATAACCTTATCAATAACTTTGAATTTGATATTTTCTTTCTTTTGTTTTTATTCCTTCCCCTTTTTTTTCTGGGTTTTTTTTTTTCAGCACAAAACAATAGTACAATACTTGAAAATACCAATTGGAATTGAAATTAGCACGTTTATGAGCTTAAACAAACAAACAAAGAGAGAAGGATTGCTAATAAACAGATTTGTGCATTTGAATGATAATGCACATAATAGACAAACTAAACAACAATAGATAAATTGAAAGATAGAAAATTGAAGAGCGAGTGGATTCAACCTGACTTAGAACCCTACTCTGATACCAACTGATGCAAAAAACCCCAAAAAGACGTGGCTTAGGGACCCAACGCACACAGGGAATCAAAGAATAACCAGGAAGGCTAAACCAGAGTTTAATATCACAACCCTAGACCCACTCTGGGAAGGAATACGAACCTAGCGTATTTAAGAAGGATATGGACATCACACTCCAGAAAAGAAAAGAATTGGGAGTGATAAGTCGATTAGAACGCCACAAGAAGTACCTCTTGATAAATTCTTTAGTCCCTAAAAGAATCGAAAGAAAAACCCTTGCTTTTTATTTCACTCAAAGTTGTCTGACCTTCCAGAGCTTACAAGGGGAGCCTATTTATAGGCTAAGATAGCAATCCTAAAGAGGCACAAATTCCTACTTATAACAAATTCTTATTTTGGAGGAATTCCTAATTGAGGATAAATTCCTACATAAATAATAAACTCTTATTTAGGAAGAAATACTATTACTTATTCTAACTTATTTAAGTATTCTAATTATATTAATTAGGGCTGGACTACTTGTTAAACTTGAATTCGCCCCATTTGAAGCTGGGTTGGCTTGGATGTCCTGAATCAGCCCATTTAGTGCTTCTTTAATCTTTTTGGCTCTAACTCGTGTTATTGGGCCTTCTGGGATGTGCAATGGACCTCTTGCAACCATTGGAGCCTTCCACCCATCATCTCTATGGTTCTCATCACATGTGAACAAGGGCCAATCGTTAAGATACTTAATACATTAGGAAATGATCAAGCTAAAGCCTAATTTCTACAAAAGCTCCTTCAAAGCCCATCAACTTCAGATCCAAACCCATTACATTAGTCCATCCAAGCTCCTTATAATCTTAAGGATGATCTAAAAGGGTTTGACCAACCCCAAACCAAGCTTATCACTTTAATAGACATCAAACATGAAATAAAGAAAATCAAGCAAGAGATCCAAGATCTCAAGGGTGAACAAACATAAGACCATCAAATGCTAGTGTCCTTAATAGACCTAGTAAAACCTTAAAATACGAAGGTTCTAGATCAACTAGAATCTTTTAAAGCCCAACAACTTGAAAGCCTTGAAAATGATGAATTCCTATTTCTTTTAATAAAAATCACCACTCAAAAATGCCTTGTTAAAATCCATTTGAAAATTGCGAACTAATTTTCTTTGAAAGCATAACTTTAGTAGATATTGGTGTGGATCTTAACTATATATAGGAAGGCCTCGTACATACCAAGTATTTTGAAAAAATGTAGGAAAGCCTAAAGTCTACCAATAATCATAAGTTATAAGTCTACTACAAGCTGTCTAGTGTCCAAGTTTTCCAACAAGGTATTGACATCCAAACCTCCTTTGTTCTTGTCAAAAACCTAAAGTAAAAGGTAATCCTTGGAAATCTCTTTCTCAAGTTGATTAAGCCTTTCCAAGTTTTTTATCAAGGAATACATACCACTATCCTTGATCATGGAATAATTGTTTCTTTGATTGCACAATGGATCCTTGGATGATGTGAACCCAAACAACATGGCTTAGGGATCCAACATGAACAAGGAATCAAACAAGAACCTAAAAAGGCTAAATTAAATTTCAATCCCATAAGAGTTAGACCCAATGTTCAAAGAAACATGGGCCAAAAGTATGGAAGAAGGACATGGTTGCCACACTCCATAAAAGAACGAATTTGGGATTGATAAGTTGGTTTGAATGCCATAAAAAGAGTTAGTTCTTAATAAGTTTTTTAGTTCTTAAAAGAATTGAATTCTCACTTTTATTTGACCAAATGTTCTGCCTCCTTTAATATTGAAATTAAACCTATTCATAGGAAGAATTAACAATCATAAAGAAACCCTTGAGATTGCGAACATCCTAAGCCAAGCAATAGATTATAAAAATAATCTAATTTAATACTTTTGAAACAAAAACAAATGATCACTATTTCACAAAAACAAAAAAAAAAGGAAATGAAATCCTAACGAAGCCTCTCCTCCCACTTTAAACTTACATTATCCTCAATGTAAGGCCAAACATAATAGAAAAATATTTGAAATAGAAAAAAAGAAAAGAAACAATACAAAAATCAAATATAAAATATGCTTGGGTTGCCTCTAAAGTAGTGTCTTTATTTAATATCATTAGCTTGACAAGATGTTTCCTTAGTTAGCATAGATGGGATTCACTGACTCCATCACCTTAATATTCTACACCTGAAAAACTTCATAAAAAGATTTGAGCTAATGACCATTCATTTTGAAAACTTGAGCCTATAACTATTCATGTTAAAAACCTCGCTTGTCTATAAACTCCTTATCTCAACTGCACCATGCCAAAAACATTAGTAATAACAAAAGGACCAACCCACGAAGACGATAACTTATTTGGAAAAAGTTTAAGCCTTGAATGGTAGAGGAGGACATTCTATCTAACAACAAAATTCTTCCTTAAAATCCTTTGATCATGAAATGCCTTTATGCTTTCTTAATTTTTTGGTGCAAATGCGATTTGATTAAAAGTTGAAAAACCATCAAGAAAGCAATAATGAGTTTGACCATCTAGTGGTAAAGTTTAATTTCTTAAAATCAATACACACTTTCCACCTTATTTATACATATGTATATACAAAACTCATCGTTATTATTATTTGTAACCATTGTGACACCATATTTTTTTAAGATGGCCAACACCAGTCTCACCCATATGTTATTCAAGATTGGACATATGATGCCAAAATCAAGGAGGTTCAAAATCCCTTTCTTCAGTACCTCTATCATTGGGGTGTTCAATTAATGTTGAGCTTCTCTAGTTGATTTGGCTCTTTCTTAACAATATGCGATGAATACACATGGCTGGACTTATCACCTTAATATCTATAGTTGTCCAACCAATCATTGTCTTATGCTCACTTAGCACTTGAATCAGTTTTTCTTCTTGCATATGTGTTAGATTCCTTATGGTAAACACTGGTAGGTTTTCATTATGTTCCAAATACACATACTTCAAATGAATTGGTAATGGTTTCAGTTCTAACATAGGAGCCTACAAAATAAAAGGTAAAAGTTTCTTGTGAGCAATTAGTAAGATAATGGAAAAAACTACATACCTATTTGGAATCATTGATAATGAATGCAATTCAACCAGATGTTAAGTTTGGTAATGGTATTTAGTTGATGAAATTCAAGTCCTAGAGCCCTTGTTTATTGATTTTTAGTTTATGTTTAAAGCTAGATTTTAATTTTGTAGTTAGATAACCTTTCTTCATTTGATTTATCTAAATAATATAGGAAAATTTCAAATTTTGTACTTGAGTTTTCTCCTCATGGGATTGATACTTAAACTTATGTCCACTTGATTACTTAAGAATCTCATGCACTTGTGGTAAATTTGAGCATAAACTAAAGATTTAGCATAAAAATTCTGCCTAAGAAATTTGAATTGTACCCTCAAACCTAGACTAAACATTATCTTCAATGTTTGGACCTATAAAAAGTAGTTAGAAAAAAGAATGTGGGGAAAACATAGACTAATAACATCTAAACATCATATAGACTAAGAGAAAAAGATAGAAATTCCCAAGTAAACATGGCTTGCCTCCCACCAAGCACTTTATTCAGTGTATGAGCAAGACTATGCATGCAAGATTACATTGTCAAGAAACATGCAGTTAATGCACTTATCCTTAAGCTTGGTTATGGCTCCTTCCAAGTAAGGCTTCATAAGATGTTTGTTGACCTTGAATATATCTTGAGTTCTCTAGCTTACTAACTCTACAATGCCATTGGGAAATACTATAACCATTTGAAATGGTCCACTTCATCTTGATCAAAGATTTTTTTACAAACAAGTAAAATCTTGCATTAAATAGTAACACTTTCATTACAAGATAAAGAAGATTAGAAATTAAGGCTTTGTCATGATAGAGCTTTATGGATGCTTTGTAAAGTTTTGCATTCTCATAAGCTTTATTTTTCATCTTTTCAAGGTAATTCAAATGTAGTAACCATCCCTCCCTAACTTTGTCCATATCCATGTTTAATGCCAATGTAGCCTAGTAAGCTTTATGCTCTAACTCAATAGGGACTCATGCCAATAGGTGTCATGCATGTTATGTAGTACACCCATTATACATCACTTAGCTTTAATGCTTAATCTCTCCTCGAAGGGTACACCATTATTTTTTTCGAGATTGCCTTAATGTGATGGTTACTTACATTAGCTTAGCCTAAGGTTTAAGCCTTTTTCAACACGCCATCAAATAATTTATTACAAACATGGCTTCTTTCATCACTGATAATGGCCCTAGGAATCCCAAACCTGCTAAAAATCACATGTTTCAAGAATTTAACAATAGAATTAGCATCATTAGTTTAAGTGGGCATAACCTCAATCCATTTAGACATAAATCAATAGTAACTAATATATACATACCCCATTGGGGGAGGAAAATGACTTATGAAATTTACTCCTATGCATCAAAAAGCTTAACTACCAAATTCCTAATCAAGGGCATTTCATTCCTTTTACCAATGCCTCCACTCCTTTGACACTTATCATAATGCAAGCAATAATAATGAGCATCCTTAAAGAGAGTAGGCTAGAAAGAACCTAATTGTAGCACATTACATGTTGTCTTCTTACCACCAAAATGGCCATTTTAATGCAACACTTGACAAAAGGCTAAAATACTTTGTTGCTCCTTTTGAGGCACACATTTGTGAATAATCTGGGGTGCATAATGCTTGAATAGAAATGGGTCATCCCAATAATAATGCTTGTATGCAAATAAAAACCTCTTTTTTTCTTCATAAGAAATTTGGCCCAAAACATTTCATAAGCAGGATAATTAATCATATTAGCATACCATATTTTCTTGGCTATAAAAGTAACTATTAATTAGGAAAGGTTTCACCAATAGGTTTCACCTTTTTGTGGTCATATGTGTTAAAGGAGGAAATCAATCTGAAAAGATTGTTAGTTACAACATTTTCACAACCATTTTTATCACTAATTTTTAGGTTAAATTCTTTCAAAAGCAAAATCCATCTAATCAACGTTCACTTAGCTTTGAGTTTAATTGACAAATATTTTAGTTCAACACAATTGGAATGCATTATCACCTTAGATCCTTCTAAATAAGACCTAAATTGATCAATTGCAAAAACAACTACCAACAATTCTTTTTCAATGGTTAAATAATTTAATTGGGCATTATTGAGTGTTCTACTTGCATAGAGATAACATGCAACAATTTGTGCACCCTCTGTGGCATAATCAAATGCATCACAAATTATCTAAAAGGGAAATGTTTATGATAGGTGCAGAGGTCACTTAACTAAACTAAAAGCATTAAAAGAAGTATCATCAAAAGCAAATGGAATATCTTTAGATAGTAAGTTACAGAAAGGGTAACTGATTTTGGAAAAGTTTTTAATAAACTGCTTATAAAACCTAGCATGTTCTAAGAATCTCTTGGCACCCTTCACTAAAGTGGGAGGTGTAGATTAACAATTAGATCAATCCTTACTTTATCTACCTCAATATCCTTATAGGATATGACATGACCAATGTTTAGCCATAAAGTGACTCTCTCCTGGCTTAATGTTAGGAAACATTCTATACATCTTCTCAACACTAAAGTCAAGTAATCTAGGCATGCATCAAAAGAAGTACCAAAAATTGAGAAGTCATGCATAAAGACCTCTATGAAACATTTCACGATGTCAAAAAATATGGACTTCATAAATCTTTCAAAGATGTTTGGGCATTTCAAAGCCCAAAAAGCATCCTCTTAAAAATAAATGTCCTAAATGGATATGTAAAAGTTGTCTTCTCTTAGTCTTTTGAAGCAATTGGAATTTGATAGTAACCTAAAAGACCATCAAGAAAATAATAAAAATCATTTCCATTTAATCTTTCTAACATATGATCATTAAAAGGAAGGGGAAAATGATCATTTTTAGTATCTACATTTACCTTCTTGTAGTGTATGAACATTTCCATCCTATGGTTGCCCTTTTAGGAACCAAGTCATTCTACTCATTTATGACAACAATCATGCCAAATTTCTAAGGCACAACATGCATGGGGCTAGCACACCTACTATTTAAAATAAGGATAAATCACTCTTGCATCTAGAATTTTTAGTATTTGTTTCTTTATTACCTCATACATATTTGGGTTATGTCTTCTTTAGGCTTTCCTACTTGGTTCGAAATTTTCCTAGAGATGGATCCTATGCCGTGCACATTGCAAGCCTAATATAAATGATGTTAGAAATGGTCCAGCCCATTGCTTTCCTAACCTCACTAAGTACCAAAATTAAGCTCCTTTCTTAAGAATAGTTAAATTGGAAGCAACAATGATCAGATATGTATCTCCCTCTCCCAGAAAGGTATATTTAAAGTGTATGGGTAACTCCTTCAATTCTAACCTAGGCAAAGGGCTCTCATCTCCAATAGAAAGTGACTTAGGTAGTTCTAAGGACAATTTAAGTTCACTTAAGGAATATTTTGGCTACCTTATACAAAACATCATGCTACTCTTGAATTTCTCACTCAATTTCATTCTCCACTCCTTTCAAAGTTATTGCACCTTCTAATTTATCTTCCATCATGTTATGTAGATAAGTGTCATGAACCAATGAATCCAAATAATAAATATAGGCACATTAATTACCAAGTAAACATAATAAAAGGATAGAGAATTAAACATTATAAATTCAAAGTCTCTCCTTTATTATCTTGGTGATTGCCATGAATGAGTGGTGAATAAGACTACTCACCTCTCTATACTTAGATAGGGTGTTTTCCATTTTCAAGACCACAAAATTAATTAAGACAATAAGCATATCTAGCTGAATCAATAAGTCTTCAACTATGCTGCTTAGATACTTCACAAAATGATTGGCAAGTTGTAATCATTGTGGTAGGTTTCAACTCCCCTAATCTTAGTAGGAAGAAAACACAATATCACATGAGTTTCCTAAGTCTTGAATAGCCTTAGTAATTTTGTTATCTCCCAAAGTGATGGTAATATTAACACTTCCAAGACACTTCATCTTGGGAGGTGACTTGTGTTGCAAGATAGCATTTATTGCTTTTGAATCAATTACTTTCTCATTCTTCCCATATCTCTAACTGTAGGTGTTTAACTCCTTAAAAATTTTTGCATAAGAAGGGATACTCTTAATAACATCCAAATGAAGTAAATTAATATTCACTTTTGAAAGTATATCAAAAGTTTTAAAGAATTACTTATCATATTTGCTTTCTTTCAAGCAATTTTAGACAGAAATTGGTAGCTTGTAAGGTTTAACTACACTATGGAAATTTGGGTTAGTAAAGGTTCTATTTTACATTCATTTAATGCTAGTTGGATGACTGTTTGACTTCATTTTGCACATTTTTTCAATTAACTTAGTTTGTGCCTCGTCTTTAAGCTCTAAGCTTGAATTTCCTACATCATGTTGCATATTATCAATATCTTTATCAGTTAAATTTTATTCAGTAACTTACCACTTTTAAGGATTGTCATAGACTTTGCTTGCCCAACTTTCATCATTGCCTTTCTCATGGATGCTTCTAAAGAATCCAACCTTTGGTCATTTTTCTATTGATTTTTATTGTTGAGTTGCAAGAAAGCATTCAAACTCTTTTCTAAGGTTGGTTTTCTTAATTGATTGGAAGGGAAAACTAAGGTATGAAATTGTGGAGGATTCTCGATTGGAATATATGTAGGGTTAAGGTTGTTTTTCCAAGAGAAATTTGGGTGATTTCTCCATTAGAGGCTGTAAGTGTTTAAAAATGGGTCATTTCTCAACCTGGTTTGATATGACTCCATTAAATTAGCTTGCTCTTGCTTCTTACCTACTTAAGAATCATATGAAAAGCATATGTTACCTCCATGTCACAAAACACCACAAACCCCACATACCTATTGATTGGCTGAATTTTTGGTAGTGAGAATTTTGATTTTCTCAGTCAACTCTACCAATTGCATAGCCATTTCATTATGTGAGCTCAATTCTTGTGTGGCAGCTCTCCTTCCTCTATGACTTTTCTGTTGGGAGTTAGCTCCTAACCTTTCATAAGATCTTATGTCTCCCATATCTCCACTAGTTGCATTATCAACTAAGTCTGACATTGTTGTTTCAAACCGCCACAAAAAAACTGATATCAGAGTTCTAATGAGAAGTCATAATGCATACACTAAATAGGAAACATCTTAAATCTCGCACAATTCTCATGGAATAGTTCTTTATACATCTAAATGAAAATAGCTATTTTGGTGCCTAATTTTATAATTTTTCTTATAGGAATAGAATTTCCAAACAAATTTATTATGAACCATAACCAATGTGGTCAAAGAACCAACTACCAAAGTTCTCAACCAAGCCTTAGCCTTGTCCTTTATATTATGGGGAAAGCACCTCATTTTAAGCTAATCTTCTATCAATCCATGAAATGGAAAAGTTTGCATAGTAACATAAAAATTGCTAATGAATGTAAGAGGATCTTCATTTGCCATTCCTTAAAAGAATGGTAGCATAATATAATGGATATTATTGATCTCAAAATTTCTAGTTGCTTCTTCTAATAGAATGCAAGAGGGTGAAGTCCTTACTACAAGACTAATGTATTCTTTCATGGTCCTTTGTCTTTTGGCTATCATTATTGGATGTTGAATTTCTCCTTACACAACCCTTACCTTGGCCTTATCTCTAATCTCAAACTCATGTCTCCCTTTTTCTAGTTTCCTTGCATGACCACTAATCCAAGAGTTGTTCTCCAATCCAAGTATGAGCTCTCCTCCTAGAGATTTCCACCTTACATGCACCCTAAAAACAAAATTAAAAGAAAATTCAGCATCCTAATGGTCAAATTAAGATTAAATTGAAGGAAGTTTAACAGGTATGAAAAAATTAAAAAAAGGTATAAAATTGAGAAAAAAGTAAAAAAAAGAAAAAATTTAAATTTTAAAAGAAAAGCTAAACCACAATGTTCCATAAACAAAGTGCACATAACAATTCAAAAAACCAAGAAAACAAGAAAGAAAATCAAATTGCAACTATCCAACAATGGTGCCAAGAACATAATGATTAAAAAATTTGTAATTCACAACTATACAAATCAATTGTAAGACAATGCCAAATACACCTTAAGGTTTTTGTAACACCTGAATCTTCTCACACACATTATCACATCATTTTGTGCAGGTTTATATGTTTAATATGCATATATATGCTCATGTTGCTTACATCTCTTTATGCATGAAATGATTACAATGTGCATTTCTATTGTTGTGATGTGTGTGTACTAATGCCTAACCAGAAACTCTAATTGATCTTAGAATTCAATTAGAAAAGATGTGTCAAGCATGCGAATGCCCACCTCATTTCACACTTCCAACAAGTGTCCTTTAATGTGGCAAGCATACAAATGTTGACCCTACTCCTTATAGCCTAGAAATATATGTAAATTTTTGGAACACTTAAAGAGTAACTTATTCAAATCAAACTTAAAGAGTAACTTGCAAGGTGATTTTCTTTATCTTTCAAGCATTCTCTTACTTTAGTTATGCATTGGAGAATAGATTAACAATATAGGATTGCATCTAGAATGATTAAATGAAAGAGAATTGTAGAAACCCTAACTAAATATTTTGTGGTTATGAACTAGGCTTTCTTGTGAAGCTAGATTGGGCACACATATTTTCACAAATTTCGCAATAAGATTGAATAAAGCTTAGCCATGAAATAATGTTTTAATCAGTCTTAGATGATGTGATGAGTAATTCAAATGGAATTATGCTTGAGATTATGTTAATTAGGCTACCTTCTTAAATAATTGAACTAAACAATGTAATTAAGAACTGATTATATACCTGTTAAGGTTGTTTGTTTTAGATTGATAAGATTAGGTTTAACTAATAGATAATTTCACTTTGATGTTTAATGATCAAAATATGCCGTAGTCTCAACTAAAGATATATATGTATATATATCTTTTAGCTAGGATTAAGGTAAGTAGAATCTTAGCTGTCCTTACAAGTTGAACATGTGACAATGTGTATTAAGTGCTAGTTGATGGTTACTAAAGTATGTCCAATGATTGGATACTTAACTAATAATGCAATAATACTTCATGCATTCCATGATGTTGAACATGAATCATAGTACAAATATTGAATGAAAGAGCACTTCCATTATTCATGTTGCATGGATGGATTTCATAGGGACTTGTTATGACCACTATGATGTGGTTTAAATAAATTTATCCATCATAATGTAGACTAAATATCCATTGTAGTGTGGACTAAAGTAAAGGCCAATGATCCTAAGGTATACCTAACAACAAAAAAGAATTTTGTGCTTGAAAAGAGGATCTTATGATCATCATCATTCTAAAAGCATATCATGCATGATTTAATTTACTTAGCAAGAAACTCACCAACTCATAATGTCAAGAGATGGATCTAGAGTATGCAGTCATTGATGTCAAAGTCATTCTATCAATTGCAATCCTCGAAATAGAATATAGCCAATGGCTCTCACACATTTTATGATGTGCACATGTGGAGGACCTTAAAAATAATGTAAATTATAAGGGTAGATGGTAAGTAGGGAAAATAGTAATGGCCATGGGTTTAATCACTTTTGTGATCTTTTATGTTGATAATTGACAGAAAATGTATCTTACTAGAAATGCTTTACATAAGTTCAAAGTTCAAGTTGAATGCATGGTATCCACAGTAAGTACATATGATTAAGTAATAGTAGTATCACTTGAATAAGAATCTCAACTCAAGGAATTCTAGGTAAGGTGAGTTCTATTAGCAAATAGTAACTTGTGCTCAAATCACTACAAGAAGCTAGGGTCTCAATTGAGGACGTCAATATCATTCTTAATTTGGATCGCAAAACAAATCAAATTTTCTTACATAGAATTCTGGCAACTGAATTTGAGCTAGAAACTAAACCAAAATTCCAACTTATACTAGAAAATAGAGTGAATGAACTTAATAAAACTTAATTAATTAATTTTTCTTACAAATTGAATCCAATTCTTAATTTGCTCAAATCAATATGATGAATTAAACTTATTAGAATGTAGGATTTGAATAAACAACACTCTAATTAATCAAACATAGGTACTAAGCTTATTATCCTTGTGAGCATTAACACAACACTTGAACATTGTCTAAAAAAAAATCAAAATTTAGATTAGGGGATAATCTCTTTGAAATTAGATAAGACTATTGATGTTTAGTTACCAATCCAAATTACATGTAATAAATCAATGCTTTGATGTGAAGCTAAAGATTTATCTAATGTTTTAAAGAGCGAGAGATTGAAGTAAGTTCATCAAAGCTTAGTCAAACTAATGAATTAAACTATAACTCTTTTCTATTTGGGTTGTTTAATTTGAAGTTGATGTACCTATCAAATTAATCCTAAAATCTAGTCTAGTTCACTCATGAAATTGGAAAAACAACATAAATAAATTAAACTTGCGAATTTAATAAGCAAAACAAAATCCTAAATTAGTTGAAATAATAATCCAACATTCATCAACACATAAAGGAAGGTTACCAAGTACCTAAGTGTTGGTCTAACTACTCATGCTTAACGAAACTAAACATAACAATGGTGGATGACATAACAAAATTGAATTTGAAATCCCCCTTTTGAAAGGACTAACTCCACTTCTACAATGTAGTTGATTTCCTCCAACAAGTAGAATCCTTTCATCTTGTTCCTCCAATTTGATTGTCATAATCTGTTATGCCAATGGACTTATTTTCTCCTCCAAAGCTCTTAGGAACAGCAACCTATAACTCCTAAAAGTTTCATGGCATGGCCACTCACAACCTCTTTGAAACTTCAAAAGTACCCCCCTTTTGACCTATGCAAATGAGATGTATATATATATCTAAGAGAAGAAGCCCCAGTGAAAATAAACATCCCAAATTGATGCAAATCTTGTTAGATGCAACTAAGAAACCCACAATCGAATCGTGTATGAAACCCTAGAAGAGTGATGTAGCCCACATTCAAGACCAATAAGCATGTATAAAACCTAAGGAAGGTGATGCAACCCACATTCATGACCAAGAACCAACCTATGTCTCTCATCTTTGACTTTATCATTTCCTTTGTACCACACCTTTCCCATGCATAATCTTGGAATAGTAACAGCCACAAGCATTAGAAATATTGTGCTTTTATTAGCTTCTAATTTCTAGAATTGACTTAAGTCTTTTAGTCTTCTTTTTCTTTGTCTATAAAGCCATCAAGTATCCATAAAAAAGGAGATGAATGAATAAATAAATAAAATTTGTCTAAGTGCAATCTCCTTGAAAACTTGGAAGAGTTTTCACTCCTTCCTTAAAGAGTTTGAACATTTCTAAAGCCTACGTCCTTGAAGTGTTGCAGCCATCAATCTAGAAGAATTGTTGCATTTTCATCTTCCTTGGAGGCCTAGAAGAGTAACCATTGAAGTTCTATTCATTTACAATTTCCTACGTTTCACCTTAATTTCAATGTGTGTAAGTCACTCTCTTGATCCTACTATTTGAGTAGTCAAACTTGGACTACATTAGAAAGCAAAACTAGATTTATAAGATGTAAATGATCCTAACCTTAAGCCTTAAGAAGCCAAACCAATTGCATGGGAGAAGGATATGGATGCCACACTCTACAAAATAACAAACATGGGAGTGATAAATTGGTTTGAATATCACAAAATGAATTAGTTCTTGATAAGTTCTTTAGTTCTTAAAAGAATTGAAAGGGAAATTTCTCACTTTTTATTTTACCTAATGTTTTGCCTCCTCTAACAATGAAATGAAGCCTATTTATAAGCTGAAACAATCTACTCCTATTGTTTAAGAGTTTTCCTTACAATCACATAACAAAAACCCATTCAGCATACTTATGCAATTAATAAAGCCTTGGCCCACATTAAGGTTTGCTTTGCCTTGCTTCAGATTCCTCAAGCCAAACTTCTTTAATCAACCAAGTGCCTTTTTCATTTGTTTAGCTCTTAAACATGTCATTGGTCCTTCTTGAATGCTCATTTGATCAATAGAAGCCATCCATGCATTGACACCTCCAAGGATATCATCATTCCCCTACTCCTCAAAAGGTTTCATCCTCAGATCATCATCTGCATCAAAAGAAGAAAGATCAGAAACATTAAATGTTACACTCACATTGTATTCACCAAGAAGGTCCAACTTATAGGCATTGTCACTAATTTGTGTCACCACTTGAAATAGACCATTTCCTCTTGCTTGCAACTTTGTATGGCATTGAGATAGGAACTTTTCCTTATGCATATGCACCTAAACCCAATCATCAAGTTCCTAAACCACCTTCTTTTGCCGTTTGTTGGCATATGATATGTATTACTCAATTCATTTTTCAATTTATTGTTATACCTTCTCATGTAACTTCCTCACCATTTTGACCTTGTGTTCACCATTTAGGCTACCATACTTATCAAGAGGTAAAGGCATCAAATTCAATGGAGTCAAAGGATTAAAGCCATATACAATTTCAAATGAAGAGTAACTAGTAGCAAAATGAATACTCTTATTATGTGCAAACTCTACATATGGCAAACAATCTCCCTATGTTTTTAAATTCATTTGAATAATAACATGCAGCAAAGTAGAAAGAGTTCAATTAATCACATCAATTTGCTTATCCATTTGTGTATGGAAAGTAGTTGAGAATAATAATTTAGTACCTAAGTTACCCTATAAAGCCTTCTGAGAGTAGTTCAAGAACTTTGTATCCCAGTTTAAAGTAATGTTCTAAGGCATGCCATGCAAACATATTACCTTTCTAACGAACAATCCACCACCTTATTTGCATCATCAGTTTTATGGCATGAGATGAAGTGTACCATCTTTGAAAACTTGTTAACAACAACAAATACAAAATCTCTAGCCATTTTTAGCTATGGCAATCCTATTACAAAGTCCATAGAGAAAAATCAACCTAGTATTGGCTAGATACTGGTAAAGGGGTGTACAAGCCATGGGGTAATACTCTAGATTTAATCTATTCATAAACCCATAATGAATTACTTCCAAATCATATTGTCTTAATTTTGCTAACAAAATATGCTTAGCATGCATGGGTACAACATCACACTAAACCTTATTAGTATATCTCCTAATAGTAAACAATACGAACATCTGCTTATTTATCTTAACCTCCCCACATTCATTCAACCATTTAAGCTTATATGTTCTAAGGTGCTTCAAGGTTGGGAAATTAAGTTTTTCAATTAGAATAATGCTAGCTACATTTGTATAGCTACACTTATCAATGATCATGTTACATACCTTATAATGATGTAGCATTGTGTATGGAAGATATTATCTCTTTGCACATCATCATCTCCCTTGGCTTATGCACTTAATGTTCATCTTAACCACCAACATGTCTCCCTCAACTGGGTCCTCCTCTCTCCAATGGTGGCATGGAGTCATCGTTAAACTCACATTGTCTTAATATCACCATTACCACACAACACCTTAGTATGCTATTTTTGGCACTTAGATGCAATATGTCCCCTTCCTAAACACTCCATTATTTGATGGACTTCAATGAATTTAGACATATAAAAGCAAAGTCCTATTGTTAAATAATTAAGGGATAATGTCTTGTTTTAGGTGATGAACAAATCTCTCATGGTATAAATGGTTAATCAAAGGGTAAAGCATGTTTGCCTAAAAACAAAATAATGTGCATATGCCCCAATAAAATCTTGGGTCATAGTAGATGTTTAAGTTTCATGAATTATTTATGTGATTGACTTGTTGGGAAAAAAGGATATGCCTTATTAGCCTTAATTGAAGTGAACATCTCATGCTTTAGGTAATAAACTAATCTATCACCCTAAGAAAGCTAATCAAGGTGAATGACTTACTTTCTTAAGGAATTCAATGGATTTAGACAACCTAAGGTGTATTGACATGCATGTCACAACAATATTACTATTCATAGTAGACATAGATGCCCATTGCATGCTCATTTTCTATAAATGTTTTCTAACAACAAATTGAGAAGCCTTACTATCCAAGAATCAAGTAATGGCTTTATGATTTGAGAAATAAATGATTCTTCCTAGTAAAGAAAAATAATCAAAAGTAATAGCTCTTTATTCAATGGACTCCAATCAATTTGAACCACCCAAGCCAAAATAACATGCATCTCACAATAGAATTAGTGATTAGTGCAATATCACAATTGCTTTGTGTTAATGACTCCTTGTAATGAAAGAATAAGCCTTTTTGTTTTTTCGAAATGAAGTGGTGCTGATTTTCCAAGCAACGTATCATTCTATCTTGGTAGGAACTAATCCAAATGAATGACTCCTTTATTTGATAAAATTCAATGGATTAAAACTAACCAGGATGTATTAATGTGAATGTTGCAAAGGAAATAATGTTCAATGTAAGCATAGATGTTAATTACAGAACCATTTTGTGCGACTGATTTCTTGCAATGAAATGAGAAGCCTTATTACTGAGGAATCAAGTGATAGTATGAAGTTTCAAACAATGAATTATTCTTTGATGGAAAACAAAGCTACTTAAGATTAATAGCTTTTTTATTTAATGGACTTTAATCAATTCAAACTACTAAAAGAGTAGTCATATTTTCAAATAAATAATAAATGTCTCATGTTTCAAGTACTAAAAATTCTCTCATAACAAAGAAAGCAAATTGTGTGTGAAAACTTCTTTATTGGATGGACCTTTGATGGATTTAACCGACCCAATACATAATAATGCACATCTCCATAACAAATTAATGATTGGTGAGGACATTTAATTAAATTTTGTCATTCCTTTCTTTGAATGACCCCTCAAAATGAAAAGAGAAGCCTTATTAGCTAGAATTGAAGTGTTGTTCTCATCTTTTAGGCAATGAACCATTCCATCTATGAAAGAAAAGTTAATCATGATGAATGACCCCTTGTTTGATGGAATTTAATGGATTCACATTACCCAAGAATTTTTTTAAGTATATGTTGTAGGGAAATTAATGTTTGTTGTAGATATGGATGTTAATTGCATCATCATTTTGTGTGAATAATTCCATGCAATGAAAGAAGAAGCATTATTATCAAGTAATGAGGTGATGGTCTTAAGTATTAAGTGACGAGTGATTCTTACCATATAGAGAAAGCTAATCAACAATAATAGCTCCTTTATTCAAAGAACTTTATTGGCTTTGGAATTCTTAGAGGAGAAGTCCTCTTGTCAAGTCATAAGGAGATGGTGTAAAGTTTCAAGCAAGCAAAAAATCTCTTAGAGAACTTGGAGTAAAGAAGGCTAATCAAGAGTAATAGATTCTCATTGAAAATAGTAGAGACATTTTAATCTCTTGGTAATTTCAACCTGTAGGCATGTCTCCAATCTTTCCATGTCATTAAATGGACCATGAGCTCAGGGCATCAAATTTAACTTCCTATTATGAGGAAATCTTCATTTCCTTAATTGAAGTCACCAAGAGGAAACTGGTACTTTTGATGCTTGCTATCTATGTGCATTAAACTTCAAATTTTCTCATAGAGCTTTTTTACTATCTTGGCTCTTTCATCTCCACCAAAACACTCTATCTCATTGAGGAAGTGGAGTGAGATCAATAGGAGTGATGGGATTGAAATCATGTACTACACCAAATGGAGTAAAGCAAGTAGTGCAATTTGTGCTCCTATTATAGGCAATAAATAACTCCATCATAGTAAAAAACACCAATTAAGAGTAATAATTTATTGTATGGATGATGAATGAGAATTTATTATGATTTTTCCTTTTTACATTTAATTTTTTTAATGAATTTTATACTTATATAAGATGATTAAATTTTGTTTTTAGATTGAAGTATGTTTTAAAAAAGTTTTGAGAATATGTGATTTTAGTAGGAAAAATTAAAACATTTTATTGTTTTGATTTTTGATGCTTCTTTCAAGTTTTTTACTTACTTAAAGGTCCAAATTGGAAAGTGGTATTTAGTGAAGTTGTCACCGACATCCCAAACCTTCTAGATTAAAGTCAAGAGTCCAAATGCAATTTCATTTAGACCTTGAGTCATTACTTTAAAGACAGGGTAGAAAACTAAAGTCTAGTCCAAATTAAAGTAGGATTCTTGTTCAAGTGTTATGTACAAAAAATGGGCATAAATTAAGTTTAACATCCAAAGCAGGTGATTTAAAAACCTAAATTGAAGTGGACAATAAAGCCTATAATTCTTCTAAAGAGACCCAAACCCAAATTAATTTTTAAATCGTTTAAAAATGGTGGAGAAGTCACTACAGAATCTATCATGGACTGTACTGAGTTAGTCTAAATTTTTAGCTCATAACTTGGGCGTTGGACCTTTGTTTATAGCAAGACTTGTTGTGTTGGAAAGATGTAGAGGAAGACTATAACTTTCATGAACAAGTTAGAACTTAATTCTAACTATATCTTGTACGAAATCAACTTGAAAGAGAATAAAGTAATTCTAGAAGATTAAGGAAACCCTAATTCTTTAGGGTTTGCTAGTGGCTGCTATTGATTTTTTTTTTTTTTCTTAAGGATATGACTAATCATCTTTTGGAAGTAAAACGGGAGAGATGCAGAGAACTTAATCATCACTCTAAAGGCTCTTCAATAATTTTAAGGGATTTCAACACTTTTGATACATCAAAGGTATAAACTATTTTGATATGTTCTACTCTTTCTTTTATTGAATTGTTTGAATTACTCTAATTTAATGGTTGAATGGTTGCTTATTCAATTAATTTGGTTAGACCTACTAAATTGATTAAAGTAATATCAATTGCTAGAATTAGGAATAGTGATTCATTTTTATCCTCTTCCTAGTCACCAAGTAATAAATAACAATAAGGGATTATGGATAAGTTTTCATCTTATTTTTCTAAATAACTCAACATAGGTTAAATGATCCAAGCTTATGTGATTGATGCTTTTATTAGCCTATTTACGTAGTTCTTGAGGTTGTTGTATATTACTGTAGTGAACTTTTTCTAGAAGTATAATGATTAGAATCTAAGTAAAGAGTTTGTTTTGCTTAATGAATATCTAAAGGAAAATTTGGGTAACAAAGCTTGTTGATATCTAGGATTGTTGGTTCCATTAAAATTGAAATAATATTGTGGGTAATTAAAAACATTAAATATCATAATTGTGTGTGAACCTAAAATTGAACATTTAATATTTGATCTTTTTATTATTTATTTTGTTTGTTCAATTTACTTATTTTCTTTGTTAAAAATTAGAATTCAACTTTTTTCCCTCCACCCAATTATGTTAAGGTATTTAAATTTTAGTTAATCAGTAGTGAATTGATAACACTCCCTCTAGGTTCAACCTTTGCTTATACTATCTACTATTGAATAATTGAGAGTAAGGTATTAAAGTTTTGGTGCCTTGATGACAACTACCAAAATTGGGCATCATTTCCAAAGAGTCTTTGCTATAAATTTTTTCATTATATATATATATATATAATTCTAGTAAGTTGATTATAACATTATCTCCCCTTTCATTTATGAAGGTTTGTGTTTCTCAAGAATTTTTTGTGTTTTCATGTTTTCAATTACAATGGTACTATTAATGAAGAAAATCAATTAGTGTAACCTTGATGTGTTTATAAGAACTAGTTCAACCATGAAAGCTATGCATATTACTAACAGACTTAGGTGTAGGCTAATTATTGGTTACAACCTCAATATACTAGCACTCATAACATAGCTGAGAAACATGACATTTCTTGAGGTTAGCATATAATTTCTTAACACATAAAATACATAGAACAAAATGCAAATGATCAAGATGCTTATCTATGTTTTTGCTATAGACCAAAATATCATCAAAATACACAATCATAAATTTATTGATGAATGCACACAAAACATGGGTCAGCAATGACATAAAAAATGCCACAAGTGTAACCTTGATAAGTTTTAATGTTCTCAAAAGAACTAAACAAAAAAGTCTCTTAAATTTACTAAAAATTAATAAGCCATCCCACAAAAGTGGGGTATATGCCTATATATAGAGTTTAAAACATAATAGTTACTCCAAAATAGAATAGAAAACAACAAACTTGCCTAACAAACCACTAAATAAAGGATTGGACTTAAATTGAAACATTATTCAATCTATTACAATTATAAAATAACTAAATAACATGCATTCCCCCCCTAAAGAAAGAAGCTATGCACCTAAGTCTAAAATTCAACCTAAACACGTCAAATAAGTTTTTCATTGAACTTGTATGAAGTTTATTAAGTCTTGGTGTTCCTTCAAGCCTTAGTCTTTTTGTTGTGCATTGTTTTCAATCCAAATTACTTCAATAAGTCCATTTAAAGCTTCTTGCTTCCTTTTAGCTTTAACTCATGTTATTGGACCTCTATGTATGTGCAATGAATCAATGCATACGCTAACTTAATTCCCATTAAGAGGCCTTATTTTATAGAAGTAAAGTGTTCATCTAGTGTTTCAAGTAATTAAGCATTCTATCTTGGTATGAAAAGCTAATCAAGGTGAATGACTCTTTTGTTTGTTGCAATTCAAGGGATTTAGACTATGCAAAATGTATTGACATGCATGTCACAAAAAAAAAAAAAAAAAGACTAATGTTCTTTATATTCAACGATATTAATTTTAGATCATCAGGTGTGAATGAACCCTAACAACAAATGGAGAAGCCTTTTTACCAAGAAATCATATTACTATCTTAAGTTTCAAGCAATGAATGATTCTTTGTGGTAAAGAAAGATTACCAACAATAATAGCTCCCTTATTTGAGGCTTAAATGGATTTAGACAACCTATATCAAATATCCTATTGTCAAGGAATTACGAGATAATTTCATGTTTCAAGTAAGAAATGATTCTCCCTTACTATAGAAAACTAATTAAGAGTAATAATTTCTTTATTGGATGGACTTCATAGGATTCTAACTACCAAGACATAATAACATAAATGTCACAATGAAATAATAAATTGGTGCAAATATTTAAGCTAATTTCACAATTTCTTTACTTGAATTAGTTATTAGAATGAAAGGATAAGACTTATTATGCACATGAAGTGCTAGTGTCTTCTTTCAAGTATTAAACCATCCTATCTAGGAATGAAAGTAAATCAAGATTGACTCCTTTGCTTTATTGAATATATCAATTCTAGTTAGCCATGATTTACTTTTCATAATTTACCTCATAGGTCCAATTCATGTTTTTTTATAGAACACATTGTATATAAGTATTAAAAACTAACTTCATCAACAATATCATATATGTTTCACAAATTTTGTATATAAACACATAGGAGACAAAGTACATCATCAATCTAATTGAACACATATGTAATTGTGTTAATACATTAATTTATACAATCATCAATCATTTTATTGGTATCATCATTTTGATAATAGACAAGACTTATGAATAACTCATTAATTTGAGATGTCCTAACTTGTCTCATTTAAAGTGGTATAAAGATATATTTTTCTCTAACATCTTTACTAGAGAAGATAGTCAAAGTATCTTCTAGAAAGAAAATTTCTTTTTTAGTTACCTACCCTATTTGCTGAGTGAGTTAAAACTAGGCTTAAAGCTAATCATTCTACAATAATTGAATATAATCATTACACCTATGGTTAACTGGCTACTAAAGCAATCACAAAAGGAACTAAACTTTGTAATGAAATTAAACTACATAAGTAGCTTCAAAATGAGAAATCTCAAGGTAAAAGGGCTTTTGGTAGTTTTTGCAGGCAAATGGGTTATCCATGCATAAGATATCCTAACAAACCAAAAAAGAAAGGTTATCAACCTTATGTGAAATGAAAATTTTCTTAGGAGAAAAAAGAATAGAGCAAAGAAAATGCTTATAAAGCTAAAACCAAAGAAAACAATTGTTTGCTATAAATGTGGCAAAATAAGGCACTATTCAAATAAGTGCAAAACAAAGCAAAATATTCAAGAGTTAACTCTTGATGAAGGTCTTAAAAAATCCTTAATGCACATTTTCTTAGTAAAAAGTGATTCAAATGAATCAAATTTAGAAATTGATGTTCTTGAATAAGATAATTCTTTTGAGTCTGATTTAGACACTAGCTATAAAGGAAAATGTGATCCTTATCAAGCTATGTGTAAATATAATGGCTTATTAGTCTTTACAAATGTCAATAACATCATTTTGGATTCTATTGACAAAATTCCAAATCCCAAAGACAAATGAGAACAACTAAAAAAATATTTACAACTAGCAAAAGATCATATACTAGTTCTAGCCAACAAATTGCTAAAACAAAAGAAAGTTATAGTTTAAAAACTGTCATACATAGAATAAAAGAAAGCGCTTATAGCACAAAAACTAAAGAGGAACCAACAATTATGGAGCTTAAAGTTGGATTAAAGAATTAACAATTGAGCTTAGAAAATCAAGAGACAGGATTACTATCCTAAAGACTATTACTAAAGATAAAGTAGAAAGTACTCTAGATCTGCTAGACACTTTATTTAAAGAAGATGAGTTAGAAACTCTTTGATATGTTAACCTTAACGATAGGGTTATGGGTAATAATAGGAATGTTATGCCCTTTGGATTAAAAAAAATACTCTTTCTAAATCTCAAAAAATTATGAACAAAATATTTATTGCTTATTTAGCATTTACTTTTGCTTATATTGATGATGTATTGTTTTTTCTTAGTACCATTGAACAACATTCTAAGTATTTAAAAATTTTCTTAAATATCATGAAATGGGGTAGGTCTAGTTGCTTCTTCTTAAAAATTGAATTTATTTCAAACCAAGATTTGCTTCCTTGGTCACTTCATTGAAAATGGAATTATTATGCCCATAAATTTAGCAATTGAGTTGCCTTTAAATTTCCTGATGAAATTAGGGACAATGAATAGTTGCAATGCTTTTGGAACTTTGAATTGTCTTTCAAAATGTTATAAAAAGTTAGCTTTTGATGATAATCCTTTATTTGAAAGTCTTAAAAGGAATCCTCCAAAATGGATGGATCACCATAACTTTCCTATTATTACAACAAAAATACAAGAAGTTCAATTGGTAATGAATTCTTTAATATGTGTAGAAATCCCTACTACTTTCTTGAGTATGAATAAACATATTGTGGAATTACCCTATGAGTTGATTTTTAATGAAGTCAAATTCTTATTAAGGCTAGGCCTATTACTTTGAGGCCTAGAGATTTACAAATTTGTAAAACAAAAATTACTGAACTCTGAAATAAAAGATTTATTAGAAAAAGTAATAGCCCTTAGAGTTGTCTTTCATTTTATGTAGAAAATGTGACTAAATTGGAATAAGAAGTTCTAAGATTGGTAATTAGTTACAAACCTTTAAATAAGGTTTTACGTTGGATTAGGTACCCAATGCCTAATAAAAGGATTTACTAAACCAGCTTTATGAAGCCAAAATCTTTCCAAATTTTGATTTGAAATATGGTTATTGGCAAATCCAAATCGCACAAGGAATTGAACCACTCAATACTTATAAGAAAGGATAATTATGTTTGTTTACTATTTTGTTTGATCGAAATCAATGCATTAATAATGTAAATGTCATAAGGTAGCTATTGTAGCGATTAATATAATATTTAATGCATACAATAATGATAATTTCATGATCAATTTATGAGAATGTGACCTTACAACTAAATGAGAAAAATTATTTACAGGAAATGAAGTGGCAATTTCATTCTTCTAGAATTGAACCATTCAATGCCTACAAGAAAGGATGATCACAATCAATGACTCCTTTGTTTGATGGAATTCAATGGATTTAGAGTTCCAAAGTCATAAGGTTGTTACTGTTATGAGTAATATAAAGTTTGGTGCATACATTGAGGTTAATTTTATGATCTATAAATGAATCCTTGCAAATGAGAGAGAAAGCTTGTTAAGAAGAGATGAAACAATAGCTTGTTCTTGAATTAAACCATTCAATACCTACGAAAAAGGATAATTATGATGAATGACTACTTTGTTTGAAGGAATTCAATGGATTTAGAGTGTCACAGTTGTAAGGCCATTATCATCATGATAAATATAATGTTTGGCATACACAATAAACCCAAGAGCCTAGTTCATATTAACAAAAATACAAATTCATCCACATTGGGTTAACATTAAAACTTGTTACCCGATTGGGTTTAAACAACTCAGCAATTATCTCTGTAAGTGATAAAGAACATAATCATTTTCATCACTCCTTATTAGAAGTAATTGAATCAAGTTTAAGGGATGGACCTATTTGGTTCTCATGTTTTCCAAACTATACATTGTCATATTCATACTTGAAGTTATGATATTCATAACATTTAGAAGGAGCCTTGTTGGCTAGAAATGAAGAGATGATCTCATTATTTAGACATTGAAACACTCGATACATATAAGAAAAGGTAATCTAGACCAATTAGACTTATTTTTGATGAAATTCAATGGATTCAAAATACCAATGTTGTACAAATGAGCTTTCTACAAAGAATATAATGTTTTCTATTGTGTGAATGAGTCCTTGCAACCAATGAGAGATCATGTTATCAAAAATAAAGAGATAGTCTCATTATTTGAGAATTAAACCATTCATTACCTATAAGAAAAGCCAATAAACAATGCTAAACAATTCAAACATAGAACACACAATACATAAGACACAAAACTAGATTCAGTAAAAGAAAACTTAAGAGAAAAGGGACTTACATGAATATAGCTTTCATTGAATGACACTACGAGCTTATAGATTGTTTTGGTGTAAGTTTACAAATGAAGAAAGAAAGTTATGCCTTCTTCATGGGATACTCCTATTTGTCTCTAAAGTCTATGCTAACAAACAAATATGTGATAAAAGTTTTCTTTATAAAGTATAAAGTATCATAATAAAAGTAAATTTTATAAAGTGGCTTTATAAAAGCATTTTGTCCATTTTGTCCCCTTTACAACTTGTACAAATCTTTTGAGATTTGTATAATATCATCTTGTTGAGTGAGTTGATTGGAATCTTTTGCTTGACTACTTTCTAGTTGGACTTTATCAAATTGTAAAATATTACTCATCATCTCAATTATCTATTCTCTTGGCACACTCTCGACCAGTGCTTTAAGCATTTAAGCTACATTAACAACTAGAGGAGTGGGTCTTACAATGTTGATTCCTAAGTTAATAACTCCTTTAATAGTGTAAACCCCTTCGCTAAAATATTAAAATTTTTCCCACCATTAAATGTTAATCCTTGAAACAAGCTATAGTACATGCTAAGTACTTTCTCCCAAGATATAACCTATTTGGAAATGATATTATTGTCCCATTTGATGATCCATGGAGCATGATACCTCACAACAAAATTTAAGATTTTATTCCTCAAGTCAAGATTCTTTTCACGAAATTAATCATTAATAGTTTTTACTCTTAAATGGATTGTAACGGGATGTAATCCCCATTTAAGGAACCATATTTTAATCAAATTAGGAAATTTAACTTTATCTTGAGGAGATTAATATGAAGAAACCAACTAGATTTCTTTTGTGAGTTTTTATAGAATAAAGATCTCTCTAAAGCTTCAATACAATTAAAATAATTGAAAGTTTTAGACTTTAACTAGTTTTTTTAATTATTTATAGGCTAGTAAATCACTTTCCCATTCATCTATCTAGAAAGATGATCCTTTTGATTTCAAATTTTACATATGCCCAATTAGTCCAATGATCACTGGTCTTGTCTCAAAAAGAATCTACTAATAATAATAGTAATCTTTCATGGCGGTATAAAGATTCATGTTACCTTTTAAATAGAATCTTGCAACCTCATAAGGTAGAAGTTGAGCATAATTGGGTTCAATTGGGCACAAGAAGTCTATATAAACTTTAGGATAAAAGAATATATAAGTTTTTTATTCCTTATTTACTTGTCACTCATAAGTGTCAATTTATAAAAGATCTAATTCCTTCCTATTTTGACTTAATGAACTAGAAGCATCCTTAACCAGTGAAATAATTGACTTTGATGGGGACATAGGCCCTTGTAGCATAGGCCTCTTACTCAAAAAATGATTACCTATAAAATTTCATGAGTTAGAAAGTCAAGAAAAGAATTTGTAAATATCAAAATCAAAGGGCTAATAATATTCCCTGCCATCTAGCAAAGATTTGTTTTGAGGCTATATTTTTGACATCTTTTAAAAGAACTTCTTTAGTAGCTTTACAATCAATTCTAATAAAAAAATTTTGATTTAATAAATCTCCTTCAAACTTTTGAATGCACAATATTATAGCAGGAATTTCTTTCAAAATTGTAGAGAAATTAACTTTAACTTCTTTCCAAATCCCAAAAGTAAAGCATAATATGCTTTCATTATGGTGACTCTTTTGTTTCAATATTCCATCATATCCTTGGTCAGATTTTAAAGGCTTATAGATGGTGAACAATTAACGATGGAAGTTCTTTAGCCTTTTGTTTTAATTGCTTAATTACTTGTGTGTGAATGTGTGTCAATTTAGGAGGATTCTTTCAAATAAAGGTTTACCATCATAAGCTAATTCTTTATAAAAATATAAATTATATTGTAGGTTTCCTAGAAATCTTTGCAATTGATTTTTGTCTCTAATTTCATTAAAAAATGTAAAAGTAAATTCAATTGCTTGATCTATTGAAATTACACTACCATTTTCAATTAAGTGGCCAAGAAATGTAATCTTGGTTTGGAATAACCTAATTTTTCTAGTAAAGGCTACAAGGCCTAGATTTTGCATTACAAATAATAAAATATTTATATGTTGAAGGAGAAGGCTTATCATCTAGGATTGCTATTTTGATGAGAGAATATGTTGTAATTGATTTATGTAATCTCAACTTATGGGAGTAAGTCCTTGCAACTAAATTAGAAAACTTGTTAGCAAGAAATGAACAAATGGTTACATTTTATTACAATTGAACCATTCAATACCTACAAGAAGAGAAAACCAAGATTAATCACTTCAATGTTTGATGGAATTCCGTGGATTTTTATGGCCAAAGTCATAAGGTTGTTATTGTTGCGATTAATGTAACCTTTGGTGTATACATCAATGTTGCAATCGATATAATTATTTCTTTTAATTATTTCTCCTTTTAATTCATTTATAGCTTTAAGCTCTTGTATAAAGGGTTCTTTAGAAGTAGAATTAGAAATAACCTTCTTTTGGAAATATTCTAAGATCCAAAATCATAGTATCTTTTTTCATTAAGACTAATAAGCCTTTGCTTTCCTTTAAGACCTTATAATAACCACATTCTCCCTAACTTAAAATCAGATGAGTGATTTTCTAAATTGTCTAATTCTGTATCTTTTTTATTTGATCATTGTCAAATAAGAAAATAGTCAATAATGACCTTTTATGGCCTTCATCAATAGAGAGTTCTTAATTTTGTGTAAATGAGTCTTTGCAATGAAGGAAAGAGCCTTGTTAATTAGAAATGAAGAGAAAATCTCATTAGTTAAGAATTACAACATAAGAAAAGCTAATTAAGATCAAACTAACCACTACTTTAAGGAATTCAATAGGTTTATAGTACTAAAATTGTACAAAGGAGCTTGTTGAAAAGAATATAAGTTTACAATTGAGACAAAAGTTAATTTCTTGAACATTTTGTGTGAATGAATCTTTGCAATAAAAGACAAGTCTTGTTATCAAAAAATGAAGAGATAGTCTTAATGTTCGGGAATTAAATCATTTAATACCTATAAAGAAAGCTAATCAAGATTAATAACTCATTTGCTTCATGCAATTTAATGGATTTAGAATATCAAAGAGGTACATATGTGCTTGTTCTAATGAATAGAATCTTTTGTGTAGACATAAGTGGATTTCACCATCATTTTGAGTAAATGAGTCTTTGCAATGAAGGAAGGAGCCTTGATAGCTAAAAATGAGGAGAAGGTCTCATTAATCAAGATTTCAAACCTTAAATATGTATATGAAAGGCTAGTTAACATCAATTAAAGCTTTGTTTGATGGAATTTAATGGATTTAGGGAACCAAAGATGTGTAAATGAGCTTGTTGCAAAGAATATATTGTTTCCTATCAACTTAAAAGTTAATTACAAGATCATTTTATGTGAATGAGCACCTGCAATGAAAAGTGATAACTTGTTATAAAAATATGAAGAGACAATCTCACTTTTTGAGAATTAAACCATTTAATATTTGTAAGGAAAGTAATCCAAGATCAATGACTCATTTACTTGATTGAATTCAATAGGTTTAGAGTACCAAAGGTATGCAAACTTGACTGTTCCAATGAATATAATTTTTTAACTTATTGTAAAAGTTTATTTCACCATCATTTCATGTAAATGAGGCCTTAGAACAAAGGAAGGAGCTTTGTTGGCTGGAGATAAAGAGACAACCTCATTATTTAGGAATTGAAATACTTAATACATAAAAGGAAATGTAAACTAGACCAATGAGACTTATTTTCGATGGAATTTAATGGATTTAGAGTATGAAATTTGTACAAATGAGCTTATTGAAGCAAATATGATGTTTATTGTTGAGATAAAAGCTAATTACAATATCATTTTGTGCAAATAAGTCTTTGAATTGAAAGAGAAGTCTTGTTATCAAGAAATAAAAAGATAATTTCATTGTTTGAGAATTAAACCATTTAATACATATTAGGAAAGCTAATGAGAATCAATGACTTATTTGCTTGTTGGAATTTATTGCATCCAGAGTACCAAAAGATTAAAGATATGCTAATTCCAATGAATAAATTGTTTTGTGTAAACTCAAAAGTTAATTTCACCATCATTTTGTGTAAACAAGTCTTTATAACAAAGGAAGGAGCCTTGTTAGTTAGAAATGACAAGATAATCTTGTTATTCTTGAATTTAGACACTAAAAATGTATAAGAAAAGCTAAATAAGACCACTAAAACCCTTTTTTTTTCTTTTTTTACAAAATTCAATGGATTTAGAGTACCAAACATGTAGAAAGGAGCTTTTTGCAATGAATACAATGTTTGATGTGAATACAAAAGTTAATCAGAAGATCATTTTATGTAAGTTTTAGCAACAAAAAAAGTGAAGCCTTATTAACAAAAAATGAAGAGGTAGTCTCATTATGCAAGAATTAAACCATTCAATTCCTATAAGGAAGGCAAATCAGGATCAATGTCTCTTATTATCAAAAACTAAGAGATAATCTTATTGTTTAGGATTTAGACATTTAATACCTCTAAAGAAAGCTAATCAAGATTGAAGACTCATTTTACTTGATGGAATTCAATGGATCTATAATATCAAAGATGTACATGTATGCATGTTCTAATGAACAGAATGTTATGTCAAAAAAAAAAAAAAAAAACTAAATTTCACCATCATTTTGGGTAAGTCTTTGTAATGAAGGATGGAGCCTTATTAGCTACAAATCAAAGATGGACATACATGCTTGTTCCAATGAATAGAATGTTTTGTGCAGACAAAAAGTGAATTTCACTATCATTTGGGGTAAATAAGTCTTTGCAATGAAGGAAAGAGCCTTGTTAGCTAGAGAAGGTCTCATTATTTTGGGATTTAAAACCTTCAATATGCATAAGAAAAGCCAATAAAGATCAAAGCAAGTGTGTATTTTGTTGGAATTCAATGGATTTAGAGAACCAAAGATGTGCAAAAGAGCTTGTTACAAATAGAAAAGAAAAAGGAAAAAAATGCCTCAATTTATTCAATTTAAATAAAAAGGAGTCTTTGATATTCTAAATCCATTGATGGAATTTAATGGATTTAGAATATCAAAAATGTATATACGTGCTTGTTCCAATGAATAAAATGATTTTTCCAGACAAAAAGTGAATTTCACCATCATTTTGGGTAAATAAGTCTTTGCAATAAAGGAAGGAGCCTTGTTACGTAAAAATGAAGAGAAGGTCTCATTATTTAAGATTTCAAACCTTCAATATGTATAAGAAAAGAAAACCAAGATTAATCAATTCATTATTTGATGGAATTTAATGGATTTAGAGAACAAAAGACATGCAAATGAGTCTGTTGCAAAAATAAAAGGAAAAGGAAAAATGCCTTAATTTATTCAAAAGGTTTGTTAACCTCAAAGAAAATCTTTTCACAATTTTTCAGCCCCCAATAAGTGTCTAACTCTTGAAAATGCTTACCAAGAATATTTGAATAAATGGGGTAAAAGTGTTAATAGCATTCATTTTTCACCTTTAAATCTCTTTATTAAAATTAATAATAATGAGATTATTACTTCACTTTATAAGGTTCAAGCAACCACTAGTGTTGTTATACAACAAGATAATTATAGTAATCTTTATCTTCAATTTGTTGGATCCCAGCTTATGCATATTGAGCAAATGATTTAGGAAATAGCTCAAAATAGGGATGTTTTCCCAAACCTTTGGTTAAACCAAAAGTAGAAAAAAAGGGTTTGATTCAAACCTCTATCATCCAAAGAAATAAATTACATAATGGCAGATAAAAGTTCTACTAAAGCAAAATTGGTAAGTGAAACCTTCAAAAGACTTAAAGGCATGAAATTAAAAGAAAAAAAAAGCCATAGTGTAAGAAAAAGGGGAATAGATTAAATTTGTAAGTGAGATAATAGATTATATAGATGAATTAACATATGTTTTTATTAGAATAGCAACCTCTAAAGGATAAACCTTCTCCTTCTTCTGCAAAGGAACCTTTTGATATTAATAAAATGACCTTTGATAAGGCTCATACAAAAATATACTATCCAAGACCAACACTTGTTGATCTTGTAATAAAAAAACAAGTTGATTATATCTATGTTTAATATGGTGATAGTAATATAGTGGAATGGAATCTAGAAAGTCAAATAAAACATCAAATTCTCTTACTATTACATTATATGATGATGTTTGCAATTGTTGCTAAAACAGAGGGTAAATTTGACCTTAAAATTGCAAAAATACTTACAAGTAGATTTACCAAACAACTTAATGGCTGGTAGGATTTTTATTTGTCTAAGGAGGCAAAATAACAAATATTTTCTACAGTTAAAACTAAATCTAAAGAATTTCTTTTTGATTATGTTAGTGTACTAATTTTTACTATTACCAATCATTTTATTGATATTGCCTCTTTGCTAGTTGATGAGACTTATAAGCAACTCATTAATTTGAGATACCCTAACTTATCTCATTTTTGGTTGTATAAAGATGTATTCTTCTCTAGAGTCTTTACTTAAGAAAATAGCTAGAATATTTTTTGGAAAGAAAAATTTCTTTTAAAGTTACCTACCTTATTTGCAAAAAGAGTTAAAGCTAGATTAAAATCTAATAGTGCTGAAACTGTTGATTATAATCAATATACTTATGGAGGATTAGCTACTAACGTAATAGCTAAAGGAGTTACTTTGTAATGAAATGAAATTGCATAAGCAAATGCAAAATGAAAAAGTTCAAGGTAAGAAAGCTTTAGAAAGCTTTTGTGAGTAGGAGTTATCACACCAATATTAAGAAAAAACAATTTTCTACAAAAGAAATGGCCCCAATAAGGTCTAAGAAGCAAAAAATGAAAGAAAAAGAAAAAGATGCCTCAACTTAAAATGATTATTATTTGCTATAAGTGTGAAAAAAATAAGGCACTATACTAATAAGTGCAAAACAAAGCAAAAACTTCAAGAATTAGCTATAAATGAAATTCTTAGAAGATCATTAATGCACATTTTCTTATTAAAAAAAAAAGTGCTTAAAGAATATCTTTCTTCCTCAACTTTTTATTTTGATGAAGAAAGTTGTGATTGTCAATGTAACCATTACAAAGTGTTATGTAAACAAAATGGCTTGTTAGTCTTATCAAAAGAAGATAGTACGATTTTGGATCTTACTAATAAAATTCTAGATCCTAAAGAAAAACATGAGCAATTACAAAAATATTTACATCTTGCTGAAATTCAGAATAAAGAATCGACTATTAAGGTTATGTAACTCAAGAAAATTACAATTTAAATACTATTATACAATACATTAAAGGTAGTACTCCTAAGTTATGTAGGGAAGAACCATCTATTAAAGAGCTTAAAGAGGAAATTCATACCTTAAAGATAGAAAGAAAAAGAATTAAAAGAAGGAATTTTAATTTTGGAAACTCTACTTGATAAGGAAGAAACATCTTTAGTGCTTCTAAAAACATCCTTAAAGGAAGATGTGAATATGGAAAGTCTTCAATATATTAAACTCGTTGATAAAGTAATTACCCATAAATGGCATACAAATATTATAGTCATTGTTAATAAAGAATATATTTTCTCTACTATCACCTTAATTGATTCTAGTGCTAAAATGAATTGTATTAATAAGGGTATAGTACCTTCAAAATACTTTTCAAAAATAACAAAAGTGTTAAGCACAATTGATAAAAATAAACTTGTTATTAGTTACAAGTTATCTAAAGTTGCTATTTGCAATGAAGGAATTTGTCTTGAAATTCCTTTTATACTGGTTGAGCCAGCATGTTATTTTAGGAAATCATTTTCTTCATATACTCTACCTTATTAAAGAAATTAATAGCAAGGGCATTTATGTAAAAATTAATGGCAAGGTTATTAGCTTTGAATTTATATCTATACCTCACTATAAGGAGATAGATTTACTTCAAAAAAATATTAAGAGAAAAGAAACGTTTATTTCTTCTCTTCAAGATGAGATTGCTTATAAGCATCTACGAAAAATACTTTCTTCTCTTGTTATTACATCTAAAGTATAGGAAATAAAAGAAGCAATAGAATCAATGATATGCTTAGAAATTCCTACTAAATTTTAGAATAGGAATAAACATATTGTTGACTTGCCTTATGAGTTAGACTTTAATGAAAGTCAAAGTCCAACTAAAGCCAAACCCATTGCTATGGGTCCTTAACATTTAAAGATCTGTAAAACAAATATACAAGAGCTCCTTAAGAAAGGACTAATTCAAATTTTAAGTCCTTGGAGTTGTCCTTCATTTTATGTAGAGAATAATGTAGAATTAAAATAAGGCGTTCATCGATTAGTTATTAGGTATAAGCCCCCAAATAAGGCATTAAGATGGATTGGGTATGCTATACCTAATAAAAGAGACATGCTTAATTGGCTTTATAAGGCTGAGATATTTTCAGAATTTGACATAAAATTTGGTTATTGGCAAATTTAGATTTATGAAAAGGATAAGCATAAAACAACCTTTATAGTACCTTTTGGGCATTATGAATAGAATGTCATGCCTTTTGGTTTTAAAAGATGCTCCCTTCGAATTTCAAAAGGATATGAATGAGATATTTAATGTTTATTGTGCATTTATGATTATTTATATCAATGATGTGCTTGTTTTCTTTAGTACCATCGAGCAACATTTTAAACATCTTAATTAATTCATTTACGTGATCAAAAAAGTAGGATTAGCTACTTCAACAAGAAAGATGAAGTTATTTTAAACTAGGATTTACTTGCTTGGACACTTCAATGAGAATGGTTTTATTAAACCCATTGATAGAGTAATTGAGTTTGCGTCAAATTTTCCTAATGAAATTAAAGATAAACAACAATTATAAAGATTTTTGGGAAGTTTGAATTATATTTCAAAATATTATAAGGGTTTAGCTTATGATGCTAAACCTCTATATGAAAGATTAAAGAACAATTGGCCTTCATGGATGGAGAAACATACACAAGCTATTAAATGGACAAAAGTTAGAGTAAAAGAATGCCCTTGCTTAGCTATACCCCATTTGGAAGCCTTCAAAAATGTCGAGATAAATGCCTTCAATAAGGGCTCTGGTGGTATCCATAAGTAATGCCTCTGCCCCAAAGCACAACTACTTCACTTTACCTCTATGGAAAGGTGCAAAAGTTAATTACTTTATGATTAAAAAAGAAATTCTTTCTATAGTGTTATGTGTTCAAAAGTTTGAAAGTGATTGCAAAGCCACAAAAAATGTTTTTACTAAAGATGTTAAGAACATAGCATCCAAACTAGTCTTTTCTAGATGGCAAGGAATATTATCTTCCTTTAATTTTGTTATTGAGTTTATTAAAAGAAATTCTAATTTTTTCCTTGATTTCCTAACTCATGAATTTTCACAAGGTTCATTACATGAGTAAACATCCACTAATATAGGCATCTTAATCCCTAGTAAAGTTAGTTATTTTGTTGACAAAAAATGCATCAAAAAACTCTAAAGTTGATAAACTTCACAATGACATTTGTGAGTGTGTTCTAGACAAAAGGTTAACTTGTCCATTAATTCCAAAATATTTGGATTTATCATATTCCATTGAGAACAGGTATGCTTAGCTTCTACCTAATAAGATAGCAAAATTATATCTTAAAGATGAAATCTATCCATATACACATCTTACAAGTTGTTCCTTTTATCAACAAATTTTGTATGAGATGGGATTAGTGATTATTGAACCCATTGAAAAGGGTTCTAGTATCTCATCTTTAGGTTTTAAGGACTGGGCTAATGCCAAGTTTAAAATAAAGAAAGTTCTTTATCTAAAATTCTAGCAAGGAGACCTATTCTCTATAAGAGAATTAAAGGTGAAAGTTTAAGACCTTTAATTATTTTGATTATATGGAGGCATGGGAAAAGGCTTTGCTGTATGAAAACTAGCAAAAGAAATTGAGCTAGTGGATTCAAATCCATTTCCCACTTGACCTAAATGATTTCCTAACTAGCTTAAAATTGGTTCTTTAAATGGGGTTATTTTAAGAAGAAAATAATGATATGGAGATATGCTACTTTTATTTGCTTCTTGGTATCATGTCTCATAGATAGTTAAATGGGATTATATCATAGTGGTAAAGCATGTTAATATTTTTGAAATAAACATCAAGCATGCTCCATGGCTTACTAAAAGGATTAATATCCAATAGTGGGACAAGTTTGATTTTTTCCATGATGGAGTTTATATAGCCAAAGGGATTCTTCATATTAATGGATCACACCCTATTGCTCTTAAACCTAACTTCTCTTAATCTTTAGAATAACTATTTAAAGCGCTAATGGAATTTGCATCCAAAGAGTAGCTATTAGAAATGATGACTACTTTGCTTTAACTTTAAGCATCTTCCTTACAAGAACTAATGCAAGATGATAATAGTCAAGATTCCCAAGACTCCTATGACTCTAAAAGACAAATAACTTTTGTCTACTTTACAAAAAAAAAAAAAAAAAAAAAAAACTACTTTTGTAAGGTCATTTTATGAAAAACAATAAAAGAAATCACTTTATTAAAGTGACTTTCATGTGAAAGGAATCCAAGGCTAGGTAAATAAGACTAAGAGTCAAGTGAAGGAGGTAGAATCTTTTTCTCTCCTTATCTTCATCTTCTTCTTCTCATATTGCTTGTAAAATTTTCCTTTCACACAAGCAAACAAACAAGCAAGTAATAGTTCTTTAATAGCAAACAAGCAATAATACTACTTTATAAACCATTTGAATATATATACAAATATCAATAGCACCCATCTCAGCAATATATTTTTATGACTTTGATACCATTGCTCCTATTGAGCAGGAGTAAAAGTCATAATAAACCATTTTCTTTTTAGCTTGTTTTTGGAAGAGTAGAACAACTCTTTATCTTTTTCCTCAACCTCATTGTAGGTTTTAAGTACATACATTCTTGAATCTTCATAAGGATAACCCATACTAGATAAAGAGGGAGATCTAGGTCTCAAAGCATGATGTAGTGGTTCATTAACCATAAAAGTAGAAGTAGAGGGAAGAAAGTCAACTTTATATTATGGTTGATTAACTTGTTCCCTTATTCTTCTCATTCTGTCTAACTCTATTAGTGGAATAGAAGAAGTAGAGTATCTACTTGATTTTAAATCTTTAAGATCTTTTTGAGGTTTAACCTCACATTTCTATGTGGAGCAAATCCAATTTTGACATCTTCAACTTAATATTCAATAACTTTTTCTAATTGTTGATCAACTTTAGATTCAGTAACTCCTTTTAATTGTTGATCAACTTGTTTCACTAGTTTGACTGCTTTTTCTGAAGTCCATTTTTCAAGTAATTTAACTTGATTCCATGGTATAGTTTTAGGAACCATAACATATGTTTTAGATCTATTAGTTAGACACAAAGTGGTAGTTCCTATATTACCATATTTAGAAGGTATTTCTTTTATACTAGGAACTATAATGTTCATAACCTTATAAGAAGCAAATTTTCAAAGGTAGACATTATACCAAATCCTTCTATTTTTATAACTAGACACAAAGCATGTATTAAATTAAGATATGATAATGATAGTGTAAAATTAGGAAAAGAAAGGAATCATATAGGTCATTCACTTAAACTTGATTTAATTACTCATAATAAAGAGTTGTGATAACAGTTATGTCTCTTATCCCAATCACAAATTATAGTTGAGTTATTTAAATTGAATCTAACAACTGGTTTTAAAGCTACCTAAACCATCCTAATATGGATGAATTTATACTTTTTCTAATGAGAGCTAATATGCTTATGATAATGAGAAAAAGTCATTACAATCCTAAGCTAAGGGAAAAGCTTCTGCAACAATTTTAATAATATAAATACATTTTGAGAAAAAAATTTCCTCTTTATAAACATGGGAAGGAGAGGAAGAAGGCAAAGTCCAATTTTGTAAATAATTATTATCTAAATTTTCACTTACAATAATTTCTACATTTTTATTACTTAAAATACTATTACTATTACAAAGAGAAACTCATTATAGTTTTTCGTAATCTACTAACTCATGATATCATTATCAACAAATTTACACCTAATGTTCTAAATGCCAACTCTAACTACACAAGTAAATAATGGAAACACAATTTAGGTTTCAACCACAAGTTGAAATTAGTCACCTAATACCCTTAAGGCTTTGATACCATTCCTTTCACACAAGCAAACAAAGAAGCAAGTAATAAATCTTCAATAGCAAACAAGCAATAGTACTAAATCAACTGTTAATAAAACTAAATCATAGAAAGACAAAAAAAAACTTATAGAAATAAGAGCTTTATTCATGAGACAATCCAACAGAGGTGAGAAGAAGAAGATTTTACCTCCTTCTTTTGACTCTTAGTCCAATTTATAATGGATTTTACCTAGCTTTAAAAGGAGCCTTGTTTGCTTAAAATGAAGAGAATGTCCCATTATTCAGGATTTTAAACCTTTAATATGAATAAGAAAAGGGAATTGAGATCAATCAAAGCTTTGTTTGATGGAATTTAATGGTTTAGAGAACCAAAGATGTACAAACAAGCTTGTTGTAAAGAATATAATGTTTCTTATTGACATAAATGTTACTTATGAGATCATTTTGTGTGAATGAATACTTGTAATGAAAGAAAAAGCCTTGTCATCAAAAAAAGAAGAGGCAATCTCATTGTTCAAGAATTAAACCATTCAATATTCATAAGGAAAGCTAATCAAGATCAAAGACACATTTACTTGATAGAATTCAATGGGTTTAGAGTACTAATGGTGTGCAAACATGCATATTCCAATAAATATATTTTTTTGTGTAGACACAAAAGTTAATTTCACCATCATTTAAGTAAATGAGTCCTTGTAACAAAGGAAAGAGCCTTGTTGGCTAGAAATGAAGAGACTATCCCATTATTCTTGATTCTAGACATTCATCAACATGTGTAAAAAAACTAATCAAGACCATTGAAACAGTTTTATTTTTTTTATTAAATTCAATGAATTTAGAATACTGAAGAAGTAGAAACGAGCTTCTTGTAGGGAATACAATTTCTGCTACTGATAAAAAAGTAAATTATGGGATCATTTTGTGTGAATAAGTCCTTACATTAAAAAGAAAAGCCTTGTTAACAAAAAAAAAATGAAGAGGCAATCTCATTATTTGAGAATTAAACTATTCAGTACCTATAAGGAAAGCAAATCATGATCAATGACTCATTTACTTATTGTAATTCAATGGATTTAGAGTACCAAAGGTATACAGACATACTTGTTCCAATAAATGGAATATTTTAAGTAGATACTAAAGTTATTTTCACCATCATTTTGTGTAAACGTGTCCTTACAACAAAGGAAGGATCCTTGTTAGTTAGAAATGAAGAGACAATTACATTATTTAAGAATTAATTTTGTCTTACATATAGGAAAAGCTAATCTAAACTAATGAAACCTTTTATTTTTTTTTATGAAATTCAATGGATTTAGAGTAGCAAAGATGTACAGATGAGTTTCTTGCAATGAATACAATGGTTGTTGTTGACATAAAAGTTAGTTACAAGGTCATTTTGTGTGAATGAGTCCTTGCAACGAAAAGAAAAACCTTGATATCAAAAAATGAAGAGACGGTCTTGTTGTTTGGGAATTAAACCATTCAATACCCATAAGGAAAGTTAATCAAGATCAATAACTCATTTAATTTACGGAATTCAATAAGGATAGAGTACCAAAAGTGTCCAGACATGCATGTTCCAATGAATGTAATGATTTATGAAGGCAAAAAGGTTAATTTCACCATCATTTTGTGTTAATATGCCCTTGCAATGAAAGAAGGAGCCTTGTTAACTAAAAATGAAGAAAATGTCTCATTATTCAAGAATTGAAACATGGCTATAAGAAAAGCTAATGAAGATCAATCTAGCCTTTAAAGGATTTCAATGGGTTTAGAATATCAAAGTTGTATATACATGTTTTTTGTGACAAATATAATGAATATAGACATCCTTGTTATCAAAAATGAAGAGATGATCACATTGTTTGGGAATTATACCATTCATTACTTGTAAGGAAAGCTAATCAATATCAATGACTAATTCACTTGATGGAATTAAATGGGTTTAAGTACTGAAGATGTTCCAATGATCTTAGTGCCATGAGTATAATGTTTGCTCTTGTTACAACAGTTAATTATGAGATCATTTTGTGTGAAGAACTCTTTGCAATGAAAAGGGAAGCCTTGTTGTCAAAAAATGAAGAGGAAGTCTCATTTACGAAGAACAAACCATTCAATACCTATTAATAAAGGAAGAGACAATCTAATTGTTTAGGAATTAAACCATTCAATACCTATTAATAAAGGAAGAGACAATCTAATTGTTTAGGAATTAAACCATTCAATACCTATATGGAAAGCTAATCAAGATTAATAACTCATTTTCCCGATATAATTCAATGGATTTATAGTGCCAAAGGTACAAAGATGTGCTTGTTCCAATGAATAAAATATTTTGTGTAGACCAAAAAGTTAATTTCACCATTATTTTGTGTAAATGAGTCCTTACAATGAGTGAAGGAGCCTTTTTTTTTGTTAGAAATGAAGACATAATCTCATTATTCAAGAATTGAAACACTCATAGGTATACAAAAAGCTAATTTAGACCAATCAAACCTTTCTTTTTTCTTTTTTTTTTTAACGAAATTCAATGTATTTAGAGTAGCAAAGATGTAAAAAGGAGTTTCTTGCAAAGAATACAATGGTTGTGATTGAAACAAAAGTTAGTTACAAGATCATTTTGTATCAATGAGTCTTTACAACAAAAAGAGAAAACCTTTTATCAAAACATGAAGTGGCAGTCTCATTGTTCAAAAATTAAACTATTCAATACTTTTAAGGAAAGCTAATTAAGATCAATGATTCATTTAATTGATGGAAATCAATAGGTTTAGAGTACTGAAAGTGTCCAAACTTGTTTGTTTCCATGAATATAATGTTTTATGAAGGAAAAAAAGGTTCATTTCACCATCATTTTGTGTAAATAAGTCCTTACAACAAAGGAAGGAGTCTTATCAGCTTAAAATGAAGTGAAGTCTAATTATTTAGGAATTCAAACATTAAATAGCTATAAAAAAAAGCTAATGAAGATCAATATAACCTTTGTTTGAAGAATTTCAATGGGTTTAGAGTACTAAAGTTTTATAGATTTGCTTTGTTGTAATGAATTTAATGAATATAGGCATTCTTGTTATCATAAAATGAAGAGACTATCACATTGTTTAGGAATTATACAATTTAATACCTATAAGGAAAGTTAATCAAGATCAATGGTTCATTTACTAGAGGGAATTTAATGGGTTAAATGTAACAAAGATGTACCAATAATCTAATTGTAATGAGTATAATGTTTACTCTTGGCACAAAATTTAATTACAATAACATTTTGTGTAAACGACTCTTTGCAATAAAAAGAGAAGCCTTGTTACCAAAAAAATGAAGAGGTAATCTCATTGTTGGAGAATTAAACCATTCAATGCTTATAAGGAAAGCTAATCAAGATCAAGGACTCATTTCCTTCATGACATTCAATGGGTTTAGAGTACCAATCATGTATCAATGATCTTATTGAAATAAATATAATGTTTGTATTTGGTATAAAAGTTAAGTATGAGATCATTTTGTGTGAATGAATCTTTACAATGAAATGAATAGCCTTGTTATTAAAAAAATGAAGAGATTGTGTCATTGTTTGGGAGATAATCCATTCATTGCCTATAAGGAAAGCCAATCAAGATCAATGACTCATTAGCTTGTTCCATTGAATAGGATGTTTTGTGTTACACAAAATTTAATTTCACTATCATTTTGTGTAAATAAGTCCATGCATTGAAGGAACGAGCCTTGTTAGCTAGAATTGAAGAGAAGATCTCACTATTCAAGAATTGAAAACTTAAATAACTATAAAAAATGCTAATCAAGATCAATATGACCCTTGTATGTGGGAATTCAATTATTTTAGAGTACCAAAGTTGTATGACATGCTTGTTGCAATGAATATAATGATTATAGACATCCTTGTAAGCAAACAATGAAAAGATGATCACCTTGTTCAGGAATTAAACCATTTAATATCTATAAGGAAAGCTAGATCAATGACTCATTTATTTGATGGAATTCAATGGATTTAGAGTACTAAAGATGTAAAAATGAGCATGTTGAAATGAATATAATATTTTTTGTTGACACAAATGGTAATTACAAAGGAATAAGCCTTTTTAGTTAGAAATCAAGAGATAGTCTCATTATTTGGTAATTGAATCACCCAATATGTATAAGAAAAGATAATCCAGACCAATCACACCCCATTTTTGATGGGATTCAATGGATTTAAAGTAACAAAGTTGCACAAATGAGCTTGTTGCAAAGAAAGGAGATCATTTTGTGTGAATTAGTCCTTGTAATTAAAGGAGAAAACTTGTTATCAACAAATGAATAGGAATTCTCATTGTTAGAGAATTAAACCATTTACATTTGTAAGGAGAACTAATCAAGATCTATAAGTCATTAACTTGATGGAATTTGATGGGTTCAGAGTACCAAAGGTTTATAATCCTACTTGTTGTAATGAATATAATGTTTTGTGTTGACACAAAATGATGTGTATCCTGATAAATGTGGCTTAGGATCCCAACACATATGAGGAATCAAATAAGAACCTAAGAAAGCTAAATCATATTCGAATCATGAAAGACCTAGACCCAATGTTCAAGGAACATGAACCTAGGGTATAAGGAATGATATAGGTGCCACACTCCAGCAAAGAAGGGATTTGGGAGTGATAAGTTAGGTTAAACACTACAAGAAGAGTTAGTTCTTGGTAAGTTCTTTAGTTTTCAAATAAATCAAATGAGAAAATTTTCACTATTGTTATGCGTTTTTCAACAATAAAATAAAGCTTATTTAAAGGCTAAATTAATAACCTTAAAAACTAAAAAAGAAAAAAAAGTAGTTATAAATGAACAGACAATTTCCTTATTCTAGAATTAAAACACTTAATACATATAAGAATAGCTAATTTAGACCAATTGTACCTTTATTTGATACAATTTAATGGATTTAGAGTACCAACAATGTAGAAATGAGCTTCATACAATCAATACAATGCTTATTTTTGAGATTATTTTTTGTGGATGAGTCCTTGTAATGAAAAGGGAAGCCATATTGTCAAAAAATGAAGAGGTGTTCTCATTGTTTGAGAATTAAACTATTGAATATTTGTAAAGAAAGTTAATTAAGATCAAATACTCATTTACTTGATAGAATTCAATGGGTTTAGAGTATTAAAGGTGTGGAAATGTGCTTTTTCCAAATAATATAATGTTCTTTTGTTGACACAAAAGTTAATGTCACCATCATTTTGTGTGAATAAGTCCTTGCAACAAAGGACCATTATTAGTTAGAAATGAAGAGATTGTCTCATTCTTTAGTAATTGAAACACTCTCTATATAAAAAAATGGTAATCCAGACCAATAACACATTTTTTTTATGCACATCAATGGATTTAGGGCACCAAAAATGAAGAAATAAGCTTGTTAAAAGGAATATAATGTTTGTTGTTGACCCAAAAGGTAATGAATCTTTTTATTAAAAAGGGAAGTCTTGTTACTAAAAAATCAAGAGATAGCCTCATTGTTCAAGAATTAAACCATTCTATACTTATAAGGACAACTTATGAAGATCAATGACTCATTTACTCAATGGAATTCAAAGGTTCAAAGCACCAAACACTCAATATATATGAAAAACCTATTCAAGACCAATCAAACATTTTTTTTTTATGAAATTCAATCAATTTAGAACACTAAAGATGTACAAATGAGCTTGTTGCATTGAATATAATGTTTGTTGTAGACAAAAAAGTTCATTATGAGATCATTTTGTGGGAATGAGTCCTTGTAATGAAAAGAGAAACATGGATAAAAAAAAAATGAAGATGTCATTGTTTAGGAATAAAACTGTTCTACACCTGTAAGGAAAGCTAATCAAGATTAACGACTCATTTGCTTAATGGAATTCAATGTGTTTAGAGTACCAAGGGCACTCAAATGTGCTTTTATTAATTAATATTATGTTTTATGTTGACACAAAAGTTAATTTTGTTATGATTTTGTATAAAGGAGTGCTTACAATGAAGGAAGGAACCTTGTCAATTAAAAAAGAAGTGACATTCTCATTATTTAGCAATTAAAATACTCAATTAGTTTAATAAAAGTTAATATAGACCAATCACACCTATTTTTGATGAAATTCAATGGATTTAAAGAACCAAAAATGTACAAACAAGCTTGTTGCAATGAATGTAATGTTTGTTGTTGGCAAAAAAAAATTAATTATGAGATCATTTTATGGTAATGAGCCCTTATAAGGAAGAAAGAAGTTTTGATATCAAAAAAGGAAGTGGACTCATTGTTTAAGAATTAAACATTCAATACCTGTAAGGAAAGCTAATTAAGATTAATGACTCATTTACTTGAAGAAATTTAATGGGTTTAGAGTACAAATGGTGTGCAAACATGCTTGGTCCAATGAATATAATGTTTTGTGTAGAAACAAAAATTAATTTCATCATCATTTTGTGTAAATGAGTCCTTATAATGAAGTGGGGAGCCTTATTATTTAGAAATGAAGAGACAATGTCATTATTTTGGAATTAAAACACACAATGTATATGAGAAAAGATAATTTAAAACAATTACACTTTTTTTTTTTAATGGAATTCAACTGATTTAGAGTATCAAAGATGTACAAATGAGCTTGTTCTTACAATTCAAGCTTGAAGGGTAGTAAAGCATATCTTAATAAAGGCTAAGGCTTTATTAATTTGATTGGAGCACTTAATAGGCTAGAGTTATAATAGAATTCACTCATAAATAAGAGTTTTTTCCTTTGATAAAATATGTGGCCACAATAAAATAGGAGTGTTTTATATTTGAGGAGTTTATCATTGTCTTTATTTTTAGGGATTTTGAGGTTGTTAATTCAACTTATAATAAGATTGATTTCATTATTTAAAAGTGCAAAACATTAGTAAAAATAAAAGTGAAAATTTTCTTCCTTAGTTGTTTCAAGAACTAACTCTTTTTGCAGCATTTAACCTAACTTATCAATCCTTTCATTGCTAAACTATGACATCCATATGCTTCTTTATACCTTAAGTTCATGTTCCTTGTACTTTAGGTCAAGGTTTTTCATAATTGAAATATGATTTAGCTTTCTTGGGTTCTTGCTCAATTAGTTGTATATGATAGGTCTCTAAAACACATCTTTTGGGATTCACATCAGCTGGCATCAAACCTTTAAGGATTTTAGGTTTATTTATCTAAAATTTGAGTTTTTCTTTTGTTCTTCTTTACCACATTCAACAATCTCTTGTTCTTTAAATTTACAAACACTAGCTTTTTTTTTTTTTTTTTGTTTACATACCATAGGTTGCTAGCCATATTTTATAGAGGCTCTATTTCCATATTTCTTTCTAATTCCTATAATGATTTGGATATAATTAATCTTTTTTTCTTGTGTGATTAATCTTGTTATGTTTCACTTTGATTCTAATTTCATTGAATTAGTTGATTATAAGGTGGCTTTAATTGAGCTTATTTAGTTCAATAAAGGAATTAGAGAGAGAAGCTAAATTTATATAGTGTGCAAATATATGAGTGACTATCATACTATGAGGGAGTGGAGTGAAACAAGTAAGGGAGTGCATGTGAGGTTATTCCTAACATTTTTTTTTATGTAAGTGATGATTTGAGACAAATCATTTTAAGGGGAGGGGAAATGATGAGATCCATGAAGGAATTGATGCATGGAGGGCTTTTGAGGGTCCATTAAGTATTCAAAAAGGGCCAATGACATGTTTATGAACTAAAAGGATGAAAGAGCATTTAGTGGGCTGATTAAAGAAATTTCGGCCAAAGAAGATAATTCAAGCTTAAAGGGTAGCAAAGCACATCTTAATGTGGACCAACGCTTTATTAATTTCATTGGTGTACTTAATAGGCCAACATTATAGTAAAATCCACTCCTAAATAGGAGTTTGTTATAAAATAAGAGTTTACAATAAGATAAAAGTGTTCATATATCTTAAGAGTTTGACATTGTCTTTAATTTTAAGATTTTGATGATTGTTAATTTAACCTGTAAATATGTTGAATTTCATTGTTAAAAAAGTAGAACATTAGTGAAAATAAAAATGAGATTTTCTTATTCAGTTCTTTAAAGAACTAAGGAACTTATCAAGAGCTAATTTTTCTTGTAACATTCAACCCAACTTATCATTCTCAAATCCCTTCTTTGCTAGAGGGCACCATCCATATCCTTCTTTATAGCTTTGGTTACGTTCCTTGAATATTGGATCTAGGACTTGCATAATTAAAACCTGATTTAGCTTTCTCAGGTTCTTGCTCAATTCCTTGTGTGTGTTGGGTCCCTAGACCACATATTTTGGGATTCACATTACAATGTAATTATTCAACTACTAAAACACTTAATACATTAAGAAAAGGTAATCTAAGCTAGTCATATTTTTTTTGATGGAATTCAATGGATATAGAGCACCAAAAATGGACAAATGAGCTTATTGCAATTAATACAATGTTTGATGTTAACACAAAAGTTAATTACAAGATCATTTTGTGGGAATGAGTCCTTACAATGAAAAGATAAGCCTTGCTATCAAAAACAAAAGAGGCAGTCTCATTATTCAGGAATTAAACTATTCAATACATGTAAGCAAAACTAATTAAGATCGATGACTCATTTACCTGATGGAATTCAATATGTTCAGAGTACCACAAGTGTACAAACATGCTTATTTCAATGAATATGATGTTTTGTGTAGATACAAAAGTTAATTTCATCATTATTTTGTGTAAATGAGCCCTTGCAACAAAGGAAGGAGCCTTGTTAGTTATAAATAAAGATATAATTTCATTATTCAATAATTGAAACACTCAATATGTATAAGAAAAGGTAATCTAGACAAATCACACATTTTTTTTTTTATAGAATTCAAGGATTTAGTGTACCAAATATGAACAAACAAGCTTGGTGCAATGGATATGATGTTTGATGTTGATAAAAAAAGTTAATTGTGAGATCATTTTGTGGAAATGAGGCTTTGCAACAAAAAGAGAACCCTTCTTATGAAAAAATGAAGAGGTTGTCTCATTGTTTAAGAATTAAACCATTCCTATAAGGAAAACTAATCAACATCAATAACTTATTTACTTAATGGAATTCAATGGGTTAAAAGTGCCAAAGGTATGCAAACATGCTCATTCCAATGAATATAATGTTTTATATAAACACAAAAGGTAATTTCATCATCATTTTATGTAAATGAGTCCTTGTAACAAAGGAATGAGCCTTATTAGCTAAAAATGAAGAGGTCTTTTTTAGGTATTCAAACACTTAATACATATAAGAAAAGGTAATCTAGACCAATCACACCTTTTCTGATGGAATTCATTAGATTTAAAGAACAAAGATGTACAAATGAGCTTGTTGCAAGTAATTTAATGTTTACTATTCACACAAAAGTTAATTATGCAATCATTTTGTGTGAATGAGTCCTTGCGATGAAAAGAGAATACCTATTTTCAAAAAATAAAGTAACAATCTCTTTGTTTGATAATTAAGCCATTCAATACTTGTACAGAAAGCTAGTCAAAATCAATGACTTATTTACTAGATGGGATTCAATGAGTTTAGAGTACTAAAGTTGTAGAAATTATATTCTTGCAATGAATACATTGTTTATTCTTGTCACAATAGTTAATTATGAGATCATTTTGTGTGATTGCATCATTGCAACAAAAAGAGAATTCTATTTATTAAAAAATGATGAGACAATCTCTTTGTTCAAAAATTAAACCATTCAATACTTATAAGGAAAGCTAATCAAGTTCATTAACTCATTTGCTTCATGGAATCCAATGCATTCAAAGTACCAAACGTGTTCAAATGTGCTTGTTCTAATGAATATAATGTTTTGTGTAGATATAAAAGTTAATTTGACCATCATTTTATGTAAATGAGTTCTTGCAACGTAGGAAGGAGCCTTGCTAGTTAGAAATGAAGAGATGATGATGAGATATGTAAAGGATCAAATGCATAGAGGGTTTCTAAGGATTCATTGATGTTTCAAGAAGGGCTAATAACATGTTTAAGAGCTAAAAGGATGAAAGAGGCACTTGATGTGTTGATTAAAGAAATTTGGGCCAAAGAAACTATTTTATGCTTGAAGGGCTGCAAAATATATCTTAATGTAGGCTAAGGCTTTATTTATTGTATAAGTATGCTGAATAAGTCTATGTCAAGTGATTGTAAGGACTTTTACAATAAATTTAAAAACAAATAGGAGTAGGATTGTTGTTAGCTTATTTAGGGTATTTGTCATTTTCTCTAGGGTTAGAGTTGTAATTGTAGCATGTAAATAGGCTTGATTTCATTAATAAAATTAAGCAAGACAATAGTGAAGCTAAACATGAGAATTTTCTCCTTTAGTTCTTTCAAGAACTGAGAACTTGTTAAGAGTTAACCCTTCTTATGGCATTTTACCCGACTTTTCACTCCTAATTTCCTTCTTTTTTGGAGTGTGGTGTTCATATCCTTCTTTATTCCTTAGGTTCATGTTTGTCAAACATTGGGTTAGGTCTTGCATGATTGAAATCTAATTTAGCTTTTTTAGTTACTTGTCAGAATTCCATGTTCATGTTAGGTCATTAAGCTATGTCTTTTAAGGTTCCTGCTTGTTGGTATTAGAACTTGGCTTTGAATCTAGTTTCCTCATCTAATTTTGAGGTTCATCATTTTTTGCTTGTCTTCTTAGTCACATTCTATAACCTCTTGTTCTTTGAATCCACAAACCCTAGTTTATTTTTTCTTGTATTTAAATTTTTGCAAAAAAATTAAAAAAAATGAAAATCTTGTTTGATAAAGAAGAAAAGAAAAGGAAAATAAAATGAGAAAAGAAAAATATTCTATTTGTTTCCTTCCCATTTCAAAAGTAAATCCTATTTAATTAGGTGAAAAGAGATAAAGATTTTATTTCCTTATTTCTTTCCAATTGCTACAAGGATTTGGATCCAATTAATTTTTTTTTTTCATAATTTACAATTTAATCTTGTTGAGTTCTTCTAATCCATAACCTCAAATTCATTGCACTTTCCTAAATTTCTTGGATTCTAATTTGTTGGAATTTGTTGGTTAGAAAGTGACTTTGATTGAGCTTGTTTATTTCATTGAAGGAGTGAGAAAGAAAGTCAAATTTATATAATGTGCAAACATGAAAGTGAGTGTCATACTATGAGAAAGTTAAGTGAAACACGTGAGGGAGTGTGTGTGAGTTTATTCCCAACATATATTCTTTTATATAAGTGATGATTTGAGGTTAAATCCTTTTAAGGAGAGGCAAAATGATGAGATCTATAGAGGCTTTAATGCATAAAGGGCTTCTAAAGATCCATTGAGCATTCAAGAAGGGCTAATAACATGTTCAAGAGCTAAAAGGATGAAAGAGGCACTAAATGGGCTGATTGAAGAAATTTGAGCCAAAGAAGCTAATCGAAGTTTGAATGGTAGTAAAACATATCTTAATGTAGGCCAAGGTTTTATTTATTGTTTAAGTATGCTAAATGGCTCTAAGTCAAGTGATTGTAAAAATTTCTACAACAACACCAAAAAAGATAGGAGTAAATTTGTTGTTAGCTTATTTAGGAAGTTTATAATTATCACTAGGGTTAGGATTGTTAATTTACAATAACTACTAAAAAAATTAGGAGTAGATTTGTTGTTAGCTTATTAAAGAAGTTTGTCATTATTTATAGGGTTAGGGTTGTTAATTTAGCTTATAAATGGACTTGATTTCATTATTAAAAACAAGTAGAACATTAGTGAAATTAAAAATGAGAATTTTCTCGTTTAATTCTTTCAAGAACTAAAATACTTATCAAGAACTAACACTTTATAGGGTGTTTAACCTAACTTATCACTACAAAATCCTTTCTTTTTTAGAGTATGGCATCCATATCCTTCTTTACACCTTAGGTTCATGTTCATCAAACATTTGGTCTAAGTCTTACATAATTGAAATCTAATTTTTCTTTCCTAGATTCTTGTTTGAATTCCTTGTATATGTTGTGTCCCAAAACCACATCTTTTGGGATTTACATTAGATGGTCTCATTATTCATGAATGAAAATAGTCAAAACATATAATAAAAGGTAATCTAGACCAATCACACCATATTTTGATGAAATTCAATGGATTTAGAGTACTAAAGAAGTACAAACAAGCTTGTTGCAATGAATATAATGTTTGATATTGATACAAAAGTTAATTGTGAGATCATTACGTATGAATGAGTCCTTGCAATTGAAAAAGAAGACTAGTTATCAAAAAATGAAAAGATAGTCTCATTGTTTGGCAATCAAACAGTTCAATACCTATAAGAAAAGATAATAAAGAACAATGACTGATTTGCTTGATAGAATTTAATTGGTTTAGAATACTAAAGGTGTACAAACATTCTTGTTCCCATAAATTTAATGTTTCTGCATCATTTTGTTCAAATGAGTCCATGTAATGAAATTTATCAAAAAATTAAGAGATAGTCTCATTGTTAGGGAATCAAACCATTCAATATAAGGAAAGCTAATGAAGATTAATGACTCATTTCCTTGATGGAATTTAATGGTTATAAAGTGCCAAAGATGTACAAAAATGTTTGTTCCAATTAACAGAATGCTTTGTGTAGACACAAAAGTCAATTTTACATCATTTTATGTAAATGAGTCCTTACAATGAAGAAAGGAGACTTGTTAGTTAGAAATGAAGAGATGGCCTCCTTATTTAGGAATTGAAATACTTAATATGTATAGGAAAAGGTAATCTAGACCAATCACACCTTTTTTGATGAATTCAATGGATTTAGAAACCAAAGATGTAGAAATGAGGTTGTTGCAATGAATATAATGTTTGATGTTGATACAAAAGTTAATTATAAGGTCATTTTGTGTGAATGAGTCATTGTAATAAAATTAAATGTCCTCCTATCAAAAAATGAAGAGATGGTCTCATTATTCAGGCATTAAACTATCCAATAACTATAAAGAATGCTAAGCATTAATGCCTCATTTACTTGATGGAATTCAATAGATTTAATTTACTAAAGATGTATAAATGTGCTTATTCTACTGAATATACTCCTTTGTGTAGATGCAAAAATTAATTTCACTGTCATTTTGTACAAATAAGTCTTTTCATGAAGGAAGAGCCTTGTTAGATAGAAATGAAAAGATGTTATCATTATTCAAGAGTTGAAACACTAAATACATATAGGTAAAGGTAATATAGACCAATCACAGCCTTTTTTTTTTTTTTTTTTATGAAATGTAATAGATTTAAAGTACCACAAATGTATGTGTTATTCCCACAGCCTTGTATGAGTTATAATTGTTGTCAACCAGATTTAAGTTTGTAAGCAGAAGTGGCTTATTCAAGCATTTAAGGGATGAGTTTTCAGTAGAAAGAAAAGGGCAAGAAAAATAAATTAAGGAGGATAATGCTGAATTTTGAATGGAACAGTAATATGAAGCCACATGGAGGGGCAAGAAAGGAAATTTGCCGCAGCTACAGTAAGCCCTACTAGGGTTTTCATAGAAGGGAGTATATAAACCAAGACTTATCTCTTTTGGAAAAACAACCCGGAAAATAGTGTGAGCAGACCAGAAACGTTTGACAGTGAAAGTAGACCTAGAAACGTGAGATCAGATCAAGACTAGACCTGGAAACGTGAGAATAGATCGAGACCAGACCTGGAAATGTGAGAGCAGATCGAGACCAGACCTGGAAATGTGAGAACAGATCAAGACCAGACCTGGAAAGGTAAGACCAGATCAAGACCAGACCTGGAAACGTGAGACCAGATCAAGACCAGACCTGGAAACGTGAGAGCAGATCAAGACCAGACTTGGAAACATGAGAACAGATCAAGACCAGACTTGGAAACGTGAGAGCAGATAACCAGACCTGGAACGGGTGAGACCAGACCAGACCTGGAGCAAGTGAAACGTGAGATCTGGTGAGACCAGGTGAGACGTAAGACCAGGTGAGGCGTGAGACCAGGTGAGATGTGAGACCAGGTGAGACGTGAGACCAGGTGAGACGTGAGACCAGGTGAGGCATGAGACTGGAAAATGGTGAAACAGGTGACACCATAACACACCGGAAGACCAGAAAAAGGTGAAACGTGTGACATCAGAACACACCGTGAGACCCAGAATCGGTGAGACCAGAAAACGGGTGAGACCAGACCAGCTGAGACAGTGAGACCAGAAAATGGGTGAGACCGTGAGACGGTGAGACCAGAAGACGGGTGAGACCGTGAGATGGTGAAACCAAGAGTTGGGTGAGACAACCTAGAGAAGAAATTCAGTGAAACATTTGAGAGAACTCAACGAATTTTCAGATTTCTTCAAGAGAGGTTAGAGAGTGTTTTGGTGATCTTCCAAGCGGTAGTGAAGCAGCCTATTCAAATCAAACAGAGGCAAAACAAGCTAGAAGAAGGGTAGACATAGTAATTGACACTCTTTGTATTGTGATTGCTTTGTATTTGTAATAGTGAAAGGAGTAGAAGATTAAGACATCCATTGTAATCATAGGGGATACCACACTGGTGTTCTAAAGTATAGTGGATTGTCTCAGTAGAAGAAAAATCCCTACCACCATGGAGTACGTCACATTGACAGAACCACATAAATTTCTCGTGTCTTTACTTTGAATTTACATTCTGTGTTTTGAATTAAGTTGTGAACACAACTAAAGAATCATCAAACCCATAACCTAAAAGAAGACCTAGTCAAGAATAACCAATTTGTCTAATATGCAAGGTGTCTGAAAGATAACTTTGGGGACTAATGTGATTAGTAGGTAACAATAGATCTACCTTAGTTGAATCTGGGAAAGAGTTCATTTTGGCTTAAGTTATCAGAGTTTTTTTATTTAAGGGGTGTGATACTAATTCACCCCCTCTTAGTATCACAAACTAGTAGATCCTAGGGTGAAGTTGGTAACTTCAATTGGTATCAGAGCCTAGTTCACTAGTTTGAAGCTTAACAGCTTGGTGTACTAGTTTGAAGGGTTTCAGAAGTTTTAACTTGTTCAGCATACTGAGAAATGGATGCCAGTACCAGCACCAGCACTACTTATAGTAAGAAGGTTCCAATCTTTAATGGAACCAACTATCATATGTGGAGAGCGAGAATGCAGGTGGTATTTGCAACCATTGGCATGAACGTGGTGAAATCTGTACAGGAGGGTTTTGAGCCTACAAAAGAAGGTAAAAATCCAACTTTAGAGGAATTAAGACAGTTTGAGATTAATGGGAAGGCCTCAAATGTCATCATTTCAGCATTGACAGATGCTGAATATGCTAAAGTTATAGACTGTAAATTTGCTAAGAAGATATGAGACAGATTGTAGAAGGTCTATGAAGGTGATGGCAGAATGAAGGAGGCCAAGTTTCAAGTTTTCAAGGAGAGATATGAATCCCTCAGAATGCAAAAGAATGAGACAGTCCAAAAGTTTTTCACCAAGGTTATTGATGCTGTAAACAACCTTAAAAGTCATGGGAAGAACAAGAAGGACTCATTTATTGTGAAGAAAATTCTCAGAATTCTGCCTAAGAGGTGGCAGCCATAGAGGAGAGTAAAGATCTCAATTCTATGTTACTGCATGATCTCCAGTGCAATCTCATTGCATATGAGATGAGAATAAAGTCAACTGAAAACTCCTCAACATCAAAGCTATCAAAGGAGGTAGCTTTCAAAGCTATGAGACACTTGAAGATAAGAGAAATGGAAGAATCATCCAGTGAGGATGATAATGATGATGAGGAAGAAAGTGAAGGTGAAGTGTTGGCTTACTTCACAAGGAAATTTAAAAAGGGGTCTAAGAAGGGAAAAGGAAAGGTGTCCTTGAGATGTTATCGTTGTGGGCAGACTGGATACTTTGCTTCTCAGTGCAAAGTGAAACTTGATGATGAAGATGAGGATGGTGATGATGAGCAGAATTTAAAATGGAGAAGACCATCATCCAAGTCAAGGAAGTCCAGCAAGAAGATTGCTAACCCACAGAAGAAGAAGAGAGGCTCATTCAAGAGTTATGTGAGTCAGACAAAAGAAGCCGATGAGGAGGAAGATGTAGACTCATCAGATGAGCATGCCTTTGTGGCATTAGCTCGATGTGATAGTTCAACCTCTGAAGAGGTACAGGAGATTGATGAAGAAGAGCCAGATCTTGAAGCTTAGTTAAAAGCAGCTTCAAAAGAGATAATCAGAAGGGGCTGAACCATAAGAAGGTTGGAGACCCATATAAAACAAGTTGAAGCAAAGATTGAGGAAGCAGAAAGTCAAAAGGATGAAATAAGGGTTGAACATATTGATTTAAAGAGAAGATTTGAAGAACAGATCAAAATATGTGAAGACCTTACTCTAAAGCTTGGCTCAAGGACTTCAACAATTGAAGAAATAGAGATAGAGTTGCTGAGACTTCAGCAACAATTCAAAAAGTGTGAAGAGAACTTGCAGAAACTTGAAGTGGTTGGAGAAACAAGTTCTGCAAGAGAAAAGAAGAATGAAGAGAAAGTGCAGCAATCTGAGAATGCATTGCCTAAAGATAATGAGACTTTGCCACAGAAGTTGAACGAGAAGGTTAAGTTTCAGAAATAAAAGACTGATCAGCCAGGAACAGTGAAGGTTGAAAATAAAGAAAATTTGAAGAAGCAACCTAGGGTTGCAAGCAAAAATGAAGAAAAGAAAGTCAGCCAGTAAAGGGCTACAGCTGAATAGAAGAAGGAGAAGAAGGTGACTGAAATGAAAGCCATACAAGCAAAGAAGCCAGAAACCTTACCTACACAGTAAGTAGTGAACAAAAGAAAACAAGCTATGATTAGACCCAAGAAGAGACAGTTTCAAGGTTACTGTATTTATTGTGAAGTTTGGGGTCATAAGGCAAGTAAATGCTAGTGGAGAAGGCCAGTATATGTCTCTAACTTGAGAAGATCTGATGCTACATACAGGGGGAGACAATACAAAATTCAAAGGAGAACACCGGTTGTGAGTTTTTACACATACTGTAAAAAGTAAGGACACACTAACAAGATTTATTGGTGGAAGTCCAAACCAGTGGTTTCAAAGAATAAGTTTGCTATATTGGCAGACTTGGAGCAGTGTGAAAGGTGTGGGCAGGATGGCCATAATGCCAAGAGATGCATGACACTTCTCCCTGAGTAAGAGAAGGCACTCAATGGCACGATAAAACCAACTGGTACAGTCAAAGCTGAGAAAAAGGAGGAAGCTATCTTAAAGCCAGTTCAAAAGAAGGAATATAGAGTTAAAAGGAAGGAGGCTAATATAGCTGAAATTGCACTAAATGCTAACTACAAGGATAAGCAGTGGATCTTTAATAGTGGATGTACTTCACACATGACAGGAGACAAAAATAAATTATCAAAGCTGAACAAGTCAAGAGAAGGCAGAGTCAAGTTTGGTAATAATGACTCACTCAACATCGTGGTCAAGGGTTAGTAAATATTGGAAAAAGAAAGCTGAAAGATATTCTGCACGTTAAAGGACTCAGATATAATCTAGCATTTGTCAACCAACTATGCAATGAAGACCATAAAGTGATATTCACAAAAATAGGTTGCCAAGTAAAGAGTAAAGAAGGCAATACTGTTACAGCCGGGAAGAGAACAATTGGAAATTTATATGTGATTGATGAGGATAAGACAAGTAGCTGTATACTTACAAAAGAAGAAGAAAATCAACTCTGGCATAGGAGGCTGGGACACTTAACATAGAAGAACATGAGGAAGCTGACCACTACTCATGCAATCAGAGACATTCCAGACCTCAAGAGAGAGAGGGAGTATGTCTGCTCAGCATGCTCTAAAGGAAAATATGTCAGAAAGTAGTATAAGATCAAAGAATTCAGTTCTGAAATAGTGCTTGACATCGTACCTACTGATTTGTGTGGGCCGATGAGAACAAAAGGGTTGAATGGTGGAAGGTACTTCATCTTATTTGTTGATGATTATTCCAGAAGGACCTGCATCATGCACCTCAAACACAAGTCAGAAGTCTTGAAATGCTTCAAGAAATACAGAAGATTGGCTAAAAATGAGAGTGGAAAGAAGATCAAAGTATTGAGGACAGATCAAGGCACTGAATTCACAAATGAAGCTTTTGAAGATTAGCTTGAGAAGCATGGAATTCACCATCAGATGGTAGCAGCAAGAACACCTTAATAGAATGGGGTGGTAGAGAGGAAAAATAGAGATGTGGTTGAAATGGCAAGAACTCTACTGATGAGAACCATAGAGATGATGGGTGGAAGGCTCCAATGGTTGCAAGAGGTTCATTGTATATCCCAGAAGGCCCAATAACACGAGTTAGAGCCAAAAAGATTAAAGAAGCACTAAATGGGCTGATTCAAGACATTCAGGCCAACCCAGCTTCAAATGGGGCGAATTCAAGTTTGACAAGGAGTCCAGTCCTAATTAATATAATTAAAATAGTTAATAGGTCAGAATAAGTAATAGCATTTTTTCCTAAATAAGAGTTTATTATTTATGTTGGAATTTATCCACAATCAGGAATTCCTCCAAAATAAAGATTTGTCTTAAGTAGGAATTTGTGCATCTTTAGGATTGCTATCTTAGCCTCTAAATAGGGTCCCCTTGTAAGCTCTAGAGAGTCAAACAACTTTGAGTGAAATAGAAAGCAAGAGTTTTTCTTTCGGTTCTTTTAGGGACTAAAGAACTTATCAAGAGGTACTTCTTATGGCGTTCTAATCGACTTATCACTCCCAATTCCTTTCTTTTCTGGAGTGTGGCGTCCATATCCTTCTTAAACACGCTAGGTTCATGTTCCTCCCTAGAGTGGGTCTAGGGTTTGTGATATTAAACTCTGGTTTAGCTTTCCTGGTTATTCTTTGATTCCCTGTGTGCGTTGGGTCCCTAAGCCACGTCTTTTTGGGGTTTTTCGCATCAGTTGGTATCAGAGCCTGGTTCTAAATCAGGTTGAATCCACTCACTCTTCAATTTTCTATCTTTTGATTTATTTATTGTTGTTTAGTTTGTCTATTATGTGCATTATCATTCAAATGCACAAATCTGTTTATTTGCAATCCTTCTCTCTTTGCTTGTTTGTTTAAACTCATAAACGTGCTAATTTCAATTCTAATTGCTATGTTCAAGTATTCTACTATTGTTTTGTGCTGAAAAAAAAAAAAACCAAAAAAAAAAAAGGAAGGAATAAGAACAAAAGAAAGAAAATATCAAATTCAAAGTTATTGATAAGGTTAACAGTTTGGTCATATTGGCCACAATAATAATAAAGTTTTCTTACTCAACTCCAATTCTACTATCTGTTTTCCTATTTTGTTACCCAAGTTGTCCTCTAGGTTATATTACCCCTATCCTGATTTTTGTGAATTTAGTTCATTAAATCCGTTTGTGTTGACATCCTTTTTTGATTGATTCTTGTTCTCCAATTTGTTCAAATTCTACGCCATTTAGGTTATTCTTTTCAAAATCAATACCCTTGATTTATATTGTTTAGTTCTTTATAGAGCTGAAAGGGAAAATCTGAGTGGTAAAAGGTAAAAGTGAAAGTTCATATAAAGAAAGAAAAAAAAAACCATAAAGAGTGTAAACACAAGGGAGTGTGACATAATCTTTTGAGTGAAACACGTGAGGGAGTGTTCTGTGAGGTATCCCATTTATTTTGTGCAGAAGTAAGACTATGACGTCCAAAGACAAAGGTGTAGCTCAAGAGGGAGCTGGTGATGTGTCCTTCGTGATCAAAGCTATGCAACAACAATTTGAGCGCATGAATACCAGATTTGATGATATGAGGGAGAGGATGGAGGAGCAAGCTATTACAATAGCAGAGTTGCAAAGGAAACATAGGGAATATGAGGCTCCCAAAGCAAGAAGACAGTTGACACATGCCTATGAACATGAAGATGATGTAGAAGATGATGAAGTTGATGATCAAACTACGATGGTTAGAACTGGTAACAATAGAAGGGATCAAAGAGAATTTGGGAGGCAAGGCACCTACGATCATAGAGAGGCAACCATGGCGCAATTTCTGCAAGGGCTAAATAGGGACATAGCAAATGTGGTTGAATTGCAACACTATGTGGAATTGGAAGACATGGTGCACATGGCCATGAAAGTTGAAAGGCAACTTAAACGAAAGGGCTCCACACGTGTTGGGCAGAATTCCAGTTCTACCTCATCGTGGAAGCCAAACTGGAGTAAAAGGGACGAGATGGCCAATTACAAGTCCAAAGCCGAGCTACCCAAGCACAAGAATATGGGTTCTAGCAAGGAGACAGGTAAAATCGAACCCCAACCGAGCAGAAATAGAGATATTAAATGTTTTAAGTGTTTGGGCAGGGGTCACATTGCATCTCAATGTCCAAATAAGCATGCAATGATCCTGAGAAGTAACGGTGATGTTGAAACTGAAAGTGAATCAGACGATGATTCTGTGCCACCGTCAGAGGGTGAATGTGATGGGGAGGAGTATCCAGTTAACGGAGTAGCTCTCGTTACGAGGCGAGCATTGAATGTACAAGCAAAAGAAGAAAATGAGGTGCAACGAGATAACATCTTTCAGACAAGGTGTCTCATCAAAGATAAGGTATGTAGTATGATTATTGATGGTGGGAGTTGCACTAACATTGCTAGCACAACTATGGTTGAGAAGCTGGATTTACCTACTATGAAGCATCCTAGACCATATAAACTACAGTGGTTGAATGAGAGTGGTGAAGTGAAGGTAAATCAGCAAGTGCTGTATCATTTTCTATCGGAAGGTACCGTGATGAAGTTTTATGTGATGTTGTACCCATGCATGCAGGACATATTCTATTAGGAAGACCATGGCAATTTGATAGGCGAGTTATGCATGATGGCTTCAAGAATCGATATTCCTTTGTAATGAATGAAAAACCTGTCATTCTTGTACCATTATCACCTCAGCAAGCATATGAGGATCAATTAAGGATTAAAAATGAGAGTGAACAGAAAAGAGAGATTGATAAAAGAGAAGAAAGAGAAGAAAACGTGAGGACACAAGCAAAAGAGAAGAAAAAAGAAAATCTTTATGCAAAAGGAAGTGATGTTAAAAGAGCATTCTATGCCAAACAACCTATGATTGTACTTTTGTATAAGGAGGCTTATTTTAACACTAACAAGTTTGACTCATCTTTGCCTAGTGTTGTTGTTGCATTATTGCAGGAATTTGAAGATGTATTCCCTGACGATATCCCAAGTGGATTGCCACCGAATAGAGGAATTGAGCATCAAATTGATTTCATCCCAGGTGCATCCATCCCTAACCAGCCAGCATATAAGAGTAATCCTGAGGAGACAAAGGAGCTTCAAAGGCAGGTTGAGGAGCTTATGTCCAAAGGATATGTGAGGGAAAGCATGAGTCCATGTGCTGTGCCTGTCCTACTTGTACCAAAAAAAGATGGGACTTGGAGGATGTGTGTTGATTGTCGAGCAATCAACAAAATCACTGTAAAGTATCGTCACCCCATACCTAGATTAGATGACATGTTACATGAATTGCATGGGTCATGTGTTTTTTCTAAGATTGATTTGAAAAGCGGATATCATCAGATTAGGATGAGAGAGGGAGATGAGTGGAAAACAGCTTTCAAAACTAAGCATGGGTTGTATGAGTGGCTAGTTATGCCATTTGGTCTCACTAATGCACCAAACACTTTTTTGCGACTAATGAATCATGTTTTACATGCATTCATTAATAAATTTGTAGTGGTGTATTTTGATGATATCTTGGTCTATAGTAAAACCCTAGAAGATCATCTTGATCATTTACGTTCTGTTGTAAGTGTTTTACGTTCTGAGAAATTGTATGCTAACTTTCATAAATGTTCCTTTTGTACTGATCAGATCACATTTCTTGGCTATGTTGTCAGTGCTAAAGGTGTTGAGGTTGACGAGGAAAAAGTTAAGGCAATTCGTGATTGGCCTACACTTAAGTCAACTAGTGATGTGCGTAGCTTTCATGGTCTAGCTAGTTTCTATAGACGCTTTGTTAAAGACTTTAGCACCATTGCCGCACCACTCATTGAGCTTATAAAAAAGAACATGAGTTTTAGGTGGGGTAGTGACCAAGACAAGGCTTTTAATTGCATCAAGGAAAAATTAAGTTCTGCACCTTTACTTGCTTTACCCAACTTTGCAAAAGCTTTCGAGATTGAGTGTGATGCCTCAGGTATTGGCATTGGAGCTGTTTTGATGCAGGAAAGGCGCCCAATTGCTTACTTTAGTGAAAAACTAAGTGGAGCAAGCCTTAATTATCCTATTTATGATAAAGAGATGTATGCATTAGTACGGGCTTTGGAGACATGGCAACATTACCTTTGGCCTAAAGAGTTTGTCATCCATACTGACCATGAATTGTTGAAGCAGTTGAAGGGACAAGGAAAGTTGAACAAAAGACATGCCAAGTGGGTTGAATTTATTGAGACCTTTCCCTACATCATCCAATATAAAAAAGGTAAGGAAAATGTGGTAGTTGACGCGCTATCTCGCAGGTATGCCCTTATCTCTACACTTACTACAAACTTATTAGGATTTGAACACATTAAGGATTTATATGTGAATGATCCTGACTTTGCTAATGTATATAGAGCATGTGAGGTGTCAGCCTTTGAGAAGTTTTATAGGCATAAGGGTTTCTTATTTAGGGAAAATCGTTTATGCATACCTATGAGTTCTTTGAGGGAACCTGGTGATTGGGTTTGGGTGCATATGAGCAAGGAAGGGTTCCTAGCTCAAAGGCGTTTGAAGCTACAACCCAGAGGAGATGGTCCCTTTCAAGTTGTAGGCCGAATTAATGACAATGCTTATCAGTTGGATCTTCCTGGTGAGTATAATGTGAGTGCAACATTTAACATTTCTGATCTTTCCCCTTTTGATGTAGGTGATGATTCGGGGACGAATCCTTTTGAGGAGAGGGGGAATGATGAGAACCATAGAGATGATGGGTGGAAGGCTCCAATGGTTGCAAGAGGTCCATTGCACATCCCAGAATTTGATGGAGATATGGTCTCGTTGTTCATGAGTTAAACCATTCAATACTTATAATGAAAGCTAACAAAGATTAATGACTCATGTACATGACATAATTTGATGGATTTAAACCAACAAAGGTGTACAAACATGCTTGTTCTAACGAATATAATATTTTGTGTAGACACTAAAGTCAATTTCATAATCATTTTGTGTAAATGAGTCCATGTAATGAAAACAGAAGTCTTGTTATCAAAAAATGAAGAGATAATCACATTGTGTGAGATTTAATTTTGAGGAGACAAAGCAGCTTCAAATGCAAGTTAATGAGCTCATGGCAAAGGGATATGTGAGGAAGAGCATGAGTCCTTGTGTAGTTTCAGTATTGCTTGTGCCTGAAAAGGATGGGATTTGGAGGATGTGCATTAATTGTCAAGTAGTTAACAAAATCACTATGACATATCACCATCCTATGCCTAGATTGGATGATATGTCAGATAAATTGCATGGTTTACGTGTCTTTTCTAAAATTGATTTGAAAAGTAGATATTATCAAATTAGGATGTGAGAGAGAGAGACGAGTGGAAAACAACTTTCAAAACTAAGTATGGTTTACATGAATGGCTTATTTTGCTATTTGGTCTTACTAATGCATTGTGCACTTTTATGAGATTGATGAATCATGTTTTGCATGCATTTATTGGTAATTTTATGGTTGTGTATTTTGATGATATTTTTAGTCTATAGCAAAAACTTAAATGAGCATCTTAATCATTTATGTTCTATTCTAAGTGTTTTATGTTTTGAGAAATTCTATGCTAACCTTAAGAATTGTTCTTTTTGCATTAATTAGATTGTATTTCTTGGCTATGTTATGAGTGCTAAGGGTATTACGATTGACAAGGAAAAGTTCAGGGCAATTCATGCTAGTTTCTATAGACACTTTGTTAGCACCATTGCTACACCATTAAATGAGATTATTAAAAGGAATGTGCGATTTAAGTGGAGTAGTGATCAAGATAAGGCTTTTAATTTAATTAAGGAAAAACTTAGTATTTCACCCTTACTTGTTTTACCTAACTTTCTAAAACTTTTTAGATTGTGTATGATGCTTTAGGTCTTAGCATTAGAGGTATTTCAATGCAAGCATTTGACCAATTGCCTACTTTAATGAAAATCTAAGTGTAGCAGCCCTTAGTTATCCCACTTATGATAAGGAGATGCGTGTATTGGTATAGGCCTTGTAGATATGGTATATCAACCTTTGGCCTAATAAGTTTGTCATCCATATTAACTTCGAATCCTTGAAGCACTTGAAGGAATAAAAGAAGTTAAACAAGAGACATGCCAAATGAGACAAATTCATTGAAATCTTTCCTTACATCATCATATATAAACAAGGTAAGGGGAATGTGGTAATTGATGCAATATCTTGCTAGTATGCCCTTATCTTTATACTTAATGCAAAATTGTTAGGATTTGAATATATCAAAGATTTATATGTGAAACATCCTAACTTTGCTAATGTGTATAGGACCTATAAGAAGTCAGCTTTTAAGAAATTTTATGGGCATGAGGATTTCTTATTTAGGGAAAATTGATTAAATGTGCCTATAAGTTCCTTGTGGGACTTGGTTGTGTGAGAAGCACATGGGAGATGGTCTAATGCATCATTTCAGAGTTAGAAAAACTCTAGATGTGTCTTACTTGAATATTTCTTTTGGCCACACATGAAACAAGTTGTTGATATGGTGTGAAAGAAGTGCATAACATGCAAATAGGCCAAATCTAGAGTTTTACCCTATGGCTTTTACACTCCTTTACCCATACCTAACCAACCCTAGGTTGATTTATCTATGGACTTTGTGCTAGAGCTGCCATGATCACAATGGGGTAGGGATTCTATATTTTTGTTATTATTGACAAGTTTTTAAAGATGCCACACTTCATCTCATGCCATAAAATTGTTGATGCAAACAATGTAGTTAAATTATTCTTTAAAGAGGTACATTTGCATGGCATGCCTCAAAGCATTGTTTCAAACCAAGAAACAAAATTTTTGAGCTACTTTTGGAAGACGTTATGGGTAAGGTTGGTACAAAATTGTTGTTCTCAACTACTTGCCATCCAACAACCACTATATTCACTCCAACAAGCTTGTTTCCACATCTTTAGTACTCTAAACCTATTGAATTTCATTAAAAAATGGTATGAGAAGTCTTGATTAGCTTTTTTTATATGTATTAAGTGTCTTAAACCCTAAATAATGGCACTATCACTTTAGTTCTAACTAACAACTCTCCTTCCTCTGTTACAATGACTCATTTACACAAAATGATGAAGAAATTAAAATTTGTGTTTGCATAAAACATTATATTCATTGGAGGAAGAACATTTGTACATCTTTAGTGCTCTGAATCCATTGAATTCTATTAAACAATGGAGTCATTGATCTTAATTAGCTTTCATTATCGATATTGAATGGTTGAATTCCTAGATAATGTGATCATCTTTTTGTCTCTTAATTTTTTTTATAACAAGCATATTTATATTCATTGTATCAAACAAGCTTTCATAAGCTTTTAGGTTTTTAGGCTTAAGGCTTCAATATAGGGCTTGCTTAAGGCTAACTGCTCAAAAGAGTCATCAATGGTCTGCTTTAGCAGGCTTGGAATGTTTTGGGAACTTAAAGGGTTTGAGCTTTGGCTTTTTAGGATAAACATGTCAACCCATGCTTTGGTTGAGTATTTTACTATTGGGCTTTCTTTCTAGATTTCTTGGGAATTTTGGGCTTATTTTGAGGTTGAGGTTCTTGTTCCCTGCAAGAATTCTCTTGTAAGAAAATATGGTAAGCTGTTTGAAGAACCTTAAATATGTTCAATTTTAAAATCATAAACACTCTAAATTGCTTGCCATCTTGCAAAAATCTATTTGGATGTAATATTTCAAACATCTTGTAGTAAAATAAATTTTGCTACTTGACAATTAATGCGTAATAAGAATTTTGATTTTAGCAAATCATGCTAAAATTTTGAAATGTATAAAATAATTGCCAAAATTTCCTTTTTAATGGTAGAGTACTCCCTTTGACAGTCATTCTAATGCTTGGATGTGAAATAAACAAGTTGTTCTTACTGATCCTTGACTTGTTTCAAAATCCCTCCATATCCTTGTGTAGACACATCAATCTCATCTATTTTAGGTAGGTTGGGATTGCTTATGTGAAGACAGTATAACTCTTTGACCTAATGTTTAATCTCTCTCACTATGGTTGTGTGTTGATCAAACCATGGTTGAGATGAGGTTTGGTTTGGGGTTGGTCACACCTTTTTAGAATATCCTCAAAATTATAAGGAGCTTGGATGGACTGAAGTAATGTGTTTGGATTTGAAGTTGATGGGCTTTTAAGGAGTTTTTCTAGAAATTGGCCTTCAGCTTGATCATTTCCTAACGTATCAAGTATCTCAAGGATTTGCTCTAGAGCACACATTAAGATGCTTACCTCTTTCTCTCTTGACCTTATTTTATAAGAGGCTTCAAGTTCATTAACTTGGAGATAGCTTCATTCATAAAAGATCATTCAAGAGTACTAGCATCTAAGGTTTCAACCACAATGCCTATAATTAGGCTTGAACAGCATTAGACAGGTCGATGACTTGGAGTATTTTGTGAAGTTTACAGTATCTAAACATGTAACTAGCCTTACCATAGTTATAACAAACATATCTAGAAGTTTAGGCTTTTGTTTGTTTAGGCTTATTAGATTTGGTCCTAAAAGTCATTTTGGCTTTAGAAGATTGATGGTGTTGATTAGGCTAAGATTTTAAGTAAAAAGGATTTTTTGGTTTGGTATTGGGCCTATGCTTTCTTTTGGTCTTTTCTTTATGATAAAGGTTATCATCAAATTGGGCATAAAAAAATCAACTCCTTCTGAGTTTGCATTTGTCCCTACTAAATTTGTTTTTAGAGCTTTAGATTTGCACAAATTTGCAATCCTTTCTAGACAAAGCTTATCAGTTCACCATAGGCCAACTGATGATAAGGAATTTGACCATTATACTAAGCTTGCAGTTTAGATCTTACCTTATCATTGAGTAGCCTTACGAATCCTACCAAAAACTTTTCTTTCCAAAAAAACTTGATTTACATCATCTTGTTGAATGACACACATTAGAAATATATTTTTATACCAACAAAAATTGTGCAAATATTGGCATTTAAGATTGGGGAATAGTTCATTGTTCTTATCCTTTAGGTAAGATGGATCACTAATACAGTGCTTTGTTATGGTAGAGATAAGACTTGCCACAACATTAGTTATTATCAAGCAGAGGTTCACCATGAACATCTCTCTTGATAGCTTGGAAAATGCTGTTATGGTTAGTTGGAGTGAGTACGTGATCCAACCAACCTTTGAGCTATCTTAAGAATTTTGTAATAAGGATCTCACGTAGTCAGAGGCAAGACTATGGGTCCTGTATGCATTGGACACCATAGTCATTTGTTAAAGGAGATTTAGAATCTAATCTTCAGAATATCCAACAATAATCCAGTTATAAATTGAATTGGAACTATATTTTGTTTGAAAAAAAGTTGGGTTTTCTTCAAAAGCAAGGTTAGGAGCCATGGGTCTAGGATAGCAGATCTTCAAAGATGTTCCTAGTTGTTCCACTTTAAGATGTTGTACCTTTAGTGATTCTGTGTTAGACATAGAAGCTTGAGATGAGCCATTATCTCTGTACCTCATTGCTTGTTGATGCTTTCAGTTTAGATTCCTTTAGAGCCTATAGGCTAAGCATCAAAGCTTCCTAAAATTCATTTAAAGATGTATTTGAAATATGAAAGGGTTTAAAAATAGGTTTTGTTGAAAATTGTGTAGCAGAGGTAGCAATTTTTGAAATTTCCTTTGAAATGAAAAACCTTAACATATTGGCATCCGCGTTGGAGAGTTGGTTGCCAATTGTTTGTAAAATTTTATTTGCATAATTATTTTGTTCAATAAGTTTTTGTATATCTTTTGTTCTAAAATCTTCATGCTTTCTATGTACTTTGAATGGTGATGTAAGAATAGAAGAGCCTTTGTGCTAGAATTGAATTTCATATGATAGAAGATGAACAAACTCTATTTTTGAGCCATTCATTAACTTGCATTGTTGTAATTGGATTTGAGCTTGTAATTCATCTTCCTCTGTGAAAGATGACCATAGGTACTCATATTCCCATTGAAAGTAATACTCATCAAACCAATTAAAGAATAAATCATGTTTTTTCTTTCTAGTCATCTGGTCATAATAATCTTACTGGACTTCCAGTTTTTTTTTTTCATTTTGAAAATTTTTAAAAAACCATTCTCTTTTTTTAACATTATGCTAGCCATAAAATTCTTTTTTTAATCACAAAATCTTTTCCCAAAACATAAAGCTTAGGATGTATCTCAAGCTCAATAGGAAACTAGACCTATGATGTTGAGGCTCCAAGAGATTTTGGGGATTCCTATTATAGTGACACACAAGTGGCTTGAAGGACCTATCCATGTAGATCTACACCTCTTGTATTGCCAATTTGAGCAGAAGTGCTAGATGGTTATCTCACAAAAAGGCTATGTTGCGAATAATTTGAGATTTTGGTTTCTAGATCTTCATCCTTACTGGATTCAGATCTAACACTTGTGGAGTGTCTAGAAAAAGATATGCTGACACTGCCATCTCTATGCTAAGTAATCCTATTGACATCTGTTGCCAAAGGAGGCTTTGGAGCATAAACATTTTCAAATTTCTAGGTGTTAGGTAGATTTACCTCATGCCATATGATATACCTGCGTGTTTGGAGGTTAGCTCTATGCATGTTTGTTTCCCACATAACTATTTCTATATGGGCTCCGTGATAGAGGGCTTTGGTGTTGAACACTGTTTTCATAGTTTTATAATGTGTCCTATACATTAGGCTTCATGGAATCAATCCTTCAAGGAATTGATTGTTGTGAAGCTTGATTTGCAAGGTAAGAACATCAAGAATATTCCTTTCATGTAATGAAATTGTAAAATCTAGAAAAAAAATTAAGATAAATGGGACTGGAACATAAGCTTGTTCCTATAATACCTAAGAAAGAATCATCAAAGTTTAGAAGACGGCAATCTCTAAGGGCAACAAGAATAGAAGTATCCAAGCCTTCCCTAAAAAAGGGCTTGATTCCAACCTAGATAAGGCAAGTGCAGGAAATTGTAATGCTTTTGGTAATGCTTTATAGAGGCAGAGGAAAGAAGGTTTATCATTTCAAAGGAATTGTAAAGATGGTAGTGTTATTCCTTCATCTTGATTGTGTAATCATCTTGTTAGAACACAAACCTAAGGTATAGAGATGGATATGAACACCACACTCTAGAAAAAGAAGGGATTTAGAAGTGATAAGTTAGGTTGAATGTTACAAGAAGAGTTACTTTTTAATAAGTTCATTAGTTCTTAAAAGAATTCAAGGAGAAAATTCTCACTTTTATTTCCACTAATGTTCTTTTTTTCTTTTCAACAATGCAAATAAACTTATTTATGGGCTAAATTAATAACTCATTCCCTAAAGATAATGACAAACTTTGTAAATAAGCTAACAACAATCTACTCCTATTTGTTTTAGGAGTTACCCTATTTTATAATAAACTTCTATTTAGGAGTGGAGTTTATTGTAACCTTGACTCATTAAGTACTCCAATCAAATTAATAAGGCCTTGGACCACATTAAGATATGTTTTTCCACCCTTTAAGCTTGCATTAGCTTTTGTTTGGAAAAAATTTCATCTATCAGCTTGTTAGGTGCTTCTTTCATCCTTTTAGATCTTGAACTTCTTATTGGCTCTTTTAGAATGCTCCATGGATCCTTAAAAGCCCTCCATGCATTAACTTCTCTATGGATCTCATCATTTCCCCTCTCCTTAAAAGGATATATCCTTAAATCATTACTTGCATCAAAAGGAGAACGATTATAAACATCAAATGTTGCACTCACATTGTACTCACTTAAATGGTCCAACTTATAGGTATTGTCATTAATTCATGCCACCACTTGAAATGGGCCATCTCCTCTAAGCTACAACTTTGAATGCCTCTAAACCAAGAACCTCTCCATGTGCATATGCATCCAAACTCAATCACTAGGTTTAAACACTACCTTCTTTCTCCCTTTGTTGACATAGGATGTACATTGCTATGTTCATTTTGCAATTCGTTGCCACACCTTCTCATGTAACTTCTTCACCATTTGACCTTGTGTTCAGCATCTAAGCTAACACATCATCAACAAGTAAACGTGTCAAATCTAAAGGAGTCAAAGGATTTAGACCATACACAATTTCAAATGGAGAGTAACTAGTAGGAGAATGAACACTCCTATTATATTCAAACTTTACATGCAACAAACAATCTTCCCATGTTAATAAATTTTTTGAGGAATGCATCATTTTGAATCCCTTGGTTTTAACATCTAAGCACAAAGCATGCATGAGATTAGGATTTAAGAGAAACTGTAAAGTTGGGGTAATAAGAAAAACAAATAGGTCCATCACTCAAACTAAGTTCTATTACTCCTAATAAGGAGTCATGAAGCCTATTATGTCTTTAGTCTTTAACATAAATTATGGTAGAGTACCTAATCTTGTGGCCAACTTCAAGGCTACTTGAATCATACCAGTATGGGAAATTTATATTTCCTCTAGTGTGAACTAAAAAGTTCTTGGGATAGCAAGAAAAAAAAAAATCATTATAACTTTGAGATAAGGGTAACCCTTAAATTATTTTATTAACATAATCAGATTTAGATAAAGAAAAAAACTACTACTCAATATAAATATGTGACAATGAGGATTATGGTAATTTCCAATTCTAAAGATAAATATCATTTATATTTTTACTGATAATAATTTCTTTATTTTTACTATAAGAGTGCCAACTTTGGTGAAGTTTATCCATATGTGTCATAGAATCACTGTCAATGGTTTACACCAAAAGCACTCAATGCCCAACTATAACTTGCACGAGCTAAAATTGAAACACAACTTAGGTTTCAACTACAACTTATAATAGATGCTCCACTAGGTTTTGCTTTAATACTTTAAATCTGTACTAAGAAGGACTAATACCTTTAAAATGCTTTTCAAAAACAACAGAAGTATTAAACACTATTAATTAGAGTAAGCTTGTTATTAAATACAAGCTATCATAAGTAATTATTTGTAATGATGGGATATGTTAAGAAATTCCTTTCGTGATGATTAAAATTCTATCACAAGATTTCACTTTAGGAAATCATTTCCTACACATGTTGTACCTAATAAAGAAAATAGATGATGATGCATAAATGTAGAGATTAATAAAAAGCTTATTAGCTTTAAATTTACTTCCATTCTTTAATATAGAGAAATTGATTTGATTAGAAAAAAATTCAGAGGAATGAAAGATTCATTAGTTCTCTAACTAATAAAATTACTTATAAGCATTTATAGTAGAAACTTAAAACTTCTTCTAATCAAAAAAAAAAAAAAAAAAAAAACAAGGAATACATTAAAAAAATACAATCAAAAAAATGAAAGGGTCATCTCATTGTTTGAGAATTAAACTATTCAATATCTTTAAGGGAAAGCTAATCCAGATCAAAGACTCATTTACTTGATGCAACTCAATGGGTTCCAAGTAACAAAGGTGTGCAAACATGCTCATTCCAATAGATATAATGTTTTGTGGAGACACAAAAGTTAATTTTATCCTCATTTTGCATAAATGAGTCATTGCAATGAGAAGAGAAGTCTTGTTATCAAAAAACAAAGTGAGTCTCATTATTTAGGAATTAAACCATTCAATACTTACAAGGAAAGCAAAAAAAGGTCAATGACAACTTCATGGAATTTAACGGATTTAGTATAGCAAAGATGTACAAATGAGCTTGTAGCTATGAATATAATGTTTGCCATTGGCACAAAAGATAATTATGAGATCATTTTGTGTTATTTAGTCCTTGTAGCAAAAAGGGAAGTCTTGTTATCAAAAATTAAAGAGATGGTCTCATTGTTCAAACATTAAACCATTGAATACCTATAAGGAAAGCTAAAGATCAATTAATAATTTACTTGATGGAATTCAATGGGTTCAAAGTACCAAAGGTGTGCAAACAAGCTTAATCACATGAATATAATGTTTTTTGTAGACACAAAAGTTATTTTCACCATTATTTTGTGTAAATAAATCCTTACAATGAAGGAAGGAGCCTTATTAGCTAGAAATGAAAAGAAGGCCTGATTATTCAAGGATTGAAACATTCAATATATATAAGAAATGGTAATATAGACCAATCACATGTTTCTTTGATGTAATTAAATGGATTTAGAACATCAAAGATGTACAAACAAACTTGTTGCAAAGAATATAATGATTATTATTGGCACAAAAGTTAATTATAAGATTATTTGGGGTGAATGAGCCCTTGAAACTAAAGAGAAGTCTTGTTATCAAAAAATGAAAAAATAGTCTCATTATTGGGGAACAAAATCATCAAATACCTATAAGGAAAGCAAATCAAGATCAATGACTCTTTTACTTGATAGAATTCAATGCATTTACAATACTAAAGCCATACATATGGGCTTGTTTTAATGAATATAATGTTTTGTATAGACATAAAAGTTAATTTCACCATCTTCTGACCAAGCCATTGCTAAGATCCATGTTGCAGGATTCTCAAGATAGCTCAAAGGTTGGTGGGATAACATACTCACTCCAATAAACCATAACAACATTTTCCAAGCTATGAAGAGAGATGTTCATGGTGCACGTCTCCTTGATAATAACCAATAAACAATCCTTGATGTTGTGGCAAGTCTTACCTTTGCCATAACAAAGCACTTTATTGGTGATCCATCTCACTAAAGGATAAGAATGTTGAACTCTTATTCAATCTTAAATGCAAATGTCTACACAATTTTTATTGGCATAGAGATACATTTCTAAAGCATGTCATGCAATGGGACAATGCAAATGAAGTCTTTTGGAAAGAAAAGTCTTTGATAGGATTACCAAGGCTAATCAATGATAAAATAAGACCTAAACTACAAGCTTAGTATAATGGTCAAATTCTTTATCATCAATTGGCTTATAGTGTAATGATAAGCTTTGTCCAAAAAGAAGGACTACAAATCTATGCAAATCTAAAGCTTCAAAAAAAGATCAAGTTAGAACAAAAGCAGACTTGAAAAAAATTAGGATCCTTTTCTGCCCAATTTGAAGATAATCTCTATCAAAAAGAAAAGTCCAAAAGAAAGCATAGGCCCAATACCACATTAAAAAATCCCTTTTACTTAAAATCTAAGCCCAACCAACACAAACAATCTTTTAAGCCCAAAACAACTTTCAAGCCTAAACAAACAAAAACCTAAACATCCATATATGTCTATTATAACTATGGTAAGCTTAGTCATATGTCCAAATACTATAAACTTAATAAAAAACTCCATGCCCTTGAACTACCTGATATTGTTCAAGCCTAACTACAGGCATTATGGGTTGAAACCTCGAAAACTAGTACTTTTGAGGATGAAGCTAGTCTTTAAGTTGATGAACTTGAAGCCTCTTTTGAAATAGGGTCAGATGAGAAGGATAAGTGTCCTAACATGTGATCAAGAGCAAATCCTTAAGATACTTGATATGTTAGGAAATGATCAAGTGAAAGCCTAGTTTCTACAAAAGCTCCTTGAAAGCCCATCAACTTCAAATCCAAACCCCTTACATCAGTGCATCCAAGCTCTTAATAATCTTAAAGATGTTCTAAAAAGGTTTGACCAAGCCTATCACTTTGACAGACCTTAAACATGAAATAAACAAAATAAATCAAGAGATCTATGATCTCAAGGCCCAACAAACACAAGACCATCGAATGCTAGTGTACTTATTAGACCTAGTAAACCCTCAAAATATAGAGGTTCTTAATTAGCTAAAATCTTCTAAAGCCCACTAAAATGAAAAGCTATGTTAGAAAGAAATGTTGATTTAATCTCATTATTAAGTAATTGAACCACTCAATACCTACAAGAAAAGTGTATTAAGATCAATGACTCCTTCATTTGATGGAATTTAATGGATTTAGAGTGCCAAAGGCTTACGAACATGTTTATTGCAATGAATTTAATGTTTGATGTTAACAAAAAACTTAATTTCGACATCATTTTGTGTGAATGAGTCCTTGCTAGGAATAAAGGAGCCTCATTAATAGGAAATGAGCCACTCAATACATGTAAAAAAAACAAATCAAGATAAAAAATAAAAAAAGAGAAAAACTTGTTACATTGAATATGATGTTAGTATGGATGCAAATGTTAATTTCAAGATCATTTTGTGTGAATGGGTTCTTACAATGGAATGAGAAGCAATTTTAGTAATACATGAAGTGATATTCTCACCTTTCATGTGATGAACCATTCCAACCATGTGAGAAAACCTAATCATGATCAATTACACCTATGTTTGATGAACTTTAATGGATTTAGACTACTAAATTTGTATTAATGTGCTTGGTGCAAGGAATCTAATGCTTGGTGTACATACAAAATTTCATTTCATAATGATTTTGTGTGAATAACTCCATAAAATGAAATAAGTTACCTTCTTAGCAAGAAATGAAGTGATAATCTAATCTTTCATGCAATGAACCATTCCAACCATGTATAAAAATCTAATCAAGATTAAGGACCATTATGTTTGGGGAATTTCAATAGATTTATTCAGACTACCAAAATTGTACTTTTGACTTGAGCAAGGAATCTAGTGTTTCGTGAAGATAGGAAATTTAATTTCATGATCATTTTGTCTAAAAGAGTCTTTGCAATGAAAAGAGAAGCCATATTAGCATGAAATTAAGTAGGATCTTATCCTTTAGGAATTCAACCATTCAATTCCTAGAAGAATAGCTTATCAAGATCATTGACTCATGATCATTTTTTTTAAATGAGTCCTTTCAATGAAAGAAGAAGACATATTAGCATGAAATGAAGTATAGGTCATACCCTTCAAGATTGAACCATTCAATCCTTGGACGAATAGCTAATCAAGATCAATAAGTCCTTTGTGATATAAACTTGAATGGATAGATTGCTAAAGGTGTATTCATGTGCATATCACAAAGAATCTAATGGTTGGTGCAAACAAGATTCATTTCATGATCATTTGTCTTGATGAGTCCTGGCAACAAAGGGGCAAGACTTATTAGCAAGAAATGAAGTGGTGGTCTCATCTTTTACACAATTAACCATTCATACTAAAAAGTTAATCAAGATCATTAACTCCTTTGGTGTATGAAATTCATTCAATTTAGTCTACCAAAGGTGTATTGATATGGTTGTCACATTGAATCTAAAATTTGATATAAAAAAGAGTTAATTTCTTGATTGTTTTGTATGGATGAGCCTTACAGCAAAAGGAGAAGCATTTCTAGTAAAGAATGAAGAGACAATATGATCATTCAAATAATGAATCATTCAAACTATGTTAGAAAACATAATCAAGATCATTAACTTTTACGTAATGAAACATTCAAACCATGCAAAAAAAAAGTGTGATTGATCTAGTTACCTTTTCTTATACATAATGAGTGTTTAAAATACTTACTAAAATAATAATCTTTCCATTTCTAACCAACAAGGCTCCTTCCCTCAGTGTAATGACTCATTTATACAAAAAGTTGGTGACATTAACTTTTGTTTACACAAAACATTATATTCATTGGAACAAGCATATTTGCAAACCTTTGATACTCTAAACATTATATTCATCTCATAATTAACTTTTTGTCAACTACAAACATTATATTTTTTGTAGCAAGCTCATTTGTACATCTTTGATACTCTAAATCCATTAAATTTCATTAAAAAAGAAAAAGGTGCAATTGGCCTAGATTATCTTTTTTATACATATTAAGTGTTTTAATTGGTGATTAATGAGACATTCTCTTCATTTCTAATCAAAAGGGCTTATTCCTTTGTTACAAGGACTCATTTGCACAAAATGATGATAAAATTAACTTTTGTACCTATATAAAATATTATGTTCATTGGAACAAGTTCATTTTCACACCTTTAGGACACTAAAGCCATTAAATTTCATCAAGTAAATGAACCATTGATCTAGATTAGCTTCCCTTAACAATGAGACTATCTTTCCATTTTTTTATAACAAGACTTCTCTTTTTGTTGCATGGACTCATTCACAAAAAAAAAAAAAAACAATGATGTTGTAATTATCCTTTGAACCATCAAACATTATATTCATTGCCATAAGCTTTTATGTACCTCTTTGGTACTCTAAATTGATTAAGTTACACGAAAAAAGGTGTGATTTGTCTAGATTGCCTTTTCTTATTTGTATTGAGTGTTTCAATTGTTGAATAATGAGACTATCTCTTCATTTCCAATTGAAAAGACTCCTTCCTTCATTTGAAGGACTTATGCACACAAAATGTTGATGAAATTAACTTTTGTGTCGACACAAAACATTATATTCAAGGGAACAAGCATGTTTGGACACCTTTGGTACTCATTCACACAAAATGATGTTGTAATTAACAACAAAGATTATGTTTAATGCAACAAACTTGTTTGTACATCTTTGGTAATCTAAATCCATTAAATTCCATAAAGAAAAGGTGTAATTGGTCTAGATAACTTTTTCATATATCTATTAAGTGTTTCAATTACTGAATAGTGAGACTGTCTCTTCATTTCAAACAAACAAGGCTCCTTCTTTCATTACAAATGAGATCCATGGAGGAGTGGATACATGGAGGGCTTCTAAAGATCCATTGAACACTCAAGAAGGGCCAATGACATGTTTAAATGCTAAAAAGATGAAAGAAGCACTTAGTGGATTTATTAAAGAAATTTGAGTCAAAAAGCTAATTCAACCTTGAAGGGCAACAAAACATATCATAATGAGTCTCAAGACTTTATTAATTGAATATGTTGAATGGCCCAATGTTAAGTGATTGTAAAGATTTTTGTAACAACTCCTAAAACAAATAGCAGTAGATTTGTTGTTAGCTTATTTAGGAAATGAGAATTTTTCTCCTTTGTTTCTTTCATGAACTAGAGAAGTTATCAATAACTAACTCTTCTTGTGACATTTAATTCAACTTACCACTCCCAAATCTATTATTTTCTCGTGTGTGATTCCATATCCTTTTTTATACCTGAAGTTCATTTTTCATGAACATTGGGTCTAGGTCTTACATGAGTGAAATTTAATTTTGCTTTCTTGGGTTCTTATTTGATTCATTATGTAGGTTGGGTCCTTAAGCCACATCTTTTGGGGTTCACATCAGCTAGTATCAAAGCTTTAGGGCTTAAATTAGGTTTATTTATCTAAATTTGAGTCTTTTTTTTCTTCTTCTTAGCCTCATTCTAAAATCTCTTTTTCTTTGAATCTACAAACCCTAATTTATTAAGTGTTTCAATTATTGAATGATGAAACTAACTCTTCATTACAAACTAACACAGCTCCTACTCTCATTGGAAGCACTTATTTTCACAAAATATTTAAAAGAAATGGTAATCTTGGCCAACCACACCATTTTATTGATGCAATTCAATGGATTTAGGGCACCAAAGATGCACAAATAACCTTGTTGCAATGAATATGATGTTTTTGTGTGGACAAAAATGGTAATTTCACTATCATTTTGTGTAACTTTGTCCATGTAGTGAAAAGTGACATCTTGTCATGATTAAAGAGATCATCTTATTGTTTAAGTATCAGGCCTTTCAATACCTATAAGGAAAACTAATAAAAATCAATGACTCATTTTACTTGATGGAATTCAATGGGTACATAGTACCTAAGGTGTGCAATTGTGCCTGCTCCAATGAATATAATGTTTTGAGTGAACACAAACTTGCTTCTATGAATTAAATGTTTCAATTTGTAAATAATGAGACTATCTCTTCATTTCTAGCTAAAAAAGCTCCTTCTTTCATTGCAAGCACTCATTTACACAAAATAAGTATAAGAAATGGTTATTTAGACTAATCACACCATTTTTTAATAGAATTCAATGGATTTAGTGCACCGAGGATGTACAAATGAGCCTATTGCAATGAATATAATGTTTGTCATTATCACAAAAGTTAATTACAAGATCTATTTGTGTGAATCAGTCCTTGCAATGAAGGAAGGAGGCCTGTTAGCCAAAAATTAAGAGATGGTCTCATTTAGAAAATGAAAGTCTCAATAAGTATTTGAAAAGGTAATCTAGACCAATAACACCCTTTTTAATGAAATTATATGGATTTGAAGTACCAATGAGGTACAATCGAGCTTGTTGCAATGAATATAATGTTTTATGTGGACACAAATGTTAATTTCACTATCATTTTGTGTAAATTTGTCCTTCTAATGAAAAGTGAAGTCATGTCATTAAAAATTAAAGGGTCAATATCATTGTTTAGAAGTTAAACCATTCAATCCTATAAGGAAAACTAATAAAGATTAATGAATCATTTCACTTGATGTAATTCAATGGGGACATACTACCAAAGGTGTGCAATTGTGCTTATTCCAATGAATATAACGTTTTGAGTAGACAAAATTGCTAATTTCATCATTAGTTTTTGTAAATTTGTCCTTCCCATGATAAGAGAAATCTTATTATGAAAAATTGAAGATGTAGTCTCATTGCTTGGGAATTAAACCATTCAATACTTGTTAGGAAAGCAAATAAAGATCAATGACTCATTTTATTTGGTGGAATTCAATGGGTATAAAGTACCAATGGTGTTCAAACACGCATGGTTAAAAGGTTTTGCATAGACACAAACATGCCTATATGCATTGAGTGTTTTAATTCCTAAATAAAAAGACTAACTCTTTATTTCTAGCTAACAATGCTCCTTCTTTTATTGCAAACACTCAATTACACAAAATATGCATAAGAAGAGGTACTCTAGACAAATCACACCATTTTTTGATGGAATTCAATGGATTTAGTGTACCAAAGATGTACAAATAGCCTTGTTGCAATGAATATAATGTTTGTTGTTGGCACAAAAATTTATTACGAGATCATTTTGTCTAACTGAGCCCCTGTAACAAAGAAAGTAGCCTTGTTAGCTAGAAATGAAGAGATTGTCTCGTTCAAGAATTGAAACACTAAATACATATTTGAAAGGGTAATATACACCAATCACACATTCTTTTCATTTTTTTTTGATGAAATTAAATGCATTTAAAGTACCCATGATGTACAAATGAGTTTGTAGCAAAGAATATAATGTTTTATGTAAACACAAATGTAGATTTCATCATCATTTAGTGTAAATTTGTCCTTTAAATAAATTGAGAAATCTTGTTATGAAAAATTGAATAGATAGTCTCATTGTTCAAGAAATAATCTATTCAATACCTCAATGGAAAGGTGTGTAAACGTGCTTTGTTCCAATGAAAGTAATGTTTAAAGAAGATACAAACTTGCTTATACATATTAAGTGCTTCAATTCCTGAATAATGAGAACATCTCTTCATTTCTAACTAAAAAAAGCTTCTTCTTTCATTGCAAGCACTCATTTACACAAAATATGAATCAAAAATGGTAATCAAGACCAATTACACCAATATTTGATGGAATTTGACAGATATAAAGTACCAAAGATTTATAAACAAACTTTTTGCTATGATTATAATGTTTTGTGTAAACACAAATGCTAATTTCACCATCATTTTGTACAAATTTGTCCATTTAATGATAAGAAAGTTTTTGTTATGAAAAATTGGCTTAGGAATTAAATGATTCAATACTTGTAATTGATCAGAGATTCATTTTACTTGATGGAATTCAATGGATTTAATATACCAAAGATGTACAAATGAGCTTATTGCAATAAATATAATGTTTATTATGGACACGAAAGTTAAATTTAACATCATTTTGTGTGAATGAGTCCTTGCAATGAAGGAAGGAGATGGTCTCATTCAAGAATTGAAACACTCAATACATATTTTAAAAGGTAATTTAGGCCGAATACACCTTTTTTTTTTTAATGAAATTTAATGAATTTAGAGTACCAAAGATGTATAAATGTTAATTTTGCGATCAATTCATGTAAATTTGTCCTTCCAATGAAAAGAGAAGTTTTGTTATGAAAAATTGAAGAGGCAATCTCATTATTTAGGAATTAAACCACTTAATACTTGTAAGGAAAGCTAATAAAGATCAATAACTCAATTTACTTGATAGAATTCAATGGGTACAGAGTACCAAAAGTGTGTAAATGTACTTGTTTCAATGATTATATTATTTTATGTAGACACAAACATGCTTCTATATATCAAGATTTTCAATTCTTGAATAATGAGACTGTTCCTTCATTTCTAACTAGCAAAGCTCCTTCTTTCATTAAAAGCACTCATTTACACAAAATGTGTATAAGAAATGGTAATCTGCACAAATCACACCAATTTTTGTTGGAATTTAATGGATTTAGTGTACCAAATATGTACAAACAAGCTTGTTGCAATGAATATAATTTTTATTGTAGACACAAAAGTCAATTACAAGATCATTTTGTGTAAATGAGTCCTTATAATGAAGGAATAAGTCTTGTTTGCTAGAAATGCAGAGATTGTCTCATATAGGAGTTGAAAAGCTCAATACATATTTGAAAGGTAATCTAGACCAATCAAACCTTTTTTTGATGAAATTCAATAGATTTAGAGTATAAAAGATGTACAAAAAAGCTTGTTGCAATATATATAATGTTTTATGTAGACAATAATGGTAATTTCACCATCATTCTGTGTAAATTTGTCCTTCTAATGAAAGGAGAAGTCTTGTGATAAAAATTGAAGTGAGAGTCCTATTGTTTTGGTAGTAAACCATTCAATACCTATAATGAATTCTAATAAAGGTCAATGATGCATTTTTGTTGATTGAATTCAATGGGTACAAGGTATCAAAGGTGTGAAAATGTGCTTGTCCCAATGCAAAAGTTAATTTTACCATTATTTTGTCAAAATGAGTCCTTATGACAAAAGCAAGATCATTGGTAGTTAGAATTGAAGAGATAGTCTCATTATTCAGGAATATAATGAGATAAAGGAAAGGTAAAAGTGTTATTTTACTCTTTTAAAAATACCTTAAAAGGAAAATGTTTTTTTATGACCATTAATCAAGGACAACAAAAACTTTGGCATCAAAGGCATAATAAATATATTGCAAAAATGGGTATTGTTGATATTTTTACTTATATTCAAAATATTCAACAATCTTTTCCTAATTTTTTGGCATCAAATATTTGCCTAATCCTTGAAAAGGCTTAATAATAATATTTGCCCTCCTACTTTAAATCTTTCTTTAAAAATTGAAGAAAGTGAGGTTATAGATTTGCCTTGTAAGGCCAAAGCTATGACTAGTGTTGTAATATAGTAAGAAAATTGTACTAATTTGTATCTTAATCAGTGGGCTCTTAATTGATTAGAATAGAGCAAAAAGTCAAAGAAATGTTTCACAATTGGGACTTTATTCCTAAGCCTCTAGTTAAATTAGAAATAAAAAAAGGGTCTTATTTAAACCCTTGTCCTGTAAAGATATTAACTATAATATGACCAACAATAGTTCTAAAAAAAATAGAACTAGTGGAGGAAATAGTTAAACAACTTAAAAGCCTTGGTCTAAAAGATAAAGTAGCTATTGTTCTGGAATAAGAAAATTAGATTAAATCTGACAATAAAGATGAAAATATCAAAGAAGACTTAAAAAAGTTAGATCAACTTGAAAAAATGTTCTTATTAGAATAACAACCATTGGAGAGTAGTCCTTCTCATACAAATGAACCTTTGTCTATTGATAAAATGACCTTTAATAAGGTTCCTACTATGTTATGCTATTCAAGATCAATACATGTTGACCTCTTATTGGAAGAACAATTAGAGTATAATTATGTTCAATATGATGGTAGTATTATACTTGAATGGAATCTCAATGGTATGATTGAACATCAAATTCTAATTTTGTTGCATTACATGATGATGTTTGCAATAGCTACCAAAACGAAGTGTAATTCTAGCCCTCATTTTGCAGAAATCATAACAAGTGGGTTTACTAAACAGCTTAAAGGCTAATGGGATTTTTATTCATCTAATAAGGTAAAAAATCAAAATTTTTCTACTATAAAACCAAAAGCAAGAATAATGATCTTTGATTGTGTCAATACACTAATTTATACAATCACCAATCATTTTATTAGTACTACCATTTTGTCAATAGACAAGACTTATGAATAACTCATTAATTTTAGATGTCCTAACTTCTCTCATTCTAAGTTGTATAAAGATGTATCTTTCTCTAAGGTCTTTACTCAAAAAGATAGTCAAAGTATCTTCTAGAAAGAAAAATTTCTCATTAGGTTACCTACACTATTTTTTGAGAGAGTTAAGACTAGGTTTAAAGCCAATCAATCTACAATAATTGATTATAATCATTGTACATATGGTGAACTAGCTGTTGAAGTAGTCGTTAAAGGAATTAAACTCTATAACGAAATTAAACTATATAAGTAGTTACAAAACGAGAAATCTCAAGGTAAAAGGGCTTTAGGTAGTTTTTGCAAGCAAATGGATTATCCACACATAAGATATCCTAATAAACCAATAAAGAAAAGTTATCAAACTTAATGAAAAACTTCTTAAGAGAAGAAAGGAATAGGGCAAAGAAAATGCTTGCAAAGCGAAAACCAAAGAAAACAATTGTTTGCTATAAATGTGGCAAAATAGGGCACTATTCAAATAAGTGCAAAACAAAGCAAAAAATTCAAGAGTTAACTCTCAATGAAGGTCTTAAAAAATCCTTGTTGCACATTTTATTTGTAAAAAGTGATTCTAATGAATCAAATTTAGAAATTGAAGTTCTTGAAGAAGATAATTCATTTGAGTTTGATTTATACACAACTACAAAGGAAAATGTGATCCCCATCAAGCTATGTGTAAATATAATGGCTTATTAGTCTTGACAAAAAATAGATAACATCATTTTGGATGTTATTGACAAAATTCCAAATCCCAAAGACAAACAAGAACAACTAGAAAAATATTTACATCCAACAAAAGATCATATGTTAGTTTCAACCAACAAATTGTTGAAATAGAAAATTAAAAGGTAGGATATTATCCTAGAGACTATTACAAAAGAAAGAGAAGAAAGTGCTCTAGATCTACCAGAGACTTTGTTAAAAGAAGATAACTTAGAAACTCTTCAATAAGCTAATCTTATTGATAGGGTTATGGGTAATAATAGGAATGTTATTCCCTTTTGATTAAAAAAAGTTCTCTTTCTAAATTTCAAAAAATTTTGAACAAAATATTTAATGCTTTTTTAGCATTTACTCTTGTTTATATTGATGAAATATTGTTTTTTTTTTCTAATACCATCGAACAACATTTTAAGCATTAAATATTTTCTTAAATATCATGAAATGGGTAGGTCTAGTTTTTTCTTCTAAAAAACTGAAGTTATTTCAAACCAAGATTTGCTTCCTTGATCACTTCATTGAAAATGGAATCATTATGCCCATAAACCAAGCGATTGAGTTGCCTCTAAATTTCTTGATGAAATTAGTGATAATCAATAGTTGCAATGCTTTTGGAAGTTTGAATTGTCTTTCAAAATTTTATAAAGAGTTAACTTATGATGATAAACCCTTATTTGAAAGGCTTAAAAAAAATCCTCAAAACTAGATGGATCACCATACTTTTCTTGTTATTACAACAAAAATACAAGAAGTTCAATTAACATTGAATTCTTTGATATATGCAGAAATCCCTACAACATTCTGTGATAGGAATAAACAGATTGTGGAATTGTCTTATGAGTTGACTTATAATGAAGTCAAATTTTTTCCAAAGCTAGGCCTATTACTTTGAGGCCTAGAGATTTAGAAACTTGTAAAACAAAAATTACTAAACTCTTAAAGAAAGGGCTTATTAGAAAAAGTAATAACCCTTGGAGTTGTCTTACATTTTATGTAGAAAATGTGGCTAAATTGGGATAAGAAGTTCCAAGATTACAAACCTTTAAATAAGGTTTTACACTAAATTAGGTACCTAATAAAAAACATTTACTAAACTAGCTTTATGAAGCCAAAATCTTTCTAAAATTTGATATGAAATTTAGTTATTGGCAAATCTTGATCACATAAAGAATTGAACCAAAGAAAGTTTGATAAGAAGAAATGAAGTGACAGTTTCATTCTTATAAAATTGAACCACTCAAAACCTATAAGAAAGGATAATCATGTTCAATTACTCTTTTGTTTGATGGAAATCAATGGATTAATAATGTGAATGTCATAAGGTTGCTATTGTAGTGATTAATACAATGTTTAGTGCATACACTAAAGATAATTTCATGATCAATTTGTGTGAATGAGACCTTACAACTAATTGAGAAAACTTATTAACAAGAAATGAAGTGGTGATTTCATTCTTCTAGAATTGAATCATTCAATACCTGCTAGAAAGGATGATGACAATTAATGGCTCTTTTGTTTAATGGAATTCAATGGATTTAAAGTGCCAAAGTCATAAGGTTGTTACTGTTGTGAGTAATATAAAGTTTGGTGCATACACCAATGTTAATTTTATGATCTATGAATGAGTCCTTGCAAGTAAAAAAGAAAGCTTATTAATAAGAGATAAAGCAATAGCTTCTTCTTGAATTAAACCATTCAATACCCACAAGAAAGGATAATAATGACGAATGACTCCTTTGTTTGAAGGAATTTATTGGATTTAGAGTGTCACAATTGTAAGGTTATTATTATCATGATAAATATAATGTTTGGCACATACAATAAACCCAAGAGCCTATTTCACATTAATAAAAATAAAAATTCATCCACGTTGGGATAACATTAAAACTTGCTACCCGATTGGTTTTAAACAACTTAATAATTATCTATGTAAGTGATAAACAACACAATCATTTTCATGACTCTTTATTAGTAGTAGTTGAATCAAGTTTAAGAGATGGACCTATCTAGCTCTCATGTTTTCCAAACTCTACATTGTCATATTCAGACTTGGAATTATGGTATTCATAACATTTAGAAGGAGTCTTATTAGTTAGGAATAAAGAGATGGTCTTATTATTTAGGAATTAAAACATGTAATACATATAAGAATAGGTAATTTAGACCAATAACACCTTTTTTTGATGGAATTTAATGGATTTGGAGCACAAAAGATGTACAAACAAGCTTGTTGCAATGAATATAATGTTTATTGCTAACACAAAAGTTAATTATGAGATCATTTTGTGTGAATGTGTCCTTACAATGAGAAGAGAAGCTTTGCTATTAAAAAAATGATGCAATGGTCTCATTGTTTAGAAATTAAACGATTCAATACTTATGGGTAAAGCTAATAAATATCAATTACTCATTTACAAGATGGAATTTGATGGGTTTAGAGTATTAATGGTGTGCAAACATGCTTGTTCTAGTATATACAATGTTTTATGTAGATATAAAAGTTAATTTCATTATCATTTTGTGTAAACGAGTCCTTGCAATGAAGGAAGGAGCCTCAATAGCTAGAGATGAAGAAATGGTCTCATTTTTCAAAAACTGAAACACTTAATATGTTTAAGAAAAATGTATTCTAGACCAATCACACCATTTTCTTGATAAAATTCAAGGGATTTAGAGCATTAAAGATGTACAAACGAGTTTATTGCAATGAATATCAAGCTTACTATTGACACAAAATATAATTATGATATCATTTTGTGTGAATGTGTCCTTACAATGAAAAGGGAAGTCATTTTATCAAAAAATGAGGAGAGGATCTCATTGTTTAAAATTTAAACCATTTAATACCTATAAAGAAAGCTAATAAAATATCAATTACTTATTTAATTAATAAAATTCAATGGGTTCAAAGTACCAAAGGTGTGCAAACATGCTTGTTCCAATGAATACAATGTTTTAAGTAGAGACAAAAAGTTAATTTCACTATCATTTTGAGTAAATAAGTCATTGCATTGAATGAAATAGCCTTGTTAGCTAGAAATGAAGAGATGGTCTCATTATTCAAGTATTGAAATAGTTAATAGGTATAAGAAAAGCTAATCAAGATCAATCAAAGGTTTGTTTGAAAGAATTCAATGGATTTCAAGTACTAAAGATATACAAACAAGCTTGTTGCAAATAATATATTGTTTACAATTGACATAAAAGTAAATTAGCAGATCATTTTGTGTGAAGGAGCCCTTATAATGAAAGAGAAGTCTTGTTATTAAAAAATAAAGAGATGATCTCATTGTTTAGTAATTAAGCCATTCAATGTTGATAAGGAAGGCAAATCAAGATCAACGACTCATTTACTTGACAAAATTCACTGGGTTTGAAGTACCAAAGGTATGCAAATGTGCTTATTGTAACGAATAGAAAGTTTTGTGTTGGCACAAATGTTAATTTCACCATCATTATGTGTAAATGAGTCCTTGTAACAAAGGAAGAAACCTTATTAGCTAGAAATGAAGAGAAGGTCTCATTATTTAGGAATTGAAACATTAAATAGCCATAAGAAAAGCTAATCAAGTTCAATCTAACCTTTGATTGAAAGAATTCAATGGGTTTGGAGTGCCAAAGTTATATAGACATGCTTGTTGCAATGAATATAATGAATATAAATGTGCTTGTTATCAAAAAATGAAGAGACAATTACATTGTTTGGGAATTAAACCATTCAATATCTATAATGAATGCTAGCTAAGATCTATGACTCCTTTGTTTAATGAAATTCAATGGATTCAAAGCATAAAACGTATACAAACATGCTTCATCCAATGAATACAATGTTCTTATGGAGACACAAAATTTAATTTCTCTATCATTTTGTGTAAGTGAGTCCTTGAAACAAAAGGAGCCTTGTTAGTTAGAAATGAAGAGAATGTGTCATTTTTTAGGAATTGAGACATTCAATATGTATAACAAAAGCTAATCAAGACCTCACACCATTTTTGATGAAATTCAATGTTATTAAGTACCAAAGAACAAGCTTGTTGGAATGAATATAATAGGTGTTGTTGACACAAAAGTTAATTATGAGATCCTTTTGTGCGAATGAGTCATTGTAATGAAACAAGATACATTGTTAGTTAGAAATGAGGAGACCATGTCATTATTTAAGAACTAAGACACTTAATATGTATAACAAAAGCTAATCAAGACCTCTCACACCTTTTTTTTGATGAAATTCAACAGATTTAAAGTATCAAAGATGTATAAATGACCACCTAAAACTCATGTTCTTTTTGTTAAGCTCAGTGAGTGGTGCGGCAATGGTGCTAAAATCTTTAACAAAGCGTCTATAGAAACTAGCTAGACCATGAAAGCTACGCACATCACTAGTTGACTTAGGTGTAGGCCAATCACGAATTGCCTTAACTTTTTCCTCGTCAACCTCAATACCTTTAGCACTGACAACATAGCCAAGAAATGTGATCTGATCAGTACAAAAGGAACATTTATGTAAGTTAGCATACAATTTCTCAGAACGTAAAACACTTATAACAGAACGTAAATGATCAAGATGATCTTCTATGGTTTTACTATAGACCAAGATATCATCAAAATACACCACTACAAATTTATTAATGAATGCACGTAAAACATGATTCATTGGTCGCATAAAAGTGCTTGGTGCATTAGTGAGACCAAATGGCATAACTAGCCACTCATACAACCCATACTTAGTTTTGAAAGCTGTTTTCCACTCATCTCCCTCTCTCATCCTAATCTGATGATATCCGCTTTTTAAATCAATCTTAGAAAAAACACATGACCCATGCAATTCATCTAACATGTCATCTAATCTAGGTATGGGGTGACAATACTTTACAGTGATTTTGTTGATAGCTCGACAATCAACACACATCCTCCAAGTCCCATCTTTTTTTGGTACAAGTAGGACAGGCACAGCACATGGACTCATGCTTTCCCTCACGTATCCTTTGGACATAAGCTCCTCAACCTGCCTTTGAAGCTCCTTTGTCTCCTCAGGATTACTCTTATATGCTGGCCGGTTAGGGATGGATGCACCTGGGATGAAATCAATTTGATGCTCAATTCCTCTATTAGGTGGCAATCCACTTGGGATATCGTCAGGGAATACATCTTCAAATTCCTGCAATAATGCAACAACAACACTAGGCAAAGATGAGTCAAACTTGTTAGTGTTAAAATAAGCCTCCTTGTACAAAAGTATAATCATAGGTTGTTTGGCATAGAATGCTCTTTTGACATCATTTCCTTTTGCATAGAGATTTTCTTTTTTCTTCTCTTTTTCTTGTGTCCTCACGTTTTCTTCTCTTTCTTCTCTTTTATCAATCTCTCTTTTCTGTTCACTCTCATTTTTAATCCTTAATTGATCCTCATATGCTTGTTGAGGTGATAATGGTACAAGAATGACAGGTTTTTTGTTCATTACAAAGGAATATCGATTCTTGAAGCCATCATGCATAACTCGCCTATCAAATTGCCATGGTCTTCCTAATAGAATATGTCCCGCATGCATGGGTACGACATCACATAAAACTTTATCACGGTACCTTCCGATAGAAAATGATACGAGCACTTACTGATTTACCTTCACTTCACCACTCTCATTCAACCACTGTAGTTTATATGGTCTAGGATGCTTCATAGTAGGTAAATCCAGCTTCTCAACCATAGTTGTGCTAGCAACGTTAGTGCAACTCCCACCATCAATAATCATACTACATACCTTATCTTTGATGAGACACCTTGTCTGAAAGATGTTATCTCGTTGCACCTCATTTTCTTCTTTTGCTTGTACATTCAATGCTCACCTTGAAACGAGAGCTACTCCATTAACTGGATACTCCTCTCCATCACATTCATCCTCTGACGGTGGCACAGAATCATCATTTGATTCACTTTCAGTTTCAACATCACCGTTACTTCTCAGGATCATTGCATGCTTATTTGGACATTGAGATGCAATGTGACCCCTGCCCAAACACTTAAAACATTTAACATCTCTATTTCTACTCGGTTGGGGTTCGAATTTACCTGTCTCCTTGCTAGAACCCACATTCTTGTGCTTGGGTAGCTCGGCTTTGGACTTGTAATTGGCCATCTCGTCCCTTTTACTCCAGTTTGGCTTCCACGATGAGGTAGAACCGGAATTCTGCCCAACCCGTGTGGAGCCCTTTCGTTTAAGTTGCCTTTCAACTTTCATGGCCATGTGCACCATGTCTTCCAATTCCACATAGTGCTGCAATTCAACCACATTTACTATGTCCCTATTTAGCCCTTGTAGAAATCGAGCCATGGTTGCCTCTCTATCTTCTTCTACATTGGCCCTAATCATGGTAATCTCTATCTCCTTGTGGTAGTCCTCCACACTTTTGGAGCCCTGAGTGAGCCCTTGCAACCTTTGGTACAACTCCCTGTAATAGTGACCAGGGACAAACCTCCTCCTCATGATAGCCTTCATCTCCTCCCATGTATCAATAGGCCGCTCATGATTTCTTCTCCTAGTCAAAACAAGTTGATCCCACCAAATAATAGCATAATCAGTAAATTCAACTGCAGCAAGCTTTACCTTTTTTTTCCTCGGAATAGTTGTGGCAATCAAAAACCAGTTCAACCTTCTTTTCCCATTCTAGGTATGCATCAGGATCATTCTTACCTTGGAATGAAGGAATTGTCATTTTAATACTACCCAAATTATGATCGTAGGTGCCTTGCCTCCCAAATTCTCTTCGATCCCTTCTATTGTTACCAGTTCTAACTATCGTAGTTTGATTATCAACTTCATCATCTTCTACATCATCCTCATGGTCATAGGCACGTGTCAACTGCCTTCTTGCTTTGGGAGCCTCATATTCCCTATGTTTCCTTTGCAACTCTGCTATTGTAATAGCTTGCTCCTCCATCCTCTCCCTCATATCATCAAATCTGGTATTCATGCGCTCAAATTGTTGTTGCATAGCTTTGATCATGAAGGACATATCACCAGCTGCCTCTTGAGCTACACCTTTGTCTTTGGACGTCATAGTCTTACTTCTGCACAAACAAATGGGATACCTCACAGAACACTCCCTCACGTGTTTCACTCAAAAGATTATGTCACACTCCCTCGTGTTTACACTCTTCATGGTTTTTTTTTTTTTTTTTTATATGAACTTTCACTCTTACCTTTTACTGCTCAGATTTTCCTTTTCAGCTCTATAAAGAACTAAACAACGTAAATCAAGGGTATTGATTTTGAACAGAATAAGCTAAACGGCGTAGAATTGAACAAATTGGAGAACAAGAATCAAGCGAAAAAGGATGTCAACACAAACGGATTTAATGAACTAAATTCACAAAAATCAGGATAGGGGTAATATAACTTAGAGGACAACTTGGATAACAAAATAGGAAAACAGATGGTAGAATTGGAGTTGAGCAAGAAAACTTTATTATTATTGTGGCCAATATGACCAAACTGTTAACCTTATCAATAACTTTGAATTTGATATTTGCTTTCTTTTGTTCTTCTTCCTTCCCCTTTTTTCCTTTTTTTTTTCAACACAAAACAATAGGAGAATACTTAAACATACCAATTGGAATTGAAATTAGTACGTTTATGAGCTTAAACAAACAAGCAAAGAGAGAAGGATTGCAAATAAACAGATTTGTGTATTTGAATGATAATGCACATAATAGACAAACTAAACAACAATAAATAAATCAAAAGATAGAAAATTGAAGAGTGAGTGGATTCAACCTGATTTAGAACCCTGCTCTGATACCAACTGATGTGAAAAACCCCAAAAAGATGTGGCTTAGGGACCCAACACACACAGGGAATCAAAGAACAACCAGCAAAGCTAAACCAGAGTTTAATATCACAAACCCTAGACCCACTCTGGGAAGGAACACGAACCTTAGCGTATTTAAGAAGGATATGGACGCCACACTCCAGAAAAGAGGAATTAGGAGTGATAAGTCAATTAGAACGCCACAAGAAGTACCTCTTGATAAGTTTTTTAGTCCTTAAAAGAACCGAAAGAAAAACCCTGCTTTTTATTTCACTCAAAGTTGTCTGACCTTCTAGAGCTTACAAGGGGAGCCTATTTATAGGCTAAGATAGCAATCCTAAAGAGGCACAAATTCCTACTTAGGACAAATCCTTATTTTGGAGGAATTCCTACTTAAGACAAATCCTTATTTTGGAGGAATTCCTACTTAAGACAAATCCTTATTTTGGAGGAATTCCTACTTAGGACAAATCCTTATTTTGGAGGAATTCCTAATTGAGGACAAATTCCTACATAAATAATAAACTCTTATTTAGGAAGAAATGTTATTACTTATTCTAACCTATTTAAGTATTCTAATTATATTAATTAGGGCTGGACTCCTTGTCAAACTTGAATTCGCCCCATTTGAAGCTGGGTTGGCTTGGATGTCCTGAGTCAGCCCATTTAGTGCTTCTTTAATCTTTTTGGCTCTAACTCGTGTTATTGGGCCTTCTGGGATGTGCAATGGACCTCTTGCAACCATTGGAGCCTTCCACCCATCATCTCTATGGTTCTCATCAAAAAATCTATGAATTTAGAGCATGAAAGATGTACATATGTGCTTGTTCCAATGAATAGAATGTTTGGGTAGACACAAGAGTGAATTTCACCCTCATTTTGTGTTATTAAATCCCTATAATGAAGGAAGGAGGCTCGTCAGCTAGAAATGAAGAGAATGTCTCATTATCCAAGATTTCAAACTTTCAATAGGTATAAAAAAAGCTAATTGAAAACAATCAAAAGCTTTGTTTGATCGAATTCAATGGATTTAGAGTACCAAAGATATGCAAACAAGCTTGTTGCAGAGAATATAATGTTTCTTGTTGACACAAAAGTTAATTATGAGATCATTTTGTGTGAATAAGTACTCGTAACAAAAAAAAAAAAGAAAAAAAGAAGTTTTATCATCAAAAAATGGAGAGGCAATCTCATTGTTTGAGAATTAAACCATTCCATATTTATGAGGAAAGCTAAACAAGATCAATGACTCATTTACTTGATGTAATTCAATAGGTTCAAAGTACCAATGGTGTGCAAAAGTGTCTACTTCAATGAATAAAATGTTTTGTATAAACAAAGTTGTTAATTTCACCATCATTTTGTGTAAATGAGTCCCTACGATGATGGAAGGAGCCTTATTGGTTAGAAAGGAAGAGACTATCTCATTATTTTGGAATTGAAACACTTAATACACATAAGAAAAGGTAATCTAGACCAATTAGACACCTTTTTGATGGAATTCAATGGATTTAAAGTACCAAAGTTGTACAAACAAGATTGCTGCAAAAAATATTTTGTGTATTGTCAACACAAAAGTTAATTATAGATCATTTTGTGTGAATGAGTTCTTGCAACAAAAGAGAAGTCTTGTTATCAAAAAATGAAAAGATGGTATCAATGTTTAGGAATCAAACTATTAAATACCTATAATGAAAGCTAATCAACATCAATGACTTATTTGCTTGATGGAATTTAATGTATTAGAGTACCAACAACATGCATGCATGCTAGTTCCAATGAATATAATGTTTTGTGTAGAAGCAAAAGTTAATTTTACCATCACCTCGGGTAAATGAGTTGTTGTAACAAAGGAAGTTGCCTTGTTAGCTAGAATTAAAGAGAAGGTCTCATTATTCAGGATTTGAAATTTTCAAAAGGTATATTAAACGCTAAATGAGATCAATCAAAGCTTTTTTTGAAGGAATTCAATGGATTGAGAGTATCAATGATGTACAAACTAGCTTGTTGCAAAGAATATAATGTTTACAACTAACACAAAAGTTAATTACAAGATCACTACTTGTCAATAAGTCCTTTCAATGAAAAGACAGGCCTTGTTATCAAAAAATGAAGAGACAATAAGAATCAAATCATTCAGTACTTACAAGAAAAGCTAATTAAGATCAATGATTCATTTACTTAATGAAATTCAATAAGTTTAAAGTATTAAAGGTGTTCAAACATGCTTTCTCCAATGAATATAATGCTTTATGTGGACACAAAAGTTAATTTCATTATAATTTTATGTAAATGAGTCATTGTAACAAAGGAAGGAGCCTTGTTGGCTAGAAATGAAGAGACAATCTCATTATTTAGACATGGAAACATTCAATATGTATAAAAAAAAAAGGTAATCTAGACCGATTAGACTTATTTTTGATGGAATTCAATGGATTCAGAATACCAAAGTTTTACAAATGAGCTTGCTACAAAGAACATAATATGTATTATTAACATTAAAGTTAATTATAGGATCATTTTGTGTGAATGAGTCCCTGCAACTAATGAGAATGTCATGTTATCAAAAAAAATAAAGAGATAGTCTCATTATTTGAGAATTAAACCATTGACTACCTATAAGAAAAGCTAATAAACAACACTAAACAATTCAAACACAGAATACACAATTTTCAAACACACAATACATAAGGCACAAAACTAGATTTAGTAAAAGAAAGCTTAAGAGAAAAAGGACTTAAATGAATGTAGCTTTCATCGAATGACACTGCAAGCTTACAGGTTGTTTTGGAGTAAGTTTACAAATGAGGAAAGAAAGTTATGCCCTCTCCATGGGGTGCTCCTATTTGTCTCTAAGGTCTATGCTAACAAACACATACATGACAAAAGTTTTCTTCTTAAAGTATAAAGTATCTTTCTAAAAGTAAATTTTATAAAGTGGCTTTATACAATGGCTTTATAAAAGCACTTTGTCCATGTTGTCCCCTTTACAACTTGTACAATTCTCTTGAGTCTTGCATAATATCATCTTGTTGAGTGAGTTGATGGGAATCTTTTTCTTAACTACTTTTTGGTTGGTCTTTAATGGATTGTAAAATACTAGTCATCATCTCAATTAGCTGTTCTCTTGGCACTCTCTCAACTAGTGCTTTAAGCATTTAAGCTAAAGTCTTGACAGCTGGAGGAGTGGATCTTACAATGTTGATTCCTAAATTAATAACTCCTTTAGTAGTGTAAACCCTTTTGCTGAAAGATTCAAATTTTTCCCACTATTAAATGTTAATCCTTCAAACAAGCCATGGCACATGCTAGGTACTTTCTCCCAGGATATTAACCTATTTGGAAATGATACTATAGTCCCATTTGATGATCCATGGAACATGATACTAGACAGCAAAATTTAATATCTTATTCCTCAAGTCAAGATTCCTTTTACAAAATTATTCATAAATAGTTTTTACTCTTAAAGGGAGTGTAATGGGATGTAATCCCCATTTAAGGAACCATATTTTAAACAAATTGGGAAAATTAACCTTATCATGAGTAGATTAATATGAAGAAACCAACTAGATTTCTTTTGTGGGATTTTGTAGAATAAAGATCTCTCCTAAGGTTCAATATAGTTAAAATGATTGAAACTTTTAACCTTTCACCAGTTTTTTAATTCTTTATAGTCTAGCAAATCACTTTGCCATTTATCTGTCTAGAAATATGATCCTTTTGATTTTAAATTTTGCATATGCCTAATCTTTGGTAAATCCATAACCAATGCCTCATTCAATTAGTTCAATGATCATTGGTCTTGTCTCAAAAAGAATTTGCTAATAATAATAGTAATCTTTCATGGTGCTATAAGGATACATGTTATCTTTCAAATAGAGTCTTGCAACCTCATAGGGTAGAAGTTGAGCATAGTTAGGTTCAATTGGACACAAGAAGTATATATAAACTTTGGGAGAAAAGATTATGTAAGCTTTTTATTTCTTATTTAGTTGTCGCTCATAAGCGTCATTTGATAAAGGATCTAATTCCTTGCTATTTTGACTTGATGAACTAGAAGCATCCTCAGCTAATGAAATAATTGACTTTGATGGGGATAGGCCTTTGTAGCATAGGCCTCTTACTTAAGAAGTGGTACCTTGTAAAAATTCATGAGTTAGAAGGTCAAGAAAAGAATTTGTAAATATCAAAATCAAAGGCTATTAATATTCCCTGCCATCTAGCAAAGACTTGCTTTAAGGTTATATTTTTGACAACTTTTAAAAGAACATCTTTAATAGCATTACAATCAATCATAATAAAAAAATTTTGATTTAATGAATCTCCTTCAAACTTTTGAATGCATAATACTATAGCAAGAATTTCTTTCTTAATTTTAAAGTAATTAACTCAAGCTTCTTTCCAAATCCTAGAAGTAAAGCATAATAAGTTTTCTTTGTGGTGAATCTTTTGTTTTAGTATTCTGCCATATCCTTGGTTAGATTTTAAAGGCATCTAGATGTGGAACAATTAAACATGGAAGTTCTTTAGCCTTTTGTTTTATTTTCTTAACTACTTATGTATGAATGTGTGTCAATTCAAGAGGATTTTTTCTAAGTCTTTCAAATAAAGGTTTAGCAACATAAGCTAATTCATTATAAAAATCTAAAATATAATGTAGGCTTCCTAGAAATCTTTGCAATTATATTTTGTCTCTAATTTCATTAAGAAATTTAATGGCAAATTCAATTGCTTGATCTATTGGAATTACACTACCATTTTCAATGAGGTGGCCAAAAAATGTAATCTTGGTTTGGAATAACCTAATTTTTCTAGTAAAGGCTACAAGGCCTACCTTTTGCATTACAAATAATAAAATATTTATATGTTTAAGAAGGAGAAGGCTTATCATCTAAGGGTTGCTATTCTGATGAGAGAATATGTTGCAATTGATTTAAGTAGTCTCAACTTATGTGAATAAGTCCTTGCAACTAAAGAAGAAAACTTGTTAGCAAGAAATGAACAAATGGTTACATTCTTTTAGAATTGAACCATATAATACCTACAACAAGAGAAAATCAAGATTAATCACTTCTTTGTTTGATGGAATTCCATGGATTTTCAAGGTCGAGGTCATTATTGTTGTTACGATTATATAACCTTTGGTGTATACATCAATGTTGCAATTAATATTTTTATTTCTTTTAATTGTCTTATTTCTCCTTTTAATTCGTTTATTTTAGCTTTAAGCTCTTGTATAAAGGGTTCATTGGAAGTAGAATTATAAACATATCCTTTTACTCTATGAATCATTATTTTAAGGCTATAACTTTCTTTTGGAAATATTCTAAGATCCAAAATCATAGTATCTTCTTATGTTAAGGCTAATAATCCTTTTCTTTTCTTTAAGACCTTATAATAACCACATTCTCCCTAACTCAAAATCAGAAGAGTGATCTTCTAAAATGTCTAATTCTATATCTTTTTGATTTGAATCATTGTCAAATAAGAGAATAGTCAATAATGACCTTTTATGGCCTTCATCAATAAAGAGTTCTTAATTTTGTGTAAATGAGTCCTTGAAATGAAGGAAGGAGCCTTGTTAGCTAGAAATGAAGAGAAAGTCTCATTAGTCAAGAATTGCAACATTAAATAGCTATGAGAAAAGCTAATCAAGATTAAACTAACCACTGCTTCAAGGAATTCAATAGGTTTATAGTACCAAAGCTATACAATGAAGTCATCACTCTCTACTTCCCCTTGTGAATCCCAAATAGTCATGACCTTATCTTCTTGCTAATTTGTTGTGACACACTTTCCTTATTCATACCTTGCTTAAGCTTTCTCTCCATCTTAACAACAAACTTAACAACATCCTCTAAGAATACAAAAGATTGTAACTCTACCATATTTGTGATCAATTTATTTCGCCCTCCTAAGAGTCTTACAATGGTCTACTCTTGAGGTCCTTGTAATTCACATCTCATCAATAGCATTTCAAGAACGAAACATTTTGGTATTAATCTCTTCATAACTCTCCAACTTGTAATCTCCTCTCACCATCTCTCCTTCACTGTGCTTTCAAGTTATCCCACCATAAATTAGCATAATCTTTGTATTCTTGAGCAACAAGATTGCTATTTTTTTCCTCGATATAATCATGTCACTTAAATACATTTTTCACTTGTTTCACTCATTCCAAATGCTCCTCAGGTGTGCTAGTTCTTTTAAATGGTGGAATCTTCATTTTTATGTTATCTCTTGGATCCCATTGCTACTTCCTTTGCCAAGGTTATTATTGCACACCATCATTTATTTCAAGCTCATCTTCATTTCCTACATCATCTTGAATAACCCCTCTTGGTGCTTAAGGCTTATGGTGCCATGAGGATTGTTTCGAAACCATTATTTCAAAAGCATAAGTCAATTAATTTAGTTTTTTATCATCTCCTCTTGTTTTTGTTAGAGCCTAATGATTTGAGCTTGATCTAAGGAAAGTCCCTTTCATACCTTTTCCCCTACCATGATTTATATTTGGTTAGTTTAGGGTAAAAAGCACTCAACTCACGTGTTTGTCTCTAGCCCCCATCATGTGTGTTTCACTCAATATCACAAGCACACATAACGTTATGCTCTAATACCAATATAATGTGCCTAGGAATTAACAACTTTTGTGTTCCACTCCATATCACAAGTAATAATTGTTTTGTTTAAGGCACTAATTCAATGAAAAGAAATAAATTAAAAAAAATAGCAACTCCTTGTTTTATAAGAAATTTGCCATGAACAAGAAGAAACTAGTTTGATTTGCCATACCCTTAGATAAAAGAAGGATGGGTGACAAGAATCAGTTGTTAATTTGCCACTAAACAAATAATTTGCTTAAATAAGAATTAAGATAAAATGCAAGATGCACTTTTAGTAATATTCTTTAAAACTTCCTATCAAAATGTTTCCTAATCCTTTAATTAGGTAATGATGCTAAAAAGTAGCTAGGAGAGCTAAACAGTAGGAAAATTATGGTTGCAACTAATTAGCTACAAAATGGACTCTAAAATAGAACTTAAAACATAGCAAATAGATACATGTGGTAGTGTTTTACACCCTTATTAATTAAAAGCCCAAACAAGCATCAATTAATTAAAATAAGAAGAAATAAGCTAGACATAAACTCTAGAAATCACTCTATTCCAAGTAGGCCTATTCATGCTTAATCCTCCAAGCAAGAGAGCAGTGTGATAAATGCAAGCTCCAATCAGCCAAAAACTATGAACCACAAAATCTTGGGAAGCCTTTATATCACCATGGACCACATCAAACACAAAATTTGATTTCATCATCATTTTGTGAGAATGAGTCCTTCCAACTTTGTTTAATGGAATGAACCATCATTTTGTCACCAACAAATTAAGTATTGGTCTCCTCTTTCATGAAATAAACCATTCCATTCCTATGGGAAAAGCTAATGCAAATTAGGGATTCCTTTGTTTAATGGAATTCATCAATGATCAGTGATTAAGGTATCAAATAAATAAGGAGGTGATGTGACAATGATTATGATGGTCAATGTAGGAAAAAAAGTTAATTTCATGATCATTTTGTGTGAATGACTCTATGCAATAGAAGGAAAAGCCTTATTGGTGTGAAATGAAAAGACAATCTCATATTTCAAGTAATGAACCTTTTAAACCATGCATGAAGAGAAAATCAAGATCAATGGCTCCTATGTATGATAAATATCAATAACTTCAAACTACCAATGATATATTGATGTGCATGTCACAACAAAAGAAATTTTTGTTATAAACAAGCAATTTTCATGACCATTTTGTGTTATAAGTCCTTACAATGAAAGAAGAAGCATTGTTAGAAAGAAATGAACAAATGGTCTCATCCTTTAGAATTGGATGACTTAATGCCCATAAGAGAAGCTAATCATAATCTCATGTATTTGATGGAATTTAATTTTTGCAGAGTGCCCAATATGTTAGGATGTGTTTGCCATAATGAATATAATGTTTGGTGCATACCTAAAAGTTAAATGAAATTTTGTGTAAATGTGTCATCACAAAGAAAGGAGAGGTCTTATTAGTAGAAAATGATGTGATAGTCTAATCTTTCATGAATTAAACCATTCAATTCACATAAGAAAAGGTAATTAAGATCAATAACTCCATTGCTTGATAGAATTCAATGGATTTAGTACCAAAGGTGTATAAATATGCTCATTAGAAATAAATATAACATTCAGTGTAGACACAAAAGTTGATTTCATGAACATTTTGTGCAAATGAATCCTTCCAACAAAAGGAGAAGTATTGTCAGCAAGAAGTTAAGTAACAATCCCATCCTTAATGAAATGAGTCATTTGATTCCTACGGGAAAAGCTAATAAAGATCAAAGACTCTCTTGTTTGATTTAATTCAATAATTTCAAAGCATCAAAGTTGTAAGGACATGTTGTCATAATGAATATTAAGTTTGATGTAGTTAGAAAAGTTCACTGCATGATCATTTTTGTGAATGACTTTGTGAAAAGAAAGGAAAACCCTTATTAACAAGAAATGAAGTAATGATCTCATATTTCAAGAATTAACCATTCAAACCATATAAGAAAGGCTAATTAAGATCAATGACTTCTATGCATGATGGACATCAATTGATCTAACCAATGTTATATTAATGTGCATGTCATAATATAGACATAAAAGTTTTGTGACCATTTTATGTGATTAGTCCTTAGGCATGCTATTTAGTATTGATCTATTTTTAACAAGAACATGGAACATGCTATAGCCATGGCACATGACAAAAATATGCAATGCTTTAGTATGGCTTTTTCCCTCAATAGGGATTTTTTCATCTAAGAAAGAAATGTAATTACTCACCACTATGTTGGTAACAATATGGTCAAAGCTATTGAGAGAAATATCTAGAGAAACATAAACTTGGTTGAGCACGTGTAGCAATGATGTAGATGTGTCTCAAAGTTCATTACTAAGAATAAAATTAAGATCTTAGTCAACATACAACTACATTATACTTAATCTATTTGATATATTTGAATACTCACTCTATTTGATATATTTGAGAAATTGGCCCTTGTCCATATTAGTAACTATTTCTTTGGATTTAAGGTTTCACTTCCTTGATGACTCTACCCCTTGGGTGTTTTTAGGTGGGATTTCTTCAACACCTTTCAACTTCTTTTACCTATACTCCTTCATATTTTCTAAGGTGGAGCATCTTCCACTTCAGGTCATGTCTCCCAAGCCTAAGATATCAATGATTATGATAGGTGTAAACACTCTATTTCAAGAGTTTGTTTGCAATTGTCACACCATGAAATTGTCTTAAGTGAAGTGATTGGTTAAAATGTCTTAGGAGCTTTTGGGTTTGTCTAATTTCTCAAAGGAAGGCACTTTTGGATTGCTACCCAAACATTAAATGCATTCACCTCATGGTAATACTTATACATATGACATTCAGGGAAATTAATTGCATTATAATTAAGGAGTAGGTTAAAGTGAACATCTAGCTTCTTTCCTCTTTATGGAAATCAATCTAATCACCATCTATCAATTCTTGGACTCTACATTTGAGGATCCAACAATTATCTATCAAGTGTCAAATTTGGCCATTATGGTAATTGCATTTAGCATTGGCATCATACCATAAAGGATATAATAATTACAATTGATCCCTTTTACTACAATTACTAATACATTCTGGATGAGACATGGCACTAACTTTAAGTATGACACTGGAATAGGATCATACCACTTCCTTTTCTCCTTGTATCGACCAAGTTATTGATAGGTACCTATGGCCTAATATTGACTTTGAGAGGTCTCACTTGTGCTCATTGAAATGTGAACAACACTACCAAATTAAGGGCTAAGTACATTGGACAAGAGTTAAACTACTCCTAAGGATTATCGTATGATGGATATGTTTCAAATCTATGAGCTTGTTCCATTATGTGAACATCCCTTTCTTTCTTTTCTCCTTGGACTAGATTTCTTAAATGATGAGGAATCAAAAGAAATATCAATAATCTTGCCTTTGCAAATCCCTTCATCAATTCTTTCACCTGTGATTACCAAGTTAGGCAAGCCTCAAGATATGCTTCCCACTGTCCTATCACAATATGGTGATTTCATGGTACTGAGAAAGGTATAAACCAATTCTCCACCTAACAAAGAATGCTGGACTTGAACAACCATGTTATGCTAAAACTAAGCATACTACTTGAAAATATCTTCTGGCTTCTCCTCCATATTCTTAAGATCTAACTAGGTTGGCTCTAATTCAAAGATATATTTGAATTTGGCCTTGAAAGTAAATGCTAGTTCCTTCTAAGTTCTTAGATTCTTCCCATCTTGTTTCATGTGCTAGCAAGAAGCCAAACTTATGAGACTATCCTAAAAGTATTGCATAGAGAGCTTCTCATCACAAGCATATGCTACCATCTTTTGAATGTACATAGTTAAATAGTCTATCAGTGATCTTGTACTATCGTATTTTTCAAATTTTAGAGTTTTGAATTTTAGTGGGAGAACTACATCTAGCACCAAACAGAGATATTATGTACTTAAAGATGCATGAATATCTTTACATTTGGTTGCCTTAACCTCCTTTTGTGATGGGTCAATTTTCTATTTCACAGAATCCTTGCTGATTCCCACAATCTTAAGGAATGTTTTGAATTCGCTAAGAATGGGGTTGGTGGTATGACATTTATTGCCAAATGATCAAATAGCCATTGACTACTCAAGAGAAGGATGTGTCCCCACTTTAAGGGAAGTAAAATGTATTTGGGAAGACCTTATCAATTAAGTTAACTGAAACAAACCTACGTTGGGTAAAGTCACTTAAGGAACTAAATCTCCTATAAGTCCTTTTCCATTAGCAAGTGCCAAGGCTATCTATTATGTCTACTCCTTTAGCTCCTTAATTAAAGTTAGAATTTTGTCTATGTGGCTAGACAAATCCTCTACCTTTTCCTCCATTTTTGATGTGCAAGACATAGTTAAAATTGAATACCTTCCCAATTATGAGCTTTTTATTGTTTATTTTATTGTAACTTTAATATTTGACATGTTGAGTGAGTAATTGCATCCAATATGCTTGTGAATGATTTGTTTGATGCATGAGATGCCTAAACATATATAAAATGTTTTACAACCACGCATTTTTATTTCAAAAAACTATTACAAAATAGCAAGAAGAAAATGCCTAACATTTGTTTATTCAAATAGAGTTTTATTATAGCAAAAATCTTTTAGTAACCCCAACTTTAAAAGACTTACCCCTCATCACTGCTTGGATTGTACTCATCATTGATGACCTCTAGGACCTCATAGTTCATATCATTTCTCACATAATAATGAACTTGTTAATGGTGCAAGAACTAGTCATAATGATGGGGCATTTATCCGTTATCTAACTTAATGTGCCTATCCTAGTTGTAGGTGCTAGCTTAGAAGAGGGCTTGAGGAGGACTATCTAAATCCACTTCATTGTGATCACTAAGGATGGTCTTGATATCTTACCATGAAAGTTGAAGACCTTTTGAACATAAAGTTTAATGTGCATTATTGTGTCCTTATTCTAATTCCATCTATCTATGTAGAGATGGAACATGAAGAAAATAAAAGAAGGGTCTCTAAAACTATTGATGATATTCCTTTATTATAAGAGAGAAGTAAATAGACTAAACCACCTAGCAATCAAGATCACACCTATGGATTTTGCTTCTAATATCTCATGAGAGCATTAACCCATGGTTGATAAATGAACATGCCAATTGAGTTTTTTTTTTTTTTTATGAGGAACATAAGCAAACAAAGGGCTTCCTTAAGGAAACTATTAAAGTGCATTAGAGGTATGAATGAGTTCATCAAAGGGCGTCAGTGATGCCAATCTATAAACTTGATGGGAGCACTAGCATTTCCATAATGACTGAGAAGGAGCCTTTATAACTTTTGCATCATAAAGGTTTCATGTCTCCATAAAGCATAGCTTACAACCATCTCCACTAGTTCCATTGGAAGAATGTTTGTAAGATTGAGCTAAGGTAAACTTTGCTTATCTTTAATAAGATAGATTTTTGGTAACTCTAGATGATCTTCTTCTTCCTCAAAATCAGACACTAAGTTTTTAAGCTCTAGGACACAGAAAGTTACAAGTGGATAAAAGGGACTTGCCATAGCCTTATAGTACAAGAGTTGTGATCCTCCTAACTCATGTAGCTAAATATTGAAATGCATTGCTTGAAAGTATTATGAAGTCAAAACAACCTCTCTTATCATTATTTTCCCTTTTTAGAATTGACAAAATCTTTCACAATCATATGTAATGTGTGTCTTTCCCATGCCATTTACAATGAACATCTACTCCTTTTATTGGATAAAAGGAAACAGTGTCAGTGATTCCCATATAGTACATCACTTTATAGATATGATTAGCTATGGCTATTCCTTTGAGAAATTATTTAGCAAGTACCTAACCAATTTTCTGATAGGCTGCTTAAAGACAATAATTTTCTATATGAGTCAAATAGGCTTAATTATAAATTCATATCATGTATGTTTCAGTAATGATGCATGTATAATTATCACATTCTTGGTTAAGGGATGCTAGTTGTTGAACATAAGTAGTTAGTTCACAAATTTAAGTATCATGAATCACCAATTGTCACATTAAATTTTTGATTCCTTCAAAGGGCAAATTTATTTGTAAGGCATGTGTCTTGTGCTCAACAAAGAGAATGACATTCACATCATTTAATTGCCCATAGAGGTAAACATTCTCTTATTAAAGAACTTTGATTTGATTAAAAATGTGTTGAAAAATGTCTTGTAGCAATGCACAATCAGGTCTTATTATACCCATATTTTGGAGCCCTTAGTTTGCTATAGAAAGTTAAAAGGGTAACTCCCCATTCTTTTTCTAGGATGACTTCAACTCCTCAATGAGCTAGTTAACAATAAACTTTGATTAATATTTTATAGGCCTTGGTTGATTATGGTGTGAAAAATCAATCTCCTCTAGAAAATGTTATTTTTCATTATGAAGTCTAGCTCATCTAAAATTAAAGGGTAAGGGGCTTAAACATCAATCATCCTCAACTTTGGTCTTTCCCTTAGAAGTAGCATTAATTACTACCTCATTTGGGGTATATATTACATGACCAAGAGATACTGCTGGAGTTCATAATGCTTAGGGAGAGGATGATTAAGGCCTTTAAAGGTAGTCTTAATGATATTCTTCCATGCTGATATGATGGCCTGAAGATATTTATAACTGTGGGGAACACTATTATTGAAATAGATAACTTCCATTCCATGGTTAACTAAGACAAAACTCTTTGATTTCATTTGTCCAATAACCATTGTAGGTGTGTAGGCAATGACTTTGTTATTTTGATGAGAAGAACCCATTAATGTTCTCCATATTTATATAAAATTGATTCTTTTACTTAACTATTTAATGTACAACTAAAAGCATTTTTCTCTAAAATGTGTCACCACATTAAAATCTCTTATTTGCAAGGCCATTCAAAATTTCCAAATTTTTTAAGTGAAGGTTTATTCTTACAACACATAGGAGGATGAGTGGATCTATGTCCAGAATATCTATATGGCTCATAAGCCACTCATACAACAACGTTGACCTTCCTTTACACTATATCTTTCTATAAAGCCAACAATAATTCAAAGATAAGATATTTTCAACTACTATAGCATGGACTAGATTAGCCACACCCTTTTTCACCTTGTAGAACAACTCAATATCATATTTATGGACATATCCAATGACCAGTGGAGCAGTATTAGACCATGTATGAGTAATGCCATATGAACAAACTCAAACTCAATATGCTCTATCATGTGTTTGATAATATAATCAACAAGGATACCTACCTCAAACTCTTAGTGTTGCTCTTTAGATACAATAGGAATCTTTTTTATTTATTTTTTCTTTTTTTTGGTCTAAGCTAATGAATTTTAATAGCTTCTTCACATGATTTGTGTGAAGACTTGGTGAACAAACATCACTATTTGAAAGGCCTAACAAGTTTAATAAGTTCTCAATTTCATCCAACAAAAATACCATGTCTTCATTCAAGTAAACAAAACATTAGTAAGATGGGTCCCAAAAGTGTATAGCTACTTTCAACATTTTTAGTTAGTAACTAACATCTAACAAATAACCAATATCAATAAAGGTCTCTTGGAATGCAAGTCCTCTTATGGGGCTCTAAGTATTCCATATTTGTTTAAGAATAAGAAATTTTGGCTACTTTACATAGTAATGCTTTAGGATCATTGTAGGGTTCGATAGAGGATGATCCCATAACTATCTTTAAATATTCTGAGGATAATCTCTAACATGACTATAGGTGTGCTCTATGATTATTATACTAACTAGTTGTATGTTTAGAGACAACAACCTTCACTTTAAGAGGTAAACAATGCCCTAAATGGATGTCATGACATGCCATAAGGAAAACAACAAGAGAAAACACAAAAAAAAAAAAAAGTATCAATATAAAGATTATAATAATAAAGCATAAATAGTAGACTAAAGCATTAAAGGATAAAAACAAAACAAAGAAGTGATGCATGATGTAATGAAATGGGTAGGATATCCTAGGCTTCTTATCCTATGAAGGGTGGATCTAACAGGTAAATGACTTTACTAGTGTGATAAATTATGTGTTGTTTTGTAAATCTAAAACTAGCCTAAAGGTTCCCAGAGGGCTCACTTCCTAACCATGAGAGGCTCAAGTAGGAGTCACTTATCTGGGTGAAAGATCTTAGGACTATCATATATGGAAGCCATAGACTACACAAAGGACACATAGTTCCTTTCATCTAAGCTACATAGGGTATTGGTTAGGTTCTAAGGCCTTAAGGAATGTATACAATCAAGGTTACAATGCAAATGATAATTATAAATGTCAAAATAAGAGAGATAAAAAAAAACTAAAATATCAAGCAAGAAAGAATTATAAAACACAAAATTAAAAGCAAGTTATAATAGCCTAACTCTCATTAAAGCCTTAAGTGGATTTGCCAAGTTGTCATGACATGCCACCAAGAGGGTAATGCAATGAATGCAAAAGGGATGTCCTAGCCTAGACCTTAGGCTTCAATTAGTAGCTCAATTCTTCTTACTGATTGACTTGAGTTGCAACCATCATTTAAGGTATTATTAGAACATGGTTGTCTTTTCATTTTGATAGAAAACCTTTTCTACTTTGGCAAGATCAACATCTGATATATCCTATTTTGAGGTAATTTTATGGTTTGGAGTGCTTTTGTGTTCAAGACTAAGCAATTCTTCTTAGATCCTTATGGTAAGAATCTCAATCTTTCAAGTCCAATTCATGGATTCATGTGTGATTTTAGATTATGAAGGGTTGTTCTTGTTTGGAGAAAGGCATTTAATTTGAGTTTTTGTGTTCTTTGGGCTGAATAGAAGCTTCTAGGATGGATTTCAAGTTTGCTCTTGGTAAAGTTATGCTTTGATCTTATTGAAGGTGTTCTAGGGTGTTGGAGTTAGAGTTTGATCTAAAATGGATCCCTTTTTGAGTTGGGTTAATGTTGGTGGTCCTAGCTATGGATCTGGGTAAAGGTCCAGTGAAGAAAGGGAATTAGGTTAAGTTGATTTGGTTAAGTCAGATCAAACTAACCCAAAGCTAGGTATCTAGATTTTTATTTGATTTTATTTTTTTCCACTATATATATAAGTATGTATGTATGTATTTTTTAATATCAAAAGTTTTAGTTTTTGTGTGCAGGAGAAAAATCAGTGGTTATGTTCTTCAATAGGATCTAGTATTTATTACAATATAGAAGAAAGTATAAATAAGCGAATGACAATTAGGAAGTTGAATGAATTATAGAATAACAACATTGGACTTCTTTACTTAGGCTAATAGCTTATTCACTATAAGAGTATTTCTTTAGCCAATTCTTGAAGATACACGTTAAATACATCAACTAGAATAACAAGGTGACTTTAATTAAACTGGTTTCTTTATCCTTACTTTGATTGTTTTCTAGCTCACTAAGAGAGGTTTTCCCAACCATTTTGTGAAATCAATTAAGCTAATTAGATCTTTTTTTATAGTAGTATATTTGCATATTTATGAGTCCCATTCTAAAGTATCAAAGATGTAAAATGGAGAGAGAAAGATATTAGTATAGATTTGATACCTTTGTTAATTCCATTATTTTAATCCACATAAGAAACGCTAATCAAGATCAATAACTCAATTGTTTGATAGAATTTAATAGATTTAGTACCAAAGATGTGTAAATATGCTCATTAGAGATGAATATGACATTCTATGTAGACACAAAAGTTGATTTCATGATCATTTATGCAAATGAACTTTCCAATAAAAGGAGAAGTATTGTTAGCAAAAAATTATGCAACAATCCCATCCTTAATGAAATGAGCCATTTGATTCCAATAGGAAAAGCTAATAAAGATCAAAGACTCTTTTGTTTGATTTAATTCAATAATTTCAAAGCACCAAAGTTTTAAGGACACGTTGTCATAATGAATATAATGTTTGGTGTAGACAGAAAAGTTCACTTCGTGATCATTTTTGTGAATGACTTTGTGAAAAGAAAGGAAAACCCTTATTGACAAGAAATGAAGTAATGGTCTCATATTTCAAGAATTAACCATTCAAACCATGTAAAAAATGCTAATCAAGATCAATGACTTCTATGCAAGATGGACATCAATTGATCTAACCAATGTTGTATTGATGTGCATGTCATAATATAGATAAAAAGGTTTTGTGCCCATTTTATGTGATTAGTCCTTAAGCATGAAATTTAGTATTGATCTATTTTTAGAAAGAACATGGAACATATGGATGTAATAGAAGTGATTTAAGACTTTTATCAAATGGATGCAATAATGGGATTTTTGCACTCAACACTTCAACTTCATCTACCATATACTGGGCTTTTCTTGTTGCCCTTTTGATCCAACATGAGATTTGTGGCTCGCATTCTTGGTTAAGGGCTATTAGTTGTGGAACATAAGTAGTTAGTTCACAAATTTGAGCATCATAGGCCACCAATCCTCACATTAAATTTTTGTTTCCTTCAAAGAGCAAATTTATTTGTGAGGCATGTATCTTATGCTCAACAAAGAGAATGACATTCACATCACTTAGTTGCCCATAAAGGTAAACATTCTATTATTAAAGAACTTCATTTTGATTAAGAGTGTGTTGAAGAATACCCTATAGCAAAGCATGGTCGGCTCTCATTATACCCATATTTTGGAGCCCTTAGTTTGCCATAGAAAGTTAGAAAGGTAACTCCCTATTCCTTTTTTAGGATGACTTTAGCTCCTTGATGAGCTAGTTAATAATAAACTTTGATTAAAATTTCTAGGCCTTGGTTAATTATGGTGTAAAAAAATCAATCTCCTCTAACATGTTATTTCCATTATGAAGTCTAGCTCATCCGAAATTAAAGGGTAAGGGACTTAAACATGAATCATCCTCAACTTTAGTCTTTCCCTTAGAAGTAGCATCAATTACTACCTCATCAAGGGTATATATTACATAACCTAGAGATGCTACTAGAGTTCATAATGCTTGGGGGAGGGTTATGAACACCTTCAAAGGTAGTCTTAATGACATTCTTCCATGCTAATATCTAAAGATATTCATAACTATTGGGAACATTATAATTGAAGTAGATAACTTTCATTCCATGGTTAATTGAGACAAACCTCTTAGATTCCGTTTGTCCAATAACCATTGTAGGTGTTTAAGCAATGACTCCTATTATTCTGATGAGAAGAACCCACTGATATTCTCCACATCTTTATAAATTGATTCATTTACTTAACCGTTTAATGTACAATTAAAAGCATTTTTCTCTAAAATGTGTTATCCACATTACAATCTCTTATTTGCAAGGCCATTCAAAATTCTAATATTTTTTAAGTGAAGGTTTATTCTTACAACACATAAGGTGTATGAATCTATGTCAAGAATATCTATGTGGCTCATAAGCCACACATACAACAAAGCTGACCTTCCCTTGCACTATGTCTTTTTGTAAAGCTGGCAATAATTCAAAGATAAAATATTTTCAACTACCATAGCATGGCCTAGATTAGCCATAACCTTTTCACCTTGTAGAACAACTTAATATCATATTTATAGACATATCCAATGACCCTTAGAGCAGTATTAGACCATGCATGGGTTGTGCCATATGAAAAATCTCAAACTCAATATGATCTATCATGTGCTTGATAATATAATCAACAAGGATACCTACCTTTACCTCTTAGTGTTGCTCTTTAGATACAATAGGAATCTTTTTTATTTTTTTGCTCTAAGCTAATGAAATCTAGTAGCTTCTTCGCATGTTTTGTATGAAAATTTAGTAAATAATCATCTCTATTTGAAAGGCCTAACAAGTTTAATAAGTTCTCAATTTCATCCACCAAAGAGACCATGTCCTCATTTGAGTAGACAAAATATTAGTAAGCTAGGTCTAGATGGTGTATGGCTACTTTCAACACTTTTGGCTAGCAACGAACATCTAATAGATAACTAATATCAGTAAAGGTCTCTTGGAATGCAAGTCCTCTTATAGGGCTAAGTATTCCATATTTGTTTGAGAATAAGAAATTTTGACTACTTTACATTGAAATCCTTTGGGATCATCGTAGAGTACAACAAAGGATGATCCCATAATTATCTCTAAATATTTTCAGAATAATCTTTAACATGACTATAGGTGTGCTCTGTGATTATTATACTAATTAGTTGTATGTTTAGAGACAATAATCATCACTTTAAGAGTTAAATAGTGCCCTAAATGGATGTCATGATATGCCATAAGGAAAACAACAAAAGAAAAACACAAAAAATAGTATCAATATAAAGATTACAATAATAAAGCATAAATAGTAGAGTAAAGCATTAAAGTATAAAAACAAAACAAAGAAATAGAGTGATGCATGATGTAATGAAAAGGGTAGGATATCCTAAGCTTCCTATCCTATAAAGGGTGGATCTAATATGTGGATGACTTTACTAGTATGACAAAAGATGTGTTGTTTTTCAAATCTATAACTAGCCTAAAGGTTCACAAAAGGCTCACTTCCTAACCATAAGAGGCTTAAGTAGGAGTTGCTTATCTGGGTGAAAGATCTTAAGACTATCATATATGGAAGCCATGGGCTACATGAAGGACCTATAGTTTTTTTCATCTAAGCTACATAGGGTATAGGTTGGGTTTTAAGGCCTTCAAGTGTGTATATAATCAAGGTTATGATGCAAATGATAAATATAAATGTCAAAATAAGAGAGATAAAAAAAAGTAAAATATCAAGCAAGAAAGAAATAAAAATTATAGAATTAAAAGTGAGCCATAGTAGCCTAACTCTCATCAAAGCCTCTAGTGGATTTGCCAAGTTGTCATGACATGCCACCAAGAGGGTAATGCAGTGAATGCAAAAGTGATATGCTAGCCTAAACCTCAAGCTTCGATTAGTAGCTTAATTCTTCTTACTGATTTACTTGAGTTGCAACCAATCATTTTAGGTATTATTGGAACATATGTGTCGTTTTATTTTTTTAGATAACCTTTTCTACTTTGGCAAGATCAACATCTAATATATCCTATTTTGGGGTAATTTTATTGTTTTGAGTGCTTTTGTGTTCAAGACTAAGCAATTCTTCTTAGATCCATAAGGTAAGAATCTCAATCTTTCATGTTCAATTCATGGATTTGTGTGTGATTTTAGATTCTAAAGGTTTGTTCTATTTTGGAGAAAGGCATTTAATTTGAATTTTTGTGTTCTTTGGGTCAAATAGATGCTTACAGGATGGATTTTGAGTTTCCTCTTAGTCAAGTCGTGCTTTGATCTTATTAAAGGTGTTTTAGGGTGTTGGTGTTAGAGTTTCATCAAAAAGGGACTCCTTTTTGGGTTGGGTTAATGTTGGTGGTCCTAGCTATTGATTTGGGTAAAGGTCCAGAGAAGAAAGGGAATTAGGTTGGGTTAATCTAGTTAAGTTAGATCAAACTAACCCAGAACTAGGTATCTATATTTCTATTTGATTTTTTTTCGCTATATATATAAGTATGTATGTATGTATTTTTTAATATCAAAAATATTATTTCCTTTGTACAAGAGAAAAATTAGTGCTTGTGTTCTTTAATAGAATCTAGTATTTATTACAATATAGAAGAAGGTATAAATAAATAAATGACAGTTAAGAAGTAAAATGAGATATAGAATAACAACATAGGACATTATTCACTATAAGAATATTTCTTTAGCTAATTATTGAAGATACACCTTAAATACATTAATTGGAATAACAAAGTGACTTTAATTAAACTTGTTTTTTTTTTTTCTCCCTTGATTATTTTCTAATTCACTAAGAGAGTTTTTCCTAACCATTTTATGAAATCAATTAAGCTAATTAGATCTTCTTTGATAGTAGTATATTTGCATATTTATGAGTCCCATTCTAAAGTATCAAAGATGTAAAACGGAGGGAGAAAGATACTAGTACATATTTGATACCTTTGTTAATTCTACTACAAAATGAGAAAAAAGTTGGGTTTCAAAAATGGAAACAAAATGCTTTCAATAAACAGCTAACATACTCTATTTACTTCTTTTTTTAATTCTTTTCTACTCTTAATGTATCTAATTATCCCTTTTCCCATTTTTGTCCCTTCTTTTTTCATCTCTGTTTTTTCTCTTATATGCCAACCACTCCCTTTCAATGTGGGGGATCCTCTCCTTTTATAAGAGAAGAGATCCTTCCCTATTAGAACCTTTTTCATTTTTTTTTTAGATGAGTCCTTATTATTGTTTATCTTGCTTTATTATTGTGATTGAGTCTCTAAATTTCTCACATATTTAAATGTGTGTGGGATCCTTGGCCTTTTAATGTTCATTGATTTGGGCTATTGGGCCTTATAGAACAATGTTATAGTCTTCTAGGCCCATTAATGTTGCTATCTTGCATTTCCTTTTAAGCTAATTTTGATGTAATGGGCTTTGACACTTTTCCCTTTTGTATTGTATTTGTAAACTAATCTAATGGATTATATCCCTTAGCCTCAAAACAAATATTGCACTCCCTCTTCCTATTAAAGACCAAGAAGGGGAGGGATCCCCTCTAGGCCTAATGATGCAATGGGCATTTGGTTCAATTTGAAAGAACAACTTCATTGGGCTTAAGGCTCAAGGATTTGGATAAAATTTTCACTTATTGGGCTTAGTTTGAGGGTACATTGGGCTGTTTGGCTCTCTCTTCTCTTTTAGGCTTGTAACAAGATTTTAGAATTTAATTATAATTTGACACTTTAATAAAATTATTTATTTCCTTTTCATTTCTTTTTTTTTTTCTTTTTCATCTTTCTTTTCTCTTTATTGCACCCTAAAACAACCAATCTTAGGACCAATATTTAAATAAACCACAATCCAATTACAATCAAACCCTAGCTCAAGCAAATGTTCTTTGGATGCAAATTAGACATAAATATACCCTAGTAAGGAAGGAAAGAGAGAGTGTAGCCCCTCCACATAAAGTGGACAAAATAAAGGTATAACACTTAGTGCAAACAACCAAACGATCATGCAATCTATTTGTTAGCTATGAGTGATCTCAACCCACTTATATAGGAAGATAACAACAATGTGGGAAGGCAGAAATTGGAAAGAACAACTAGCAAGTGTAGTAAGGACATTTATGGGCATCAAACCATGAGTTCAAGTGTGATAGTAGAAAAAGATGCACTTATTTTCTTGCTCCAAAGACTCCACAATGGAGACCAAGACCGTCTGGTCTACAACCATCGTGCAATTCTTTTAGTAACTTTAAAGATGTCAAGGAAATACCTCATGAGAAAACCTAAGGGGCAAAATCATTAAGGAAGTGAAACTCTGTATCCAAAAGGAACAGTTGCTGGAGAGGATGATTGGCAATTCCTTAAATATATCAAATATAGCAAGTACATTGCAATTGAGTAGTTTAGCCACACATCAACTAGCATCTCAATTTTTTCCTTGCTAATGAACTCCAAGGCACATTGTAGTTCTCTATTGCATATGCTCATCCAAGGTTATGTTTCTCCAAACATTTCACTTTATAGCTTTGACCATATTGTCAACAAAATTATAACAAGCAATTGCATTTCTTTCTCTGATGAAGAAATTCCCTTTGAGGGAAAAAGTCATAGCAAAGCATTGAATATTTCAGTCACATGCTATGGCTACAATATGTCTCATGTGCTTACTGACAATGGCTCAAAACTAAATGTCATACCTAAGGGAATCTTGGTTCATTTGCCTAATAAAAACTTGGCTCATTTGACATTTGACATTGCTATCATGATGTTGAGCCACGTGATTGTCCAAGCATTTGATGGTACAAAAGGAGAGGTCATAGAAACTACTAAGCTTCTCATATAGGTGGAACCTTGCTTACACTCTCAATGTACAATTCCAAATTATGATATTAGGATCACCTATAATTGCACCTGATGGGTTGCACTTGAATCCATTCAATAAGGATAGTTCCGTTAACCTTACACCAGCAAGTGAAATTTATTGTAAGGGACAAGAAAAAAAAGGTTAGGGTCGAATTTGAACTAATAATCTTAAATCCTCCAAAAATTCCTTATGTGGAAATAGCATAAGAAGCCTTAGATTATGCCTTCAAATCTTTTGAAATAACAACAGCTACTCCTAAGGCATATGATTCCTTTCTTTGAAATTTGCACCAACTCTCCAATGCCTTACTAAAGTCAGCAAAAATATTGACGAAACATAATTATTGTCTAGGTTGGGGAATTGGCAAAATGCATCACTCTATTTAAGAAGTGGTTTTAATCTTAATAAAGATCTTTTCAATGATCTCTTGCCTTCCCTCACTCTGAGGTTTCAAAATGCAATATTTATCAATCCAAACAATAAGAAAGATAGCATGGAAGCCAAGATAGCTGTAGAATTCAACACCCTAGCAATTCACATGACCTTTAGAAAGGAAAAAGATGAAAATTCCTCCTCTACCCCATTGATTTTCCATTATGTCCCAAGGCCTTTAATGAATAACTAGCAATCATGTATAGGGATTGGCATAAAATGTTACCATTCACACTTTACGTTTTTCCCACAATGATGTGTACATCCACTGGGCAACCTCATTCTCTTTCATCAATAGAACTAAGATAGTCCTCCCAATCAAAGTTGAGATACCTTCCTTAAGGGTCTTATTAGAAACAAAATTGGAGGAGGTAGACTGGGCTAGAATTAGACATGAGTAACTATAACTCCTCAAAGAGAAAAGATAGAATGTTATGTGAAATAGCCATATTTACCAAAGGTGAAAAATGCAAGCTCATCAAAAGAAGATGCTTCCCTAGTACTTCAAATAAGGAGATTTGATCCTCAGAAAGATCTCAGCAAATCAAAATGATCCATAGGCATGTGGGCACCAGTTATAAAGGCCCATATGTCATGAAGAAAGCAATTTTGGCTAGAGCATTTCTCTTGACTAACTTATATAATGTAGATCTTTTAAACCTCATCAACTCAAACATAATTAGGAAATACTATGCCTAAACAGTAGCAAAGCAAAAGATCTTTCATCAAAGACAAGTTCATAAAAGATATAAAGTAAGAATGGAAGACAGGTTTATGTAGAAATTGTACAAATCAAAATTTTGGCTATTATTGGCAAAAGCAATCCCCTAAAAAGAGAATAAATAGGATGAAAGGCATGAACAAGAGTAAGAGCTTGTGAAAAAAATAAATTCCTTTAGGCTTAACTTGCTCAACTATAAGAGGAAAGAGTCTCAAAAGATTGGCTTGGAATAAACACAAATTTGTGATCTAAGCAGGGAATTTGCATATGAGAGGCATTTAAGCCAAGTCTCAATCTAGTAATGTCTACAGTCCATCCCTCTCACTTTAACTTATCCTTTTTGTTTGTACATTTATATATCCTTTAATGAAGACCAACAATTTTTTTAATGCCCATATGTGGTAGATTAAAACATCTTTGCTTACCATGTCAATGGGTAGCCTAGCCTGCATTTCTATGCTAAAACCTATTGTAGCATGAAATGATCATTCAACACTTTTGCTAGCAATATCCAAATGTCTTATGGTTAACATTTGAACATTGTCAAGCTAATAGGTTAAATATCCCTCACTTGGAATTCAAAGCCAAACTAAAGATCATAAGATTTGGCATAAAGCGCACAACAATTGAAGTAAAGAACTGCAAGGAAAGTAAGCAATGTTGCTACATGGCAAGAGTACTACAGGTCAGCCTATGGGCAACTTAAGGCACATGAAATAGCTCCTAGTAATGAGTTAAGGACTAGGAAATACCACAAAAGAAAAGGAAGGATGTTATGATAAGTAGGAATTGCTAACATTGTAGGTGCCATGAAAGTAGTTAAGAGCTACAAATTCAAAGTAAAGCAAAAAGGTTCTATAATGACTATGAAATGATAAGAACTCCTCATTATTGTTATTTGAAATTCAAGAGTAAAATTCAAACAAGGAAAAGTTACTGTGATTTGAAATCCAAAAGTAAAATTTAAACAAGACATAGAATATGAAAAGCTTTATTAAAGGCATAGGGTAAGAAATAAGATGAACTATAAGCTAAGAAAGACTGTTAAATGATAACTCTATTTATGAGAGTGCTTGAGACAAGTGTAAGTAAATGTAGATAAAAAAAAGTGGCAACTTTGCACGAGTTTATTGGGTTGCCTACACATCACAAATAGGGCATAAGCTTGTTTCAATACGCTTCGAGCAACCATATTTTTTATGTATAAATGGCACTACTATCTTAAACTAGCCAAGTATGCTTCACAATTACAACCTAAAGAATAAGGCAATGCAAACATCTTGAACAAATTCAAATAACATGTTTAGTTCTGAAATTTCTACTATAAATGATAGTTGGGAACTAGTCATAACCTAAAGAGTAGGTAATGTAGCCATCTTAAGCAAGTTAAAACAACATATCTATTTATTCATGAAATTTCAACTGTAAATAATAGTTAAGAACTTGTCTATGTGGCCTTAGGTACTCTTTGCAATCACAACTTGAAAAAAAGGGTGATGTAGCCATCTTGAGCAAGTTCAAACAACATGTCTATATACCTTAGAAATTTTGACTATAAATGACAATTAAGAACCAATCTGTGCAGTCTTGGAAATGCTTTAAATCACAACTTGAAGAATAGGACAATGTAGCCATCCATCTTAAGCAAGTTCAAATGACATGTCTATTTACTTTTGAAATTTTAACTGTAAATGGCAATTAAGAACCTTGTTTGTGCAAGCTTAAGTACTTTTCCCAATCAAAACCCTTGAAACAATAGGTAATGCAATCATCTTAAGCAAATTCAAACATGTTAATGATGACCTTAATTTAAGAAGTGACAAATTTGACCTATACAATCTGAACAATTCAGTTAGCTTTTTTTTTTTTTTAAATATTTTTTCAATTACAACCTTTGTAGTCCTTTAAAGAATAATCTTAAATAAAGTTATCATTTGGATGTTGGTTAGCTCCATAAATTTTGAATTCACAACATAACTAAAGAATAATCTCAAATAGATTTTTATATGACACCATGGGCCCCTTGGTATGCCCCTAACCAAATCACAAATGAGTTGGTCATCCTCAATGTGCATATAGTAAACAACTACATTGATTCAACCAAGCATACAAAATTGGCTTATTTCCCAATCTTGAACACACTCTTAAGTAGGCTCACATGAAGTAAAGGGATGCCACATGGACACTTGAAAGAGTAGATAAAATAGGGAACTAAGAAGTTCTTTGCATGTTCCTTTATACTAAAGCAACTTGCAAAGAGGGATAATTTGTTGGACCACTATTTTATCGGCCTTGAATAAAAGGGCTATGCTCTCTATTTCCTCCCTTTTTTAGATATACTTAGGGTTAGTTTGCCCTTTGTAGTCTATACAACTTATATTTGAGTTACGGTTCAATTATAATTAGATCATGGATTATTGAAATTTTGATTATAACACTAATTGAATATGAATGTGGAGAAAAAAAAGTAGAAAAACAACCCAAAAAAAAAGAAATAAAAGAAAAATGAAAAAGAAAAAAATAGAAAAAGGAAAAGTAGAACATAAAAAATTAGAAAAAGAAATTAAGTGATTGCATGAAAACATCCATTTGAGATTAAAAATCCATTTACAAAGCCCTAAGTTCCTAGTCCATACATTAAACCCACCCATTATAAGACCAGAAAGGAGAGAGCCAACAGCCTAATATGCCATTAGACTAAACTTAAAGTCACCTAATCTTCAAACCAAGATTAAAACTTAAAAAGGTTGCTTTTAGGCAAGAGCTCTTGAAGTCCAAGCATCATTAGGCCTAAAGGTTAGCCATTCTTGTCTCAACCCAAGATGGGGGAAAGTATAGTTTCTCTTATTATAAGGGTCTCTATTCCAATATACTATCTTCTATAAGCCTACAAATATAATCAAAACCCATGGCCCAATACATTAAATGTTAAAATGCAAGGTAGTAATCTAGCAAGCCCAACCTTCAAACAAAATCCATGATAGTTGCTTTGACATGCCTAAGGGGCTTCTCAACTCATCTTTAAGGCCCCAAAACCAATCATAAGTACAACTTATGTGGAAACCAATTAGCCTATAGATAATAAAAGCATAAAAGAGAAAGAGAATCAATCATAGCAATGAAACAAGATTTGTGATAATAGTGGGAGATTCCATAATCTCTAGCAAGGAGGGATCTCTTCTCCTATAAAAGGATAAAGGTCCCTCTACAATAAAGAGGCAATCAAGCACACAAAAGAGAGAGAGGAAAAAAAAAACAAGTAGAAAGAATGTTAGTTTTTTAGTAGCACTTAGTTTCCTTATCTACAAAGAATTAGAAGAAGAGAGAAAGGGTCTCTTTCACAAAGAATTGTACAACAATGGTAAAGAAAACCAAATTTATTTCTTGCTTTTGAGGACAACAATGGTACTTTATCCATATCAATGTTATCCTTTCCCTTTTTTTTTTTTTGACCAAAGAAAAAAGTGAAGAAATAATAGTAATAACAACAGTACTAGGAAACTTTTTTCCAACTAGGAAAAGATTATTAATGCAAGTAAATGGTTTAATTAAAATTTAAAAGCTAATGACTTCAAAAAAAAAAATCTTGGAATAAAATTATGAAATTCTAAGTTCTAATCAATTGACTAAAAAGCACTTGAATAAGCGAGCAAGTTTATAAATAAAAAAAAAATTCCCTATCAGTTAAATTATTAAGAAAAGTCAATGCAAATTTCTAAATATTCCTAGAATCCTTTAAATGAATGGAAAAAAAAAAATCCCTTTCTTTTAAGAGGCAAATACATTGGCCACTTAAGAAAATCTCATTCCTATTATTGGTGTGAATGATCATTATAGAAAAATATTGAATATCCTTTAAGAAAATATTTGAATGCCCTAAAAAACTTTTCACAAAAAATCTCATCCTATTGTTGCTATTAAGAATCACCATAAAATGTATCTAAAAGCCTTCAAAGATTTTTTTGGTAATTCTCATCCTAGTGTCAATTTGAATGATCATTGTAAAAAGTATTCAAATAACCTAAAAAAATTTCAAAAAAAAATCTCGATCTTATTGTTAATGTGAGAATTTACCATTAAAATCATATTGAACCCATCAATGCAAGGGATCATTGTTAAAAGCATTCTAAATTCTTTCCCTAGAAATTGTCTCAAAGTAGGAGATCTTCACTAAAATCATCCCTTAACTTCAAGAAATTTCCACATCAAAGCATGATGCACCCTTAAAAACATCCTCTCCTTAGTCTAAGCTCCCTTTTTATCCAAATTCCTTATACTAACATGTGTATGTCTATGACAAGTTTTACATGCTAGAAAGATAAATAAATAGATAATGTACAAGCATAAAAAAAAAAAAAATCATAGAGATAAAGGCTAGTAAACAATGGTATCATTGCTTGAGATAGGATTTTGGGTTTGTTGCAATCTCCAACAAGTGTTACCATACTCCCAAACCATAATGAATCTTGGAAAAGAAAATCAAATTCTATCAATTTCAAAGACAAGGCAATCTTTAAAAGTTGACAGTTTAAGGTGTTTTAATCACACCTTAAATGGTTAGCGACTCAAAGTTAATCAACAAGAAAATTTGAGTCACCAAGCAAAGTTGAGGTTTAGGTCAACACATCCCTTATAGGTCCAGTGTGTCACCCTCCTAGGGGCACATCAAAACACCATAAAAACAAATAAATACAAGAATCAATTCAAAACCTTTAACTCCCTCTCATATACTCAAACACTATCTCAACATAAAAAAGCACACCTAAATTCAATGTCCAATAATGATAAAATGAAATTGTACTTTCCTTATATTTCCACAACTATATGTAATAAGAACATGAATTACACAACTCTTTCTAAATGGGCACCCAAAAATGAGTTGATCACTTGACATCAATTTGAAAACATAATCAAACCCTAAGTAGAACTTCTTGGAAAATTTAACAATAATGTTTTACACTACAATTGTTGCAACATTATGTAAGATCTCATTCTACAAAACCTTTCCATGCATCATTAAAACTTAACAAATGGAAGTACAATGTGGGCTGTATTGCACTATGATTCATGACCCAAAATTTCACAAGCCTTTAAATGTGAACATAGTCTACTGAGATCTTTATGTTTTGATTAGTAGACCCAATAATTGCCTGCAATGTCATCACTTTCCATTGGTTAATGCAATCGTACGATTGCAAGTCCTTAAAAAACATTATGATTATAATTGAGTTGGAGGGAATACAAAATATTTAATTAATAAACTAGATGTATGAACAACAAATAATATTGACAACATCTTCTTGGATGGAGTCATATCCTTGAATGTATACTTATATGACTAACTTTTCCAATCTATGTAAGCTACTAAGCAACATCAATATTCCATCATGATATTCCTTACCATATTTGAGAAATGTATACTTAAAACCTCTCAGACTAATCGATGGAAAGGCAGATAATCTACCTTCAATTTTGCCAATGCCTAGATATATGAAATAGTGGAAAAAACTAGATTAACCTTAGTTATTTAAAATAATATTATAAAATATTTCTACAATAGTTTTGAAAGGGAATGGAAAGAACATGAGAATAAACAATTGAAAAACATTTTTTAAAAGGACATAAAAAGTCTATATAATTGTTATGCTTATTTTGAAGGAGCAATAAAGTAATTTAAATTTAAAATTTGGGAAGTCTCATGGAAAAGATGAACCTTAAGAAGCTAGTGTCCAATTTCAATTTCCTTTGCATGATGAAACATGCCTACAATCTCCATGAAAATGCAATCGTGCTTTGCAATGACATTATAACATATGTTTCTTTTATCTAAAATGCTAATTTACAAAACATTTTGACAAAGCATAAGAAAAGAAAGGATAACCGTGTGCACATCCAATAAACACCAATACCAAAATTCAAATGTAGTTCCTTTACCTAATAAGTGGTGGGATAAGATAGTAACTCATAGATTTTGTTGGTTTTGATCAATAAAAAGCAATGAACATTGACATGGCATAGATGCTGCAAGGCTGCAAAAGCAAAAATTGCAGCGAAGATTTTGAATGCTTGCTGGAAAAAATTAATAGCAAAGCAATTTGTTGAAGAAATTGCAGCAAGGATAAGAATATCAAAATGATATCCACTTTCATCAACCATGAAAGCCTCACTATATAGAGATAGTTTACAAGTTCAAATATTGAAGTTGATGCGAAAAACCCCAAAAAGACGTGGCTTAGGGACCCAACGCACACAGAGAATCAAAGAACAACCAGGAAATATAAACCAGAGTTTAATATCACAAACCCTAGACCCACTCTGGGAAGGAACACGAATCTAGCATATTTAAGAAGGATATGGATGTCACACTCCAGAAAAGAAAGGAATTGGGAGTGATAAGTCGATTAAAATGCCACAAGAAATACCTCTTGATAAATTCTTTAGTCCCTAAAAGAACCGAAAGAAAAACCCTTACTTTCTATTTCACTCAAAGTTGTCTGCTCCTCTAGAGCTTACAAGGGAAGCCTATTTATAGGCTAAGATAGCAATCCTAAAGAGGCACAAATTTCTACTTAGGACAAATTCTTATTTTGGAGGAATTCCTAATTGTGGACAAATTCCAGTATAAATAATAAACTCTTATTTAGGAAGAAATGCTATTACTTATTCTGACCTATTAAGTATTCTAATTATATTAATTAGGGCTGTACTCGTTGTCAAACTTGGATTCGCCCCATTTGAAGCTAAGTTGGCCTGAATGTTCTGAATCAGCCCATTTAGTGCTTCTTTAATCTTTTTGGCTCTAACTCATGTTATTGGGCCTTCTGGGATGTGCAATGGACCTCTTGCAACCATTGGAGCCTTCCACCCATTATCTCTATGGTTCTCATCATTCCCCCTCTCCTCAAAAGGATTTGTCCCCAAATCATCACCTACATCAAAAGGGGAAAGATCAGAAACGTTAAATGTTGCACTCACATTATACTCACCAGGAAGATCCAACTGATAAGCATTGTCATTAATTCGGGCTACAACTTGAAAGGGACCATCTCCTCTGGGTTGGAGCTTCGAACGCCTTTGAGCTGGGAACCGTTCCTTGTGCATATGCACCCAAACCCAATCACCAGGTTCAAACACCACCTTCTTTCGTCCCTTGTTGACATGGGATGCGTGGTGCTTAGTTCGTTTTTCAATATGTTGTCGCACCTTCTCATGCAATTTTTTTATCATGTCAGCCTTGCGTTCCCCATCTAAGCTGGCATACTCATTGACAGGTATAGGTACCAAATCCAAAGGAGTCAATGGATTAAAACCATATACGATTTCAAATGGAGAGTAACTAGTAGTAGAATGAACACTCTGATTATACGCAAACTCGACATGTGGTAAACAATCTTCCCATGTTTCCAAATTTGTTCGAATAATAGCATGCAAAAGAGTAGAAAGAGTTCGATTAACTACCTTAGTTTGCCCATCAGTTTGTGGATGACAAGTAGTTGAAAACAATAGCTTAGTACCTAACTTACCCCATAAAGTCTTCCAGAAGTAGCTTAAGAACTTTGTATCCCGATCTGAAACAATGCTTCGTGGCATGCCATGCAAACGTACTACTTCTCTAAAGAATAGGTCAGCCACGTTGTTTGCATCATCAGTTTTATGACATGGGATGAAGTGTGCCCTCTTTGAAAATCAATCAACAACAACAAATACAGAATCCCTACCCCTTTTTGTTCGTGGCAATCCTAGTACAAAGTCCATAGATAAATCAACCCAAGGATGGTTAGGTATGGGTAGAGGGGTATACAAGCCATGAGGTAAAACTCTAGATTTAGCTTGTTTGCATGTTATGCATTTCGCACATATCCTCTCAACATCTTGTTTCATTCGTGGTCAAAAAAAAAGTTCATTTAGGACATCTAGGGTTTTCCTAACTCCGAAATGACCCATTAGACCACCCTCATGAGCTTCTCTTACAACCAACTCCCTCAAAGAACTCATAGGCATGCATAAACGATTTTCCCCAAATAAGAAACCCTTATGCCTATAAAACTTCTCAAAGGCTGACACCTCACATGCTTTATATACATTAGCAAAGTCAGGATCATTCACATATAAATCCTTAATGTGTTCAAATCCTAATAAGTTTGCAGTAAGTGTAGAGATAAGGGCATACCTGCGAGATAACGCGTCAGCTACCACATTTTCCTTACCTTTTTTATATTGGATGATGTAGGGAAAGGTCTCAATAAATTAAACCCACTTAGCATGTCTTTTGTTCAACTTTCCTTGTCCCTTCAAGTGCTTCAAAGATTCATGGTCAGTATGGATGACAAACTCTTTAGGCCAAAGGTAATGTTGCCATGTCTCCAAAGCCCGTACCAATGCATACATCTCTTTATCATAAGTAGGATAATTAAGGCTTGCTCCACTTAGCTTTTCACTAAAGTAAGCAATTGGGCGCCTTTCCTGCATCAAAACAGCTCCAATGCCAATACCTGAGGCATCACACTCAATCTCGAAAGCTTTTGCAAAGTTAGGTAAAGCAAGTAAAGGTGCAGGACTTAATTTTTTTTTGATGCAATTAAAAGCCTTGTCTTGGTCACTACCCCACCTAAAACTCATGTTCTTTTTCATAAGCTCAGTGAGTGGTGCGGCAATGGTGCTAAAGTCTTTAACAAAGTGTCTATAGAAACTAGCGAGACCATGAAAGCTATGCACATCACTAGTTGGCTTAGGTGTAGGCCAATCACGAATTGCCTTAACTTTTTCCTCATCAACCTCAACACCTTTAGCACTAACAATATAGCCAAGAAATGTGATTTGATCAATACAAAAGGAACATTTATGTAAATTAGCATACAATTTCTCATAAGGTAAAACACTTATAACAGAACGTAAATGATCAAGATGATCTTCTAGGGTTTTACTATGGACCAAGATATCATCAAAATACACCACTACAAATTTACTAATGAATGCACGTAAAACATGATTCATTAGTCGCATAAAAGTGCTTGGTGCATTAGTGAGACCAAATGGCATAACTAGCCACTCATACAACCCATACTTAGCTTTGAAAGCTGTTTTCCACTTATCTCCCTCTTTCATCCTAATCTGATGATATCCGCTTTTCAAATCAATCTTAGAAAAAACACATGACCCATGCAATTCATCTAACATGTCATCTAATCTAGGTATGGGGTGATGATACTTTACAGTGATTTTGTTGATTGCTCGACAATCAACACACATCCTCCAAGTCCCATCTTTTTTTGATACAAGTAGGACAGGCACAGCACATAGACTCATGTTTTCCCTCACATATCCTTTGGACATAAGCTCCTCAACCTGCCTTTGAAGCTTCTTTGTCTCCTCAGGATTACTCTTATATGTTGGCCGATTAGGGATGGATGCACCTGGGATGAAATCAATTTGATGCTCAATTCCTCTATTAGGTGGCAATCCACTTGGGATATCGTCAAGGAATACATCTTCAAATTCCTGCAATAATGCAACAACAACACTAGGCAAAGATGAGTCAAACTTGTTAGTGTTAAAATAAGCCTCCTTGTACAAAAGTACAATCATAGGTTGTTTGGCATAGAATGCTCTTTTAACATCACTTCCTTTTGCATAGAGATTTTCTTTTTTCTTCTCTTTTTCTTGTGTCCTCACGTTTTCTTCTCTTTCTTCTCTTTTATCAATCTCTCTTTTCTGTTCACGCTCATTTTTAATCCTTAATTGATCCTCATATGCTTGTTGAGGTGATAATGGTACAAGAATGATAGGTTTTTCGTTCATTACATAGGAATATCGATTCTTGAAGCCATCATGCATAACTCACCTATCAAATTGCCATGGTCTTCCTAATAGAATATGTCCCGCATGCACGGGTACAACATCACATAAAACTTCATCACGGTACCTTCCGATAGAAAATGATACGAGCACTTGCTGATTTACCTTCACTTCACCACTGTAGTTTATATGGTCTAGGATGCTTCATAGTAGGTAAATCCAGCTTCTCAACCATAGTTGTGCTAGCAATGTTAGTGCAACTCCCGCCATCAATAATCATACTACATACCTTATCTTTGATGAGACACCTTATCTGAAAGATGTTATCTCGTTGCACCTCATTTTCTTCTTTTACTTGTACATTCAATGCTTGCCTCGTAACGAGAGCTACTCCGTTAACTGGATACTCCTCTCCATCACATCATCAAATCTGGTATTCATGTGCTCAAATTGTTGTTGCATAGCTTCGATCATGAAGGACACATCACCAGCTCCCTCTTGAGCTACACCTTTGTCTTTGGACGTCATAGTCTTACATCTGGACAAAACAAATGGGATACCTCACAGAACACTCCCTTAAGTGTTTCACTCAAAAGATTATGTCACACTCCCTCGTGTTTACACTCTTTATGGTTCTTTTTTTTTTTTTCTTTATATGAACTTTCACTCTTACCTTTTACCACTAAGATTTTCCCTTTCAGCTCTATAAAGAACTAAACAACGTAAATCAAGGGTATTAATTTTGAACAGAATAAGTTAAATGGCGTAGAGTTGAACAAATTAGAGAACAAGAATCAAGCGAAAAAGGATGTCAACACAAACGGATTTAATGAACTAAATTCACAAAAATCAAGATAGGGGTAATATAACCTAGAGGACAACTTGGGTAACAAAATAGGAAAACAGATGGTAGAATTGAATTTGAGTAAGAAAACTTTATTATTATTGTGGCCAATATGACCAAACTGTTAATCTTATCAATAACTTTGAATTTGATGTTTTTTTTCTTTTGTTCTTATTCCTTCCTTTTTTTTTTTTTCAACACAAAACAATAGTAGAATACTTAAACATACCAATTGGAATTGAAATTAGCACGTTTATGAGCTTAAACAAACAAGCAAAGAGAGAAGGATTGCAAATAAACAGATTTGTGCATTTGAATGATAATGCACATAATAGACAAACTAAACAACAATAAATAAATCAAAAGATAGAAAATTGAAGAGTGAGTGGATTCAACCTGATTTAGAACCAGGCTCTGATACCAACTGATGCGAAAAACCCCAAAAAGACATGGCTTAGGGACCCAACGTACACAGGGAATCAAAGAACAACTAGGAAAGCTAAACCAGAGTTTAAATCACAAACCCTAGACCTACTCTGGGAAGGAACACGAACCTAGCGTATTTAAGAAGGATATAGATGCCACACTCCAGAAAAGAAAGGAATTGGGAGTGATAAGTCGATTAGAATGCCACAAGAAGTACCTCTTGATAAGTTCTTTAGTCCCTAAAAGAACCGAAAGAAAAACCCTTGCTTTCTATTTCACTCAAAGTTATCTACTCCTCTAGAGCTTATAAGGGGAGCCTATTTATAGGCTAAGATAGTAATCCTAAAGAGGCACAAATTCCTACTTAGGACAAATTCCTATTTTGGAGGAATTCCTAATTCTGGACAAATTCCAACATAAATAATAAACTCTTATTTAGGAAGAAATGCTATTACTTATTCTGACCTATTAAGTATTCTAATTATATTAATTAGGACTAGACTCCTTGTCAAACTTGGTTTCGCCCCATTTGAAGCTGGGTTGGCCTGAATGTCCTGAATCAGCCCATTTAGTGCTTCTTTAATCTTTTTGGCTCTAACTCGTATTATTGGGCCTTCTGGGATGTGCAATGGACCTCTTACAACCATTGGAGCCTTCCACCCATCATCTCTATGGTTCTCATCAGAAGTTCCCGACTTCTCTTTAGGATCTACTAGTTTGTGATACTGAAAAGGGGGTGAATCAGTATCACCACAATTCACAATTCGCAGGTAAGTGAACAACTTCAACCTCTTCTTATAAGTGAACTCTTTCTCAGACTCGACTAAGGTAGATCTATTGCTACCTACTAATCACAATAGTCCGCAAAGTCACCTTTTAGACACCTTGCCTAATATACAATTCGGATGTTCTTATTTAAGTCTTTGTTAGGTTATGAGTTGGTTAATACTTTAACTGCGTTCACAACTCAATTCAAAACACAGAACGTAAAGCAAATTAAGGACACACGAGATTTACGTGGTTCCGTCAACGTGACGTACATCCACAATGGTAGGGACTCTCCCTTACCAAGACTATCTATTATATTTAAGAATTTCAGTTACAATAGATGTCTTAATCTCTACTCCTTTTACTATTACAAATACTAAGCAAGTACAATACAACGAGTGTCACTTACTGTGTCTACCCTTCTTCTAACTTGTCTTATCTTTGTTGAATTGAAAGGCTACTCCACTGCCGCTTAGAAGTTCACTGCAACGCTCTCTAACCTCTCTTGAAGAAATTTAGAAATACGTTAAGTTCTTTCAGATACTTCACCGAATTCCTTCTCTAGGTTGTCTCACATAGCTCCTGCTTTCACCGTCTCACGGTCTCACCCGTCTCCTTGTCTCATGGCTCGCCTCACGTTTCTGGTTTTCCGTTCCACGTCTCACGCATGTTTCTGGTTTGCACCCTTTGCTGGTCTCACGCCTCATGCATGTTTTTGGTCTCATGCCGACGCACGTTCTGGTCTCACGCCGTCGCACGTTCAGGTCTCAAGCCGTCACACGTTTTGGTCTCACGCCATCCAGCCGGATCTCTCATCGTCCAATCGAATCTCTCTCACCGTTCAACCAGATTTCTCTCACAGTCCAGCCGGATCTCTCTCACCGTCCAGCCAGATTTCTCTCTACCGGTGGTTTCTGTTTTTCCCGTCCAGACCCTGTTCTGCTGTGTACCCCTCTTGGTTGGCCGAATTGGGTTTTTCCATTCACCTCTTTTCGAGAGTTCTTGTGTGTTTCACTGTGCGTTCCTTTGCCGTTCACTCTCCTCTTTGGCTGTCTCTATATTTTCTCCCTTTCGACCTGATTGTGTCGTCCGTTTCTCTCTCTACCTCTTTGCCGTGTTGTCTCCTCGCCGACTGCCAGTGTGCCGGTGGTGTGCCGTTCCTCATGGGTTTCTCTCTCTTGCCGATGGTGTGCCGCTCCTCACGGGTTTCTCTCTCTTGCTGGTGGTGTGTTGTTCCTCACCTTCGCCGTCCACTCTAATTTTGCCATATATAATTTTTCTCTCTCTTCCAACAGCTTCTCTCTTTGGTCGGCTGGTTGTCTAAGTTTTCTGTCTGTTTTACTCAATTGCCAACTCTTTTTTTTGTTTTCTTCCAATGGCCTTTATATACTCCTCCATGAAACCCTAATAGGGCTTACTTGCGGCGAATTTACTGTCTTGCCCTTCCATGTGGCTTTTACATTCTTGCCCCTCCATGTGGCTTTTACCTTCTTGCCCTTCCATGTGGCTTTACTTTCTTGCACACTTAAACCTAGTTGACAACAATTACAACCCATACAAGGCTGCGGGAACAACAAATACAAATCCAAATGCAAACTTTAAAATTCAAAAATGACTAGCACCTTTTTTTGGATGTATATAGCTGTTACAAACGAGCAAGCATGATTACAAAGATCCAAAGCATAACTCAAACACAACGGTACAAAATAAGCCATTTGTATGGCTGCAAAATATCTCCAGCAATAGACTTTAACTAACTTAATAGAAACTTAAATTCTTGAGGAAAAGCTTGAGCAATGCAGCACCACCAACTCTTCCAACAAATTTGAAAAGCATGATGATGGAACTAGATAACAAATTTTTGGATTTTGGATCATGAGACTTTTTGTAATGCATGGTCCATGCAATGCACGATGTCTTTTATAAACAAGCATAATTCCAAACAACTAAAAGAGAGGTTGGTGGCAATGGTCCATAGGTTTTTCCACCTTTTCAATAGGACAAAGGATTTAGAGAGATCCACATAAAATTGACAAATAATATAGATTATACAAGTATGTTGCTAGATTTAAGGTTACAGCCTTATTGATCCATATAATTATCTTGTTCTGCAACTCTTGGGTTTCCAATATGACCTGACAATGTATAAATTGTATAAATATTCCTTCTCAAAGCATTATGATGTAATTATTATTGTGATTTATCTCATTATTGATATGAGATCCAAGATCATTTCATATCTTAGACTGTTTATAATAATGCAAGGGATTTGAATTCCCTAAAAAAGTGAACCCATGACAAGGGTTGGCAACCACACATGATGTCACCAGGCCAATTTTTCAACCACAAATTTCAGCCAAGTGAGGGCACTAAGTTACACTTTGTCTCAGCCAATTTATCACACATGAGGCATACACACACTTACTGAAATTGCTTCCCAACCTTTATTACTTTCCCACAAGTACAAAGGAATTGCTAAGGCCTCATTAACACAAGTGTTTCACTTACTTTTCTATATGGCCCTTGGCTGCCACACTACAAGTATTTATAGTGGTGGTAGTTGACACCCCCAACTACCTAGGGTCATGCATGACTTGGCTGCCAAGCCAATCATGCTTAGTGAGTTCCCCCTCTTTTGGGAGCACTCCCCACTTTCTAGCCAGTTAGTGTAGTCCTTTTCAAGGAGAGCTTGCTTGGTCAATCTTTACCTTTGGCAGCCCACACCCACCTACATGGAAGGAGGTTTTGCCACCATATCTTTCCAAATAACTCCTCCTAGCTACTCACTTCAGCCACCAGACCATGCCCCACAGATTAAGAGAGCTTGCCCTCGTTCTCTCCTATTCCTATGGTTCATGAAAGGCTCTTAGCCTAGTCCACACTCCAAGCCCATAACCAGCCCCATTGTGTTTCAACCCGAGCTCATGCCTATGCATCAACAACCCATGACATTGTCTTATAGTGTGTAGTCCTCAAGTTATTAGTCTAAACCCAAGTCCATGACCAACATTGGCTATCATTTGTTAAAGACATGCACTACCCCCTAAAGAGCATTAGGGCCTTTGACTGTTTGGTAAGAGGAAACATTGATGTGCTTGAGCCATCACACCCTTCCCATGGACATGCTGCCAGTAACCCACACTTCTCTTCTTGTGTTGCCATGCATTTTCTTGCCTCCCCTTGCTTGCTTGGGTGACCACACCCTAGCCTCATACAAGAATTGGTGCAAGGTGCCACCAATTTGCTTGCATGCTTCAAGCCAACTGGCTTAATGGGACTAACAAACCTCCCCCACTGGTTAAAGCCAATGTCCTCATTGGTAGGGTTGATAAGTAGTCTTGGATTTGCTTCTAAAATTACCAAAGAGTTGTGTCTCTTTCCTAACTTGCCTCACTATTTGGAGTATTCTTCCACTTTACCAAGTACTCAACCTGGTGATTCTTTTTGCTTTTCCCCTTCATTTGGTGGTCTAGGATTCTTTCCACCTCGTGATGGAACATTGTTTGGATTATTGGTGGAGCACATCTCATCTATCTCCTTGAAAGCTCATCTCCATCCTCTTCATGGAAGGGTTTCAAGAAGCTCACAAGAAGGTTGGATGTACCTTCAACCACTTAGGTAGTTGAAACCGATAAGCAACATTACCAACCTTCTTTGTCACAATGAAAGGACCGTCATACTTTGGAATCAAACCATGATGCACCATCTTGCTACTGATCTTCTTCCAAATTTAAGGAGTTAGTTTTAGCAACACTTTGTCCCCAACTTGGAACTTAAGGCCTTGCCTCCCTCTATCCACATACTGATCTTCATGTGTCTTGTTACCTTGTTCAAGTTGTCTTGAGCCTCATTAAATAGCTTTTGTTTCAAATTAGCATACCGGTAGGCAACTAGATAATTTCATTTCAAGCTGGTCCTTGCAATTTTATTAGGAGTAAGGGGCTAATGCTTCATTGCCAACTCCAAGGGACTCATGCGAATGGATGAGGAGTGATGAAGGTTATAGCAAAATTACACCGAATCCACCATCTCTAGCCAATTTTGTTTCCTAGCAGTCACATAGTGCTAAAGATATTCCTTTAGCAAGCCATTGATTCTTTCAGTTTAGCCATCTATTTGAGGATGGTTGGTAGTGGAAAACTTCAATTCTTACCCTATCATGTTGAACAAAGTTGTCCAAAACCTACCTATAAAGCTAGGATCCTAATTGCTCACCATATCTTTGGGCAACCAAAGTATTTCACCACTTGTTTGTAGAATAATTTAGTGACTATCTCCACTTGACATGAGGAAGGGGCTGGGACAAATATAGCATACTTGGAAAAATGATCCACCACCACCATGATAAAGCCCATGCCATTGACCTTTGGGAACCCATTAATGAAGTCCATTAAAATTGATACCTATGGTTTCGTTGGAGTTGATAATGGTTGCAACAAACTTGCTTACTTGTGTCTCTTAACTTTGTCTTATTGATAGATGACACATGTCTTGACATATGCCTTAACATCATCTTCCATCCTTGGCTAATGATAGTTATGAGAAAGTAAGGTTATCATCCTCTCCATGTCAGGATGACCTGCTCATAGAGAGTCATGGCACTCTTGTAGAATCTCCTTTCTAAGACCTGTACCTCTTGGAATATACAAACAGTTACCATTAGCATGTAGTAACCCATCATCAAGCCAATATCATCTTACCACACCCTCATTTACTTGCTGCACCAATTTATGATATTCTGCATCTTGTGGGTCTTACACCCTAACTTTTTGCAGCAAGTCACTCTGCACTTGAGTGAGGGAAACAACAATCTCATGCACTTATCAACAACTCAAGGCATCCACTACTTGATTATGCCTTCCTAGCTTGTGTTCCCACACTAGATCATACTACGCTAAGAACTCTTGTTATCGAGCTTGCCTTGCAAAGAGCTTCTTCTTTGTTTGGAAGAAGGTGTTAGCCACATTGTACGTGTAAACCACAAACTTGGTACCCAGCAAGTAAACTCGCCATGTGCAAAGGCAATACACCATTGCTAGCATCTCTTTCTCTTGTGGCAAGTACCATTGTTATGCCTCATTGAGATTTTACCTTTCATAAGCAATAAGATGGCCTTCTTGGATCAACACTCCTCCAATGGCTTTGTCATATGCATCTGTTATCACATCAAAGGTCAACTCAAAGTTGGGTAGCCTCAGCACTGGTTCCGTTAACACTGCTACCTTTAACTTGTCAAATGCTTCTTAGCATTACAAGGTCCACCTCCATGGTTGGTTTTTCTTAAGTAAGTTCATGAGAAAGGCCACCTTTTTAGAGTAACCCCACACAAACTTCTAATAATAGTTAGACAAGCCAAGAAAGGCTTGCAACTCTGACACTTTGGTAGGAGGCAACCATTCCACAATGGCTTAAACCTTTTCCTCACCCATTCTCAAACGCCCTTGACTAATTCTATGTCCAAGGAATATGATTTCCTAACAAGCAAACTCACATTCCTTTTTCATTATATAGAGTTGGTGCTCTCTTAACTAAGACAATACCATCCAAAGGTGGGTCAAGTGATTCTCCAAGTTTCACTATACACAACAATGTCATCAAGGTAAACTACAAAAACTAATCAAGAAAGTCATGAAACACATTATTCATTAGATTGCAAAAAGTAGTAGGGGTATTAGTTAAACCGAATGGCATCATTCAAAATTCATAGAAGTTATAGCGAGTGATGCATGTAGTCTTCCCCTCATCTCCTTCTGCAATTTTGACTTGCTAGTATCCCAACTGCAAGTCTAGCTTGGTGAAAAATGATGCTTTCACTAGTCGATCAAATAAGTCTGCCATCAAGGGAATATGGTACTTGTTTTTCACTGTAACCTTGTTCAAGGCCTTATAATCCACACACATTTGTAAGGAGCCATCATGCTTTCTTTGAAACAGTATCGGGGCATCATAAGGAGCTTTAGAGGGTTGCATTAAGCTTACATCAAGCAATTTCATCAATTGCTTCCTTAATTCAACCAACTCCATCAAACTCATGTGATAAGGGGCTTGAGTTGGGGGTTTTGAACTCAAAATTAGATCAATCTTATGGTTAATAGTGCACTTAGGAGGAAGGCATTTTGGTAGCTCCAAAGGCATTATGTCTGCAATGTCTTTCAATACTTTCACTACAACATATGGAACTTCAGTGGAGACACCTTCCTTCATGTCAACTAATGCAACCAGATAGGTAGCCTTGCCCTTTTTCAACCCTTGTTCCACTTGCATGGCCGAAAGCATCCCACTCATCTTCCCATTAGCACCTACCGAGGAAGTTATCTTGCCCACAACAAAGCAAGAATGGTTCTCATGCAAGATCATCAATCCACCTAAATGAGGCAATAAAGCAACTTTTGCATGCATAAGAACTCAACTCCTAAAATGAAATCAAAATCATTGAGTGGCACAATAATAAAGTTAAGATTTCCAACCTAATAACCAAAGGTTACCTTTATGCCAATTGCCACACCAAGCACCTCTTGCGCTGCTAAATTAACTACCTTCGTTTAGCTATCACTCTTGCTGACCTTAAGCCCAAATGTTTTCACCATTAACTCAGCCATAAAGTTGTGGGTGGCCCTAATATTAGCCATCACCATCAACTCTTAATCAAGCAGCCTAATTTTCACATACATTAGACCCGATTAGGTGACCTATTCGTCTTGGACAGCATTCTCCAACTACAGAGGATTGACATCTGAAGGGCCAGCTTCATCCATTTTGCCACCATTTTCTATGACCATGGCATTTAACTTCTCCTCCCTTTTTAGGCATTCCCTAGCATGATGAGGGTCATTACATATGAAATAACTAGAATTGGACATGTTTTTACCTTGTTCCTGAGTAGTAGCTTTGCCTTTGTCTTTGCTGCTATCAAAGCTTTTGTCCTTCTTCTTGCCTTCCTTCTTCTTTTTGCCCTTGTCCTTGGGTAGCTTTCCCATTACACCATCAGAGGGCTTGTTGATTTTGAAATCAACTAAACCATCAACAGTGGCTATAGCAGAAGGTAAGTATTTGACTCCTTGCCTTTAAAACTCGATTTGAGCCCACAGTTGTAGGCTCAAAAGGAAGTTGAAGAGCTTGTCTTCATCTAACATATTATGGATGTCAAACATCAAGGAGCTGAAATCTTTCAAATAGTCCTGCACTATGCCAGTATGTTTGAGTTTCTTCGAGGATTCCCTTACAACCCAGGACGTGTAGCAAGGAAGGAATTGATCCTTCAACTCCTTCTTCAAGCTTTCCCATGTCTTAATTTGGGGTCGGCCAATGCTAGTATCATCATCAAGCCTTGTATGCCACCTGGCTTGGCATCTTTGGCAAGATACATGCTTGTGATGTTCACCTTTTCCTTATTTGGCACCCATACAGCCATGAATTATTATCTATATCCCACAAGAAATTCTTAATAGCTTTGGCATCACACTCCCCATCAAAGGCTTTAGGGTCCAACACCTTCGTCTTCCGTGATGAATCAGTAACCACACTTGGTTGGCTGCCTATGGCCTTCTTGAGGAAAGCAAGGTCACTTTCTACACCACCAAAGTGAGAGATCTAAGCGGAGTCAATACTATCATAGTTAGTCTATAAGAGATGTACTGATTTCTCTAATTCCTCAAGCCTTATTAAGATTTAAAGGGCTTGTTTCTCTTGGACCTCCCTGAGAGCCTTTTCATTCTTTGACACCCACTACCGCACTGCATCAAGACCCAATCCACTAGTTATAGATTGAATCATGCTCTAATACCAATTGTCACTGGGCCAATTTTTCAACCAAAAATTTTAGCCAAGTGATGACACTAAGTCACACTTAGTCTCAACCAATTTATCACACACAAGGCACAAACACACCTACACGAATTACTTCCCAACCTTTATTACTTTCTCACAAGTACAAAGGAATTGCCAAGACCCCACCAACACAAGTGTTTCACTCACTTTACTGTATGGCCCTTGGCTGCCATATTACAAGTATTTATAGTGCTGGTAGTTGACACCCCCAACTACCTCGGGTCATGCATGACTTGGCTGATAAGCCAATCACGCTTAGTGGGTTCCCCCTCTTTTGGGAGCATTCCCCACTTTCTAGCAAATTAGTGTAGCCCCTTTCAATGAGAACTTGCCACCTCATTCAGCTTGCTTGGTCAAATCTTTATCTTTGGCAGCCCATACCCACCAACATGGAAGGATGTTTTGCCACCACATCTTTCTGGATAACTCTTTCTAGCTACCCACTTCAGCCACTAGACCATGCCCCAAGGATTAAGAGAGTTTGCTCTCATTCTCTCCTATTTCCATGGTGCATGAAAGGCTCTTTGCTTGGTACACACTCCAAGCCCATAACCAGCCCTGTTGTGTCTCAACTGGAGTTTGTGCCTATGCATCAACAGCCCATGACGTTGTCTTGCAGCATGTAGCCCTCATGTTGTCAGTCTAAACCCAAGTCCATGCACCAACATTGGCTATCATTTGTTGAAGACATCTACTAACCCCCAAAGAGCATTAGGGCCATGACCATTTGGCAAGAAGAAACATTGATGTGCTTGAACCATCATACCCTTCCCATCAACATGCTACCAACAACCCATACTTCTCTTCTTCTTATGTAGCCATACACTTGCTTGTCTCACCTTGCGTGCTTGGGTGACCACACCCTAGCCTTATTTAAGAATTAATGCAAGGTGCCACCAATTTGCTTACATGCTTCAAGCCAACCGGCTTAAGGGACTACCACACAACCAATAACACCCCAATAAACATAACTAGCAAGTAGCAAACCTACCTTTAGGGAAAATATGAGAAAGCACATTGTTCCACCCAAAGAAGGCAAGACATAAGCTTCTTGTTGAGCAATTCATTTTGATAGTTGGAGTTTATTTCATTTCAAGATGCAAGTTATTATGTCTCAATAGCTTAAAACCATTTGTATTTTATTGAATAAAAGAATTATTGCTCTGGATTACCTTTCTTTGTTAGGACAATCATTTATTATTTGACTTAAGACTACAATCTAATTCCTTAAAAATAAGTGTTCTTCACTTATTACAAAGAATCAATCAAATAAAATGATTTTGCAATTAACATCCATGTCTACAACCAATATTAATTTCATTGTGACTTGCATGTCAATACACCTTAGGTAGTCTTAATCCATTTAATTCCATCAAACAAAGGAGTAATTCATATTAATTATCTCTACTTGCATTGATAAAATGGTTCGTTGCTTGACAAATGAGGTCATAACTTCCTTCATAACTAACAAGGAGATAATAGTTCCTTGCTAGAAACTTAGGATCTTTACCCAGTTCCTTGGCAATAAAGCTTCTTCTTTCATTACAAAGAATCATTCACGCAAAATGATATTGCAATTAACATTCATGTCTACATCAAACATTAATTTCATTGTGACATGCACGTTAAAACACCTTGGGTAATCTAAATCCATTGAAGTTTTTCAAGAAAAGTAGTTATTTATCTTGATTTGCTTTTCATACATGGAAAGAATGATTCGCTTCATGAAAGATGAGGTTATTCTTTCATTTCTAGTTAATAAGGGTTATCCTTTGGTTCCAAACAAAAAGGAATCATGAAGTTAACTTAGATTACTGCACTACTTACATATTTCATTATGAGATGCACATTATTATGTGTTAAGTAGTCTAAATCTATTAAAGTCCATCAAATAAAGGAGTAAGTGCTCTTGGTTAACTTTCATTATTAGGAAACAATTGTTCACTACATGAAACTTGAGACCATAACTTAACTCTTGGCAATGAGTCTTCTTCATTCATTGTAAGGAATCATCCACAAAAATTGATCTTGTAATTAATATCCATGTCTACACCAAACATTAATTTTATTATGATGCACATGTCAATACACCATGGGAACTAAATCCATTGAATTCATTCAAACAAAGGAGTCATTTCTTTATTAGCTTTTCATACATGGAAAGAATGGTTGCTACCTAAAAGATAAGGTTGTCACTTCATTTCTAGCTAATAAAGCTTATCCTTTCATTTTAAAGAGTAATTCACACAACGAAATCATGAACTTAACTTAAATGTCTGTATCAATCAAATATTTGATTGCTAGATGCATATTATTATGTCTTAGGTAGTCCAAATCTAGTGATGTCCATAAAAAAAAAAATGTTACTCTCTTCATTTGCTTTCTTTACCCAGTGAGAATTGTTCATTGCTTTAAAGTTGAGGCCATTATTTGATTCTTTAGAAATAAGACTTCTTCTTTTGTTGTAAGGAATCATTTAAATAAAATAATTATGCAATTAACATTCATGTCTACATCCAACATTAATTCAATTGTGACATGCACATTAATACATCATAGGCAGCCTAAATTCTTTAAATTCCATCAAACAAAAAAGTCATTCTTCTTAACTAACTTTTCTTACATGGATAGAATGATTAATAGGATGAAAGATGATGTCATCACTTCATTTCTAGCTAATAAAGCTTATCCTTTTTGTCCAAGGAGTCATTCACACAAAGGAATCATTAACTTAAATGCTTACCTTAATCACATATTTTATCACGAGATGCATGCTATTATGTCTTGGATAATCCAAATTCATTAAATTCCATTGAATAATGAAATCATTACTTTTTATTAGCTTTCTTTAATATGAGATAATTGTTCATTGCATGAACTTAATCCCATCACATGAATCCATAGCAATAAGGTTTCATTTCTTATTACAATGAATTATTCACATAAACTGATCATGCAACTAGCTGTGAAGAATAAGTTCATCACAATATGCATGCCAATGCAACTTAGGCATTTTAAATCCATTAAAATCCATCCAAAAAAAAAAAAAGAGTCACTTTTCTTTATTAGTTTTTCTTATATGGATAAAGTAGTGCATTGCCTAAATGATAAAGTCATCACATCATTCCTAGCTAATAAGGCTTATCTTTTTGTTCTAAGGAGTAATTCACACAAAGAAACCATTTAATTAACTTAAATGTATGCAGCAATCAATGATTTCATTATGAAGTGCATATTATTAAGTCTTCAGAATTGTGAATCCATTAAAGTCTATCAAATAAAGAACTTATTACTCTTGATTAGCTTTTCTTACCAACAGAGAATTGTTCATTGCTTGAAACTTAAGACTGTAACCTAATTCCTTGGTAATAAGGCTTTTTCTTTTGTTGCAATGAATCATTCATATACAAAATTATCCTACAAGTTGCATCCATGTCTATAAACATTAATTTCATTGAGACATGCATCTCAATATAGCTTGGGTAGTCTTAATCCCTCAAATTTTTTAACAAAGTAATAATTTGGCTTTAAAAGCATCTTTTACATGGATAGAATTGTTCATTACCTAAAAGATGAGGCGATCACTTCATTTCTAGCAAATGAAGAGATATCTTTTGTTTCAAATAGTCATTCACCCAAAGGAATCATGAACTTAACTTAAATGTCCACACTAATCACATATTTCATTGCAAGATGCACATTATTATGTCTTTGGTTGTCCAAATCCATTGAAGTATATCAAACAAAGAAGGTATTACTCTTCTTCAAGTTCTTTTACCTAGAGAGAATCATTCAATGCTTGAAACTTGAAACTATCACCAAATTACTTTGTAATGAGGCTTCTTATTTTGTTATAAGAAATCGTTCACTTAATTGATCATGCAATTAGCATTCATGTCTATTAAGAATATTAATTTGATTATGACATGCCCATCAATACTCCTCAGGTAGTCTAAATTGATCAAATTATATCAAAGGAGTCCTTTTTCTTAATTAGCTTTTCCTTACTTGGATGACATGATTCAATGCCTAAGCGATGAGATCATCACCTTATTTCTAGCCAATAAAGTTTATCCTTCTATTCTGAGGAGTTATAGAAACAAAGGAATCATTAACTTAGCTTCGTTTTCCGCACCAACTTCATAAAAAAAAAAAAAAAAGGAGTTATTGCCCTTGATAAGCTTTCTTTACCAAGATTAGATCATTTATTGCTTGAAACTTAAGATAATAACTTAATACCTAGACATTAAGGCTTCTTTTGTCATTCACACAAAATGATCTTGTAATTAGCTTTCATATCTACAACAAGCATTAATTTAATTGTGACATGCAACTCAATACACATTGGGCAACCTGAATCTATTGAATTCCAACTAATAAAGTAGACATTTTTCTTTATTAGGTTATTTTACCTAGATGGAATTGTTCTCTACCTAAAAGATGCATTCATCACATCATTTCTAACAAATAAGGCTTTTTCTTTCATTTTGAGTAGTCATGCACTCAAAGGAATCATGAATTTAACTTAAATGTCTATATGAATCACATATTTCATTGCAAAATGCACATTATTATGTCTTTGTTTGTCCAAATCCATTAAAATCCATTAAAGTCCATTAAATAAAGGACTTATCGCTTTTGACTAGGTTTCTTCACCAAGAAGGTATTGTTCATTGCTTGGAACTTAAGACCATCACCTAATTTCCTTACAATAAGGCTTCTTTCTTGTTGTAAGGAATCATTCACACAAGTTGATGAGGCCATCACTTTATTTGTAGTTAATAAGGCTTATTCTATCATTCCAAGAAGTTATCCACACAAATGAATCATAAACTTAACTTAAATGCCTCCATCAATCACATATTTCAATACTAGATGCACGTTATGATCTATATGATAGTCCGAATCCATTAAAGTCCATGGGATAAAGGAGTCATTTCTTTTGTTTGGCTATCTTTACTAGAAAACAATTGTTTATTGCTTAAAACTCAATACTATTACTTAATTGCTTGGTAATAAGGGTTCTCCTTTTGCAATAAGGAATCATTCAAACAAAATGATCATACAATTAATGCCCATTTCTTCACCAAGCATTAATTTCATTGCCACATGCATGTCAATGCACCTTTAGGTAGTTAGTTTAATGATTTCATTCCAATAACTCATTCACACCTTTAGGAAGTCCATTTAATAAAAGTGTTATTGCTCTTAAATTACTTTCTTTACCAGGTGAAAATCATTCATTATATCAAAATTGAGACTATCACTAGATTCCTTAGCAATAATGCTTCACCTTTCATTACAAGGAATGATTCTACAATTAACATTCATGTGTACAATAAACATTAATTTCATTGGGACATGCACATCAATACACTTTGGGTAGTCCAAATCCATAAAATTTCATCAAACAAAGGAGACATTTATCTAGATTCACTTTTTGTACATGAATAGAATGGTTTAACGCCTAAAAGATGAGGCTATCACTTCATTTTTTGCTAATAAGGCTTATCTTCTTGTACCAAGGGATTCACACAAGGAAATCTTAAAATGAATTTAAATGTTTACACTAATCACTTATTGAAATGCATAATGTACATTGCTATTTCCTAGGGAGTCCAAATCCATTTGAAGTCCCTTAAATGATGGTGTTATTTCTCTTAATTAGCTTAATTTATTCAAAGAAAATTGTTCATTACTTAAACTTTGGCCTATCACCTAATTTGTTAGTAATAAGGCTTCTCCTTTTATTGTCAGATATCATTTGCACAAAATAATCATTCAATTAACTTCCATGTATACACCTTGCATTAATATCTTAAAGACATGCACATCAATACACCTTAGGTAGTTTAAATCAATTGAATTCCATCAAACAAAGGAGTTATTTATCTTGACTAAGATTTCATACATGGATAGAATGATTCCATACTTGAAAGATAAGATCATCACTTCATTTTTTGCTATTCAAACGTATCTTTCATTTTAAGGAGTCATTCACACAAAAGAATCATAAAATTAACTTAAATGTCTAAGTTGATCATTTATTTCATTATGAGATGCATGTTATTATGTCATTTATAGTCTAAATGAATTAAAGTCCATAAAGTTATCTTATTTGGAGAACAATTTTTAATTGATTTATGATAGCTTTGACAAACATATAAGTTAGATTAAAAAACATTGATTGGTGACCCAATTTGCCAAAATCTCCACAAATAACCCCATTCTAGAAAGCACAAGATGTCTATTTTAATTCTCATAAAAGCCCACATCTATCCATCAATGTTGAAAATGTGAAATTCCTAAAATACCCTATAGTGATTTAATTTGCTCAAAATTACATCTTTAAGCTTCCATATTGCTCCAATTCATTCAACCTTGTCCTAAAACATAAAATCAACTCTAATTGGTATATTCAACCTTGTCTTTAAAGATGTGTTTGTTAGAATCAATATAATATTTGGTGTAGATATAAAAGTTAATTTTATAATCACTTTGTGTCTGTGAGTCCTTATAAGGAAATGAGAAGCCTTGTTAGAAAAACATGTTGAGATGGCCTCATCCTTCATGAATTGAACCATTGAATTGTAAAAGGAGCTATTTAAGATAGTAACTCCTTTGTTTAATTGAATTTAATGGATGAGAGTACTAAAGGTATAAAGATGTGCTTGTCACAAATGAATATAATTTTTTTCTTGCATAATTTGAATCCATTAAAGTCTATCAAATAAAAGAGTTATTATTCTTGATTAGCTTTCTTTACTAGGATAAAATCGTTCATTACTTGAAACATGTGATTGTCACCTAATTCCTTGGCAACAAGGCTTCTTTTTTTGTTGAAAATAATCATTCATACAAAATAATCTTGCAATTAACATCCATATCTACAAAAAATATTAATTTCATATCAACATGCATGTCAATGCAGCTTGAATAGTCTGAATCTTTTGAATTACATCAAACAACAGACTCATTTTTTAATTAGATTTTCTTACGTGGATAAAATGCTTCATTGCCTAAAAGATGATACTATCACTTTATTTCTAGCTAATAGGGCTTATCATTTCATTCCAATGAGTCATTGACAGAAAGGAATCATGAACTTAGCTTAAATGGCTACATCAATCATATATTTCATTGTGATAAGCACATTCTTATGTCTTGGATAGTTTGAATCCATAAAAGTCCATCTAATAAAGGAGTTAATACTCTTGATTAGCCTACTTTTTTAGGAGAGAATTGTTCATTACATGAAACTTTAAACCCTCACTTAATTCCATGATAATAAGACTTATATTTTACACAAAATGAACATGTAATTAACATCCATATCTGCAATGAACATAAATTTCTTTGCCATGTCAATACAACTTAGGTAGTTTTAATCTATTGAGTTCCATCAAACAAAAGATTTATTTTCTTGTTTAGCTTTTCTTACATTAATAAAATGGTTCATAACATGAATGATGAGATCATCACTTCATTTCTAGCTAATAAGGCTTATCCATTCATTCTAAGGAGTCATTCACTCAAAGGAATTATGAACTTATTTTAAATGTCTAGCCCAATCTCATATTTTATTGTGAGATGCATGTTATTATGTCTTAAGGAGTCCAAATCCATTGATGTACATCCAATAAAAGAGTTATTACTCTTGATTTGCTTTCATTACCAAGAAAGAATAATTCACTGCTTACAACTTGAGATAGTCATTTGATTCCTTTGAAATAAGGCTTTTTTCTTCATTTTAATGAATTATTCACACAAAATAAACTTGCAATTAACATACATCTCTACAACAAATAATAATTTCATTGCAACTTCATGTTAATGCACCTTAGGCAATTTAAAATCATTAAATTTTGTTAAAAAGAGAATAATTTTTCTCGATTAGCTTTTCTTACATGGATAGAATGGTTCACTAGATGAAAAATGAGGTCATCACTTCATTTGTACCTAATAAGACTTATCCTTTCACTATAAGGAGTGATTCTCGATCATGCAATAGAAGATAGTGAGAATAAGAGTCGATCCCGTGGGGAGTGTTATCAATTCAATGTCAAATAATTAAACTTAAATACATTAATATGAATGGGAGGGTAATATTGAATTCTAACTTTATAACAATTAAAGTAAACTATTTGATCAAACAAAATAACCTATAAAATTATCAATTAACAAAATTTTAGTTCTATGTTTATTTGCAACTATGATATTTGATGTTTTTGGTTATCCACAATGTTGTCTCAATTTTATTGAAATTATTAACCCTAGATAACAACAAACTCTATTATTCAAATTCTCCATAAGATATTCACTAAGCAAAATACGATCTTTACTTAAATCCTAACCACTATATCCCTAGCACAAACTCTCTAGAGTTATACACTAAAACCTTAAGAATTAGGAAAATAAGTTAATTCAAGTAATAATCACACAAGCTTAGATTGTTTAACTTATATTGAATTATTCATAACAATAAAATAAAACTTGTCTATAATCTCTTAATATTAATTACTACTCAATGATTAGCAAGAGGATAAATATGGGTCATAATCCCTAACTTTAGAAATTGACCACTGTTTAATCAATTTAGGAAGCTTAGCCAAATGAATTAAAATAATAATCATTCAAAAATTTAATTCAAATAACTCAAACAATTTTGATAAAAAAGAAATTAACATAACAAAATAATTTATGCCATCAACACCAAAACATTTTGAAATCCCTTAAACCTGTTGAAAAGTCCTAACTTAACATAGTTAAAAGAAACCAAATTATTACTAATGCTATGACTATCAACTTCCTTTTATGTCCATATCCTCTCCCCTCTCTCCTCTTTAATGATAAAAAGGTCTTTATTTATATTTTAGAGAATCTATAGAATAGCCACCAATAAACCCCAAAAAAATTAAGGGTTCCTTAATCCTTTAAAATTCCTCTATTTATTGTCAAGCTGATTTACAGAATAGATATAGTTTGAGTTCAAGTCTTCCTTCTTCATCGAAATTGTAGTCCTCTTATTTAGCTTTCCAATACATCTAGTCTAACCCAAAATAAAGGTCCAATGCCCAAGTTATGAGCTAAACATTGAGACTAACTTAGCCCAGCCCATAACAGATATTATAGTAACTCCTTAGCTATTTTTGGACCATTAAACAATTGATATGGCCTAGGGTGTCTTTATATCAATTGTAAGTTTGAATGTGAACTTCACTTTAGTTTTTTGAATCACCCAATTTTGATGTTTTAAACTCAAGTTATGCCTATTCAAATATTCAATTCTTGGACATGAATCCTACTCCAATTAGGATTTGGACTCCAGTTTTCTGTCTTGTATTTAAACCAAACCCTAATTTGAAAACTTTGAAATGTCTAATACAACTTCACTAAAAGTCACTTTTCTAAATCTTTAAGTTAGTGAAAAACCCAAAATAGGTGACAAAGTCAAAATCATGAAATGTTAAAATTTTTCTTGTTAAAAGTACAAATTCAAAATTTCCCTAAAACATATTTTAATTAGTCTAAATAGGAATTAAACTTATTTAAAATAATTATATGTAAACAAAAAGAATAAATAAATAAATTCTTACTCATAAGGAATCATGAAATTAACTCAAATGCCTAAACCAAGTACTAATTTTATTACGAGGTGTGCATTGTTAAGTCTTGTGTATTCTAAATCCATTCAAGTTCATCAAATAAATGATTTATTACTCTTGATTAGGTTTCTTTACTAGGAACAAATTGTTCATGACTTGAAACTTAAGACAATAACCTAATTCCTAGGTACTAAGACTTCTTCCATTGCAAGGAATTAGTCACACAAAATAATTTTGCAAATAGCATCCATGCCTACCAAGAACAATAATTTCATTACAACATACACCTCAATACACCTTGGGCAATGTAAATCCATATAATTCCAGCAAAAAAATTAATAATGTTTCTTAATTAGCTTTTCTTGCATGGATAGAATCATTCATTAGCTAAAGGATGTGGTTATCACTTTATTTTTAGCTAGTAAGACTTATCATTTAGTTACAAGCAATCATTCACTTAAAGGAATAATGAATTTAACTTAAAATTCAATGCCAATTACATATTTCATTGCAAGATGCCTGTTATTATTTCTCTTAATTAGGTTTCTTTGCTAGGAGAGTAACATTCACTAGATGGAACTTAAGACTGTCACTTGATTCCTTGGTAGTAAGGCTTCTTATTTTGATGCTACAAATCATTCACACAAATTGATCTTGCAATTAATTTCCCAATCTATAACAAACATTAATTTAATTGCAATATGCATGTCAATATATGTTGTCAATTTGAATCCACTGACTTTCATCAAACAAAAGAGTCATTTTACTAATTAACTTTTCTTACATGTATTGAATGGTTCATTGCTTAAATGATGAAGCCATCACTTTATTTCTAACTAATAAGGCTTATCCTATCATTTCAAGGAGTCATTCACACAAAAACATCATGAACTTAATTTAAAGGTCTACATCAATCATGTATTTCTATAAGATCCATGTTATGATGTCTTAGGTTATCTAAATCCACTAAAGTTCATCAAATAAAGTAGTCATTGCTCTTAATTAACTTTCTTTTCTAAGAGTGAACTATTCATTGCTTCAAACTTGAGATTGCCACTTGATTGCTTAGAAATAAGGCTTTTCCTTTTGCTACAAGCATTCAAACAAATTAATCATGCAATTAACATTCACATCTTCACCAAACATTACTTTCATTTCTGCATTCACATCAATGCACTTTTCATAGTTTGAATTTATTGAATTCCATGAATAGAATGCTTCACAACTTGAAAGATAAGGTCATCACTTCATTTTTAACTAATAGGACTTATTCTTTTATTCCAAGGACTCATTCACATAATGGAATCATGAACTTAACTCAATCGTCTACATTAATTAGGTATTTAATTCTGAGATGCATGTTATTTTATCTTACACAATCAAAATGCATTAAAGTCCATTGAATAAAAGTGTTATTTCTCTTGAATTGTTTTCTTTACTAGGTGAGAATCATTCATTATATCAAAACAAAGATCATTACCTAATTCCTCAACATTAGGGCATCCCCTTCACACAAAATGATCATATAATTAACATTCATGTCTACAACAAACATTAATTTTATTATGACATGTATGTTAATAAACTTTGAACAATCTGAATCCATTTAACTCTATCAAACAAAGAAATCATTTATGTTGTTTAGTTTTTCTTACATGATCAAAATGATTCAATATCAAAAAGATGAGATAGTCGTGTGATTTCTTGCCAATAAGGCTCATTCTTTTATTCCAACCAATCACCAACACAAAGAAATCATAAAATAAACTTAAATGTCTACACTAGTCACTTGTTCAACTGTGTGATGCATGTTATAATGCTTTAGATTGTCTAAATCCATTTGAAGTCCATCAAATAATGGAGTTATTTCTTTTGATTAATTTTATCTACCTAAAGAAAATTATTTATTGTTTGAAACTTGAGACTATCGCCTAATTTTTTAACACTTTCCTTTTGTTGCAAAGAACCATTCACACAAAATAATCATGTAATTGACATCCATGTATACACCAAACATTGATTTCTTTAAGACATGCATGTCAATACACCTTAGGTAGTCTAAATAAGTCTACGAGGAAATTTCTACCACTGCCACAATGGAATCAAGGAAGTTCATTTTTTAATGTTGTGATTCTTATAAAATAAATTGTTTCTCCTGTCATTTGTTTCACACTTTCTTGGTTCTCCCTACCTTGCTAATAGGCAACTAAGTGCTTAAATGAATCAAACCAAGGAAAAAAAATATGTTAAGAGAAACAGAGGTTGAAATGGTGCTAATCTAATGTGGCTTAATTGTGTGGTTCCCTAAATCATAACAGGAACCCAACTCTAATTCGGAAGTGAACAGCAGAAAGAAGAGCATTCTATCCTTCTGGAGCGATTGTGTCATTAATGATATATCCATTTCCTTGGACATCCTTGAATGAACGCATCTTTCAACTGCAAAATGTTTTGCTTTTAATATTTGTAAAGGTACCATCAACCCCCATCCTTACACATGACAAAGAGTTAATCATGTCATTAACCAAGACTTCAAAAGAGTAGATTTCTTAGATCAACTGATTCAAGCAACAACAAAGCAGAATAAGTTACGTAAGACAGCTTCCTAAAGGCCACATTAATTGGACTACATAGTGGAAAAGGCCAACAGAATACCTCAGATAATGGTATGTATCTAAACAGAACAAGACAGTATAGTAGATAGACCATTTCCAAGGGCCTATGATAGCGGAGTTTCGGTTCATTAAGGTTGCACATTGGATAATCCACTCTTATAGAATCATAAATTCCTGATCCAGAAGTAGTGGAAATGTCAGACATTCCTTTTTCTGCCCTTGAATTTGGTGGATTCCTTGTGCCTGCAGCATTTCTATCGGTAGTGCCAGCACCCGACTGTAATCAAAAGAATATCGAGGCAATTATAAGCCAACTGATCATAAAAAGGAACAAGATGCAAATAATAAAAAGAAACAAGGACAAAGATGCAAAATGGCAGCAAAAGGAGGCATCGAATGCTGCTTACATGAGACAGCCCTTTAATATGTACAATGATGATGGCAATATCATCTGCTCGATTTTCATGCTCCAACCACAGTTTGTAAGACTCTCAAACAATCACAGCACATGCATACAAGGAAATGTAAATCTTGTAGCCTGTGTAAAGGCAGAGAGTAAACATTTCAAGAAAGAGAATGGCAGGGATAAGAGTAATGGAAAACAGATGCAACTCAATATGGCTTGGTTAGAAAAGCATTAAGGAAGCAGGTTTGAATCTTCTGAAAGCATAGTGCACCCCCATTTTCTATCAGTAGTTCTTTTCCATGGAATCTCGAATGGCTAAAGGAAACCATAAAAACCAAATATATTAATAACCTTCAAAGCCCAACGAAAAAACAGCAGGTGGCGATAAGATGTGAATAAAAAAGGCAATAATCACAAGAGTTCCTTGTCTTTTCTATCTTTCTCTCAAAATTATAAATAAAAAAATAAATTAGAAGGAAAAAGTTAACGCGGATGGGAGGAGGATAATTAGGGTTGTTTTCTCACATAGGAAAAATTTTAATACACAACAGATTTTAAATTTAACACAAGTTTGACCAAAAAAAACAAATTTTAATGCAAGTAAATGAGATTTATTATATTTTTAAAGGAAGAAGTTATATCATTATTCTGAATTTTTAATTAAAAATATGACAACTCAAAAATAAAGTTAAAAACATTCATTGACAAATTAGAATGAGACACATCCAGGAAAAGATAGAGGAAATCTAGCAAGTGGAGGAAAGATTATTTATGGTAATATTAAAAATATATATATAAAAAAATAAAACCTCAAATATGGCTTAAAAAAAATTATTATATATATATATATTAGTGATCTATAGTATTCAAGACTACTTATTTATGAGGATTGTGATATAATTATCTATATTTTTTATTATAATTTTTAGAGAAAAATTATTTTAAGAACTATAATCTATTATATTTTCATCAAAAAGAGTAATTTTATTCTTGTAGTAAGCATGTACATACAAATGTGCATATTTACTAACTCTATATATATTTTATTTATACACATTTAAAAAATATTATATATGCACAAAATTTTATTTTATCATCCAATAATTATTTAAATAATAATTAAAATTTTGAATATAATAGATATTAATAACTTCATTTATCTTAATTTAAGAAAAAGAAAAAATATTATCTTGTCTATAATTGAAATTAGATTTAATTGCAAGTAATTAAGTCATATTTTGGATAGTTTATTTTGATATTGCTATTATCATGAAACCTATTATATACTTTAGAATTTCATATGACTAGACCTTTTTTTTTTTCTCTTTGCTACAATTGCAAGTTAAAATATGAAAATTTTGAAGCTATTAAAGAAAAGAAGATCATAACAACTAGAGGGGAAAAAAGTTTGGACAACAAAGTAATAACTTTTGTTTTTTGTTGGTTACTTTTATTTTTACATATTTGGAAAAATAATTTCTTCCACTTATTTTGATTGTATTTGCTAAAATACTCACTTGCATAAGACTTCTTTATATTGAATAAGTATAGATTATGTATTTATATGTGAAATTTTGTTTAAATGTAGTTGAGCTAAGCTTAAGATTGAGTTGAGGTTAGTATTGAACCAAGCTTGATTTCAAACTTATACCAAGCTTGATTGTGGGTCAATGAAAAATTTTGAAAAAGAACCAAGGTCAAGCTTAAAAAAAAAAAAAAAAATTATCAAGCTAAGCTCAATCTCAAGTATATTCTTGCCGAGCTAAGCTACGGTTAAGCCTAAGCATAATAAAGCTGGATCATGATGAAAAGGGTCAATGAGATTGTAGCCTATCCAAAGCTAACCACAAGAAGTAGGACCATGGCAAACTTCTTAATTGGTGTTGCTTAAAGAAATGGGTTAATGAGATTGAGTCCTTGTTGGGCCAATGGCCAAGGTGTCGAAACTAAGGTAAGTTGTGTAGTTGAAATTTATGGTATGTTGTTAAGTTGCAGGCACACATTGCATGTTCACACAAAGCTCTCCACATAATCATTCATGGCTAACCAATAAATTTTTTTTTTTCAAGCCTTGATAGCTAAAGTGAGAATGCTCTCATGGTTTCCATAAATGCTCTCATGGATTTCTCACAACATATACTCAACCTCTTTTTAGGTAAGGCATTTTAGTAATAGTTGGCTATAAAGCACTTATATAATTAATCATCCTAAATTATGTACTTTGCTGACCTGTATCATTTGCTTTCAAGGAGTTGTTTGTCCTTCAATCTTGATATAAACTAGCTCAAATATGTTGTCATTCTATTGAGGACTTGGACGCCCTTGATCATCCTTTGTGAGGGAAGTCTTTAAATCATGTTGACTTTCGCTAGCTTGGTTGATTCCCTTGTTCAAAACTTGGAAACCTAGAAATTTTCATCACGATACCCTAAAAACACACTTTGTAGGGTTGAAATTTGTGCCATAGTGGTTCAACTATGTAAATGTCTCTTTGATGTCCTACACTTGATCTGGGGGCGTTCAACTCTTCACTACTATGTACTTTAGGTACACTTTCATGTTTCATTCAATCTGGCACTTAAATATTTGATTGACTAGTCTTTGACAGGTGGCACTAAAGATCCTGATGGTGCCACCATTTCGCTGCCATATTTCCATTGTTACAAGTCTATAGAGGCTACCTCTCCTTTCAGAAGCTTTTCCCACTTTTTAAAATATCATTAGTCTACAAATCAAGTAAATCAATCATTATGTGATAACCTAAGTGGCTAATGATTATTCCAATTCAACTTTCAATTTGAAATTCAAGTTGTAAAAGCTATATAATCTCAACAACTCCTTGATTTGAATTTTAAGTTCTTATACTATATATATATATATATTATGAAATTAAATCAATGACAAATATTTTTTTCTGTCAATTTCAAGCTCTTCTCCTTGCTTCTTGTTCCTTGTGCTTCACCTACTTTTGTTTAGTCTAAAAGCAAAAATTCTAACCATCCTTCAAGTTGAAACCAACAATGGTATCAGAGCTTGAAGGTCCTTGCGTCAACTAAGTTTAGTGAGGTAAAGAGAGTTCAAACACACAAAACACTAAAGAGTTAGTCATCACAGACCCTTATATGGCTGCAAACAACTTCTCTTCCCTCCCCCCCCCCACCTTCAAAATTCACTAGTGAAGATTACACTTAGTGCATTGTCATGATAAAGGCTTACCTAAGAGCCTTTGACCTTTGGGAAGTTACTAAAAAGGGATATGAATCTTTTGCTTTGCCAATAAACCTTACTATGGCTCAATTGATGCATCATAGTGAGCAAGTCTCTAAGCAATACAAGGCTTTGACTTGCATTCACTTTGCCATCACAAAGACCATCTTCAATAGGATAATAGCATCTAACACAACAAAAGAAGCTTACGACATTCTGAAAGAGGAAATTTGTGGTAGCTCTAAGACCAAAACCATGCAACTCCTTAATCTTAGGAGGGAGCTCAAGTTCCTAAAAATTAAGGATACAAAAACTGTAAAGGACTATAGTGACAAGTTGCTAAAAGTGGTCAACCAAATAAGGATGTTGGGAGAGAACTTTCCATAAACATAGTCCAAAAGGTCCTTGTAAGCATTCTAAATAGATTTGAATCCAAAATCTCCTTTCTGGAAGACTCGAAGGATCTCCATGTCATTTCCATAGGTGAACTTATTAATGCCTTTGAACCTCAAAAGCAAAGAAGGCTTTTGAGGTAAGAAGACACAATTGAGGGAGCTTTCCAAGCTTCTCATAAATAGAAAGGTCAAGCCAAAAGGAGATAATGAGGCAAGCATGTTGGCAAGGAAGCTAACACCATGTTCATATTACAAAAGAACCAATCATTTATTTAAGTTCTACTAGAAAAAACCAAACATTATATGCAAGCTTTGTAATGAAAAGGGGCACTCTAAGAGGATTTGCACAAACAATGACAAGATGTCTCAACAAAAGCCATAATAGTCTAGTCAAAAAGCACAAGTTGCTGATAAGGACCAATTTACAAAAGAACACCTATTTATAGCAACTTTGAATACCATAAAGAGCGTTGTAGGAGTCTGACTAATGGACAGTAGTTGTACAAACCACATGTCTCCTATACTTGAAGTCTTTCAAACCCTTGACCAGAATTTCAAGTCTAAGGTTATGATTAGCAATGGAGAGTACCTTGATATGCAAGGAAAAGGTACTATTACTGTTCAAACTTCTAGAAGTATCAAATACATTATTGATGTACTTTTGTGCCTAACACCAACCAAAATTTACTGAGCATTGGGTAGCTTCTAGAAAAAGGTTTTTATCTAGTATTCAGGCACAAAACCTACATCATTTATAATGATATAGGTGCTCAGTCAGTTAAAGTGCCTATGAATGGAAAAGGCTTTCATTTAGACACCAAGAAACTATCCCCTATTGCTTTACCTATCATGACAAATGATTCATCTTTATGGCATAGAAGACTTGGTCACTTTCATTATATTGCACTTTAAAAGTTACAGCAAAGAAAGCTAGTGGATAATTTGCCCTACATAACTCTACTTAATCCTACATATGTATGTAAGATTTGCCAATTAGAAAAGTTAATCAATTTTCCTTATCCTCACCTCAGTCTTTTAAAGCAAAAGGGAGGCTATACTTGATTCACTCAAACCTTTATAGTTTTATAAGAACTAACTCTCTCAATGGAAGTATCTATTATCTCTTAATTATTGATGACTTCTCCAAGTACTACTAGACTTTTTTTTCTTAAAGAGAAGACACAGGTGCCTATTATCTTTTAAAACTTTAAAACTTGGATAAAGAAACAATATGGACACCTAATCAAGGCCATTAGAATAGATAATGGCTCAGAATACATCTCAAGTCAACTCAAAGCAATCTACATCTTTGCTGGCATACAACAACTGACAATTCCTTACACACCCCAACAAAATGGGGTGTATAAAAGGAAAAATAGAACTATAATGGAAATGGCTAGATGTTTAATGGTAGAAAATAACTTACCTAAGAGGTTTTGGGCTAAAGCTCTAGCAACCTTTGTCTATCTCTTGAATAGGTTGCCAACTAAGTCTTTACCTTATCTGACTTCCTTAAGGCTTGGTTTAATAACAAGTCTTTTCTAAGTCACTTAAAGGTATTTGGCAGCATTTGCAATGCTCTTATGCTTGGAAGCAAATGAACTAAGTTGGATCATAAAGTCACTCTTACCATTTTCATTAGTTACTTAACCATATCTATAAATTACAAAATCTATAATCTAACTGTTGGCAAAATATCTATCAGTAGAGATCTTAGATTCCATGAAAGTGAAAAATGGAATCGGGACCTCTCAAAAGTTCAAGCCGAATAAAGTCAACCCTCATAAGGTCTCTAAATATAGGAGTAAGATTTCCACTCCTCTAAAGTAAAAGATGTTGATCACTTGCCTGTAAGGGGAACCAAAAGCTTAACAAATGTCTATGAGAGATGCAATGTTTTACTCCTTGAGCCCTCATCATATCAAAAAGCATCAAACATAATAGAATGGATAAAAGCAATGCAAGAGGAGATGGATTCCATCTACAAAAATGACACTTGGAAGATGATTTCAAAACCAGATAACAAGAAATCAATAGTAGTCAAATAGATCTATAGAATCAAGCTAAATGTTTATGGATCCATCATTAAACTTAAGGCTAGACTTATGGCAAAGGGCCTCACACAATAGCTTGGTATGGATTACATTGAAACCTATGCACCTATTCCTAAATTAGATACTATCAAGCTCATACTTGTAATTGCAACACACAAAGGCTAGTTTGTACATCAATTAGATGTCAAATTTTCCTTTTTAAATGGTGTACTTTAAGAGGAGATCTATGTAGATCAACCTGAAGGATTCATCAAAAAGGGAGAGGAAGACAGTTTATCCACCAAGAAAGGCTCTTTATGGCTTTAAGTAGGCACCAAGAGCTTTGTATATAAGAATCTATGAGCACTTGCTCAAGTTGGGATCCAATAAGAGCTATAAAGATGAACCCTCTATGTCAAGAAAGAAAGGCCTCATCTTCTTTATCTATCTCTTTTGTTAATGACCTTATGGTCCTTAGAAATGATCTTAAAAGTATACTTTAGTTTAAAAAGGATATGAAACATTAGTTTGAAATAATTGATCTTGGCAAGATGCATTACTTTCTTGGCTTACAATTTCACCAATCACAGCAAGGGATCTTTGTAAATCAAGAAAAGTATGCACATGCAATGCCACAAAAGTTTCAGATGATTGGTTACAAGAGCTTAGCAACACCAATCACACTTGGAGACAAGATCCAAAAGGAAGATAGTAGCCCTATAATAGATGAAAATAATTACAAAAGCATCATAGGTTGCTGATAACACCAAGTTTCACATAATATTTTGCCTCATACTTAATATTTTATACATATTTAATAGTCTAGATGATATAATTTGATTGGCTTCTCACTTAGTTGTCCATATACCTAATTATCAAAAAAACTGGCAAAATTTAGTTTTTGCACAGTTTAGGTATTTTGATTATTTCTTATGTTACAAAAGGTTTCTTTTAACGAAACCAATTTCTATGGATAGCTAAGAGACTGAGCTATGACTTCCACCAAGAAACCACATGCAAATTCTAAACCAATTAGACAAGGCAAAATATTGAACTCTAAACACGAGAGGGGCACTAGATAGAGCAGATCAGCCACGCACTGCTTAGTTTTTTGGCCATATCTCATAAACGGGAAGGAGTTTAGCTACCAAATTTGAGTCCTTGGAAAGCTAACTTGAAGAGCTACAACTCTTGTGAAGGAAACAAAAGAAGATAAGGCCATCTGAATGGAGTTATGCATGGGTGAAGTTCAACAAGCCTCCATAGAGTTGGAAACTGGGCTAATTTGTATGTTTTGGGCCATTATACTCCACCATCTGAATTTAAGGCCTGGAATCATGTCCAAACCACTTAGGATTAATATTCAAGTTGAGGAATAATCCATTCTAGAAGGTAGGAAGATAAAGAGGCAAGCATGAACGGCCAAAGGAGAATTGAAGTGCAAGGAAGATGAAGAGGCAAGAATGAATGGCCAAAGGAGCATTGAAATGCAAGGAAGATGAAGAGGAAAAAATGAACGACCAAAGGAGCATTAAGTACAAGGAAGATAAAGAGGGGTGAATGAACATAAATAAAGAGAGGGCAAAGGATAGATGGTAACGGTGGATTCTTCTCATTTTCACATTTCTTTTCCTTTATTTCATGATTGTGTAAATCATTTCAACTCTAGGGTTCTTAAACTCATGTACCTGGAGATCATGTTTTTATCATTAAATGAATGCATTCTAATTTTCTCATTCTAGCCTTATTCTCATTCAGTCGCTTAACGGGATTTCTTAGGTGATAATACCGATTGGTTTTGAGTGAGTTGAGGCGTGTCTTGAGAGCTACTGATCAAAGACTTGAGTCATGCTCAAGATGAGATTGAGAGGCAGATTTGCTATTTAGGTTAGTAAACTCTGATGCTTAGACTAGTTAGATTGCATGATAATTGCGCAATAACGAGTTTTTCATGAGTCATAGTTAGTCGAATCTAGATGATCATCTAGAGATTTTTGAAAGTGCAAAGTCGTCTAGTGTGAGATCTCGGCTAGGACTAAGGCTAACCAACTAGACATACATTCCTATATCCTTAGGAATTAAAGATAGGTCATCAAGGTTTAAGAATTACTGGAGTTAGTCTCATATTATATAGTCAAAAAATACATTGGTTCATTGGGAGATGACTAGGGTCTTGCCACTAACTACAAGCCTTTAGGCCACCCTAAAAATTAATTTGACCGATGCAACAGTCAAATTTGTTAGTTGCCTATTATATTTATCTACTATAAGACCATATATCATGTATGTTATGAGTCTGTTATCCAAATTCATGCATGCTCCTAGAGAGACACATCTCAAAGTAGCCAAAAGTATACTAAAGTTTGTTAATGGTACCTTTGAGTTAAGAATCATGTTTGAAAGCAAAAAAGAAATGGAGCTCATTAGGTACTCAGACAATGACTGGGTAGGGTCACTTAATGATATGAAAAGTACCTTAAGAAATGTGTTTACTCTAGAATTTGGGGTTTTTAATTAGAGCTCAATGAAGCAACTAATTGTGGCACAATCCACAACTAAGGCTAAGTACATTGCAGTAGCCTCAGCAGTGAATTAAGCTCTATGGATCAAAAAGGCACTTGCTAATCTAAAGCTTGAACAAATAGAAGTAACCACCATCTTCTGTGGTAATTAGTCCACCATTGCTATATCAAAGAACCTTGTGCTGTATGGAAGGACTAAATACTTCGAAATCAAGCTCCACTTCATTAGAGAAGTTGAAGAGAATGGTGATGTAAACCTAACTTAGTGCAACTCCAAAGATCAAATGGTAGACATTTTAACTAAAGGCCTACATATGCCAAGGTTTGAGGAGTTAGGAAGGAAACTAGGTCTACAAAATTATAGCACCAAGAAGGAGTGAAGATCCTGATGGTGCCACCATTTTACTACCATATTTCCATTGCTGCAAGTTTGCAAAGATTTCCCTCCACAACGTGAAAGTTGGTTGTGGCAATTAAGGAGCTATTTCAAGAGGCTACCTCTCCTTCCAAAAGCTTTTCCACTTTTTGAAATATCCTTAGCCTATAAGTTAAGTAAATCAACCATTATATGATAGCTTAAATGGTTGATGATTATTCCAAATCAAATTTCAATTTGAAATTCAAGTTGTAAAAGCTTCACAATCCCAATGGCTCCTTGTTTTGAATTTTGAGTTATTGTACTATGTGTATATATTATGAAATTGAATCAATGACAAGTGTCTTCTTTTATCAATCTCAAGCTCTTTTCCTTATTTCTTGTTCCTTGTGTTTCACTCCAGAAGCAGAAAGGCTAACCATCTTTGGAACTGAAACCAAGTACCAACATCCTTCAAACTAAAAGACATAAGCTTGTAACAATATATCCATCATTTGACAATGACCGCCATCATCCCTTGGTTGGGTTCATCATTGGGATTTGATTATACCCCAAAAAAGCATCATGAAAGTTAGCAACTCATATCCTAACATTTAATTGGCCAACTAATTGATGCAGGGGATAACTATTTTTTAGGCAGGTTTTATTCAAGTCAATAAAATCCACACATATGCGACATTTCCTATTGTGCTTCCTCACCATTTACATGTTTTCCAACCACTTAGAGTAAATTACTTCATGAATGAAGCCAACTTTAATGAGCTTTTCAACCACTTTCTCAATGGTGAGCTACCTTTCAAGGGATGTATTACCTTTTTTCGACTGGACAAATGGTTGTTCCTCTTTTGTACTCAACTTATGGATTATCACCTCAAGGTTAGACATCAGTGGCAAGCTATCTATTAAGAGATTTATTGTGCTATTTCTACTTGACAATTGAGTGTCTCTCATCTATAATCAACTTGTGGACCATCACCTCCATGTCAATCCCAGGAAAGTTAGAAGTTATCCAAGCAAAAAACTTTCGAATGTAAAAGGAGGAAGGCAATCATATCATCTCACTTGTCCTTTAAGCCTTTCTCTAATTTGCACTATTCACGATGGGTTGGAAAGGTTTAGGGAAATTGGACCAACCCTTTAGTAGGGACACTTCATTCTTCATTTTTGTCAAGTTGATAGTCCAAGCTTGCAACATCCACAATAGGCTTTTTATAACGACCTTTTATTCATGCTATGTGGAGCTTGGTGTCACGTGCTCACGCCTCACCTTGCCATTGCCATACAAAGTAGGAAACTTCATCTTTAGGTACTTAATTGTCATGATGTTATTTAATAGGCAAAGCCTGGATCTCCAAGTTCAATATTGTGTGAGTATGGGATGTTCACTACATCTGGTACCAACAATCACGGATATCTTAATTTATCCCTCAAGACTAATAGGTTCTCCCAAAAAATCTGTATAGAGGGAAAGTGACAAGCTTTAGTTTTTCTTTGAGGAGACTCATATGTTTGAAAGCATTTGTGTACAGTATATCCACTAAATTTTCCATGTCAACCATAACACGCTTGACGTTGATACAATCTATATTTAAAGAGATGACCAAGAGATCATCATAAGGTATTCTACTCCCTTTAAATCTACATCTGTGAAGACAACAGGGATGTCTTATTTTTCACAGGTTCTCTTGCCCTAAACATTTAGCACCCATTGAGCATACGACCTCTTAAAGGCACTCGTCCCTCCTCCCATGAATGGCCTCCAACTATCATCTGAATGGTACCCCATACTGTTCTCCACTCACGTGGGGAGCCTGTTTGCTCTTTTTGCTGCTTAATGCACTAGTGTATTTCTTGAGGCTTGTCGCAGTTTTGGTTGTCTAATCAAGGGTTTTGACCACGACAGGTTGGTCTTCCCGCTGAGCTTTATGAACAAATTGGCCTAAGTACCACTATCTTATGATCACCTTTTGACAGTAAGAACTTCACTTTGGGGAAGGACTTTGGGATTTTTTTTTTTTTTCGCACGCCCCTTTTGGAAGGTTTCATTGGTCTTTTCTTTGAATGGTCATGGGTCACACAAGACTAGACTAATTCATCATGATCTCTATTAACTTCTTCTACATTAATAAATCTTTCAGCTCTTAACATCAAATCAGCAAAATTTCGTGGCGGTGCCTTGGTGAAGGAGGATGTGAACTTAGGCTTTTAGGAGTTGCTAGTAAAGATGGTCCAAGCAATTTTGGGATTCAAGTCCTCCACATCTAGCATTTTCGTGTTGAACTGAGCCACAAATTCCATCATAAGTGTCTAAAGTGTGAAGCTTGAACTTGCCTTAGACTAGAGCACCTTGAATTTCTTGAGAAAGGTGAAGCTTAAGGTATTTCCAAGATTCTCTAACTATAACACGTTTTGAATCCTTAAGAGCAGTTATTTGCTCTTGCGTGTCATTAAGCTATTGGGCCAGTTAGTGTTCACTCGCTGAGGGGAGACAGACCTTTGTGATTCCATCACCCCCCTCCCCTCACAGTCTTCAAATGCTTTGTTGGAAAGTATGGGAAAGGCTTCGCGACATGCATTGATGGTGCCATGGTGTCAAGGATAAACATGACAAAGATCTCCCTGAACCCACACAGGAGAGACTTCGATTAACTCTAGCCTATGACAAAAAAGGAAGCTTTGCTCGGTCTCTACTCACCACAATTGTCATTACCCTAGTTCTCAACCTGGGGAATTCTCATCAGGTCTTACTCGACTTGGTTTCTTGGCGTAGAGGGGTAATCACCCTCTCAAGTAGTTTCAACAATAGGCACCACATGCATTGGCCTCCCAGTTCCCTATGAGGATTATCGGGTGTCACCTACCTTATGCTGCGAGAAACATAGGGAAGCTAGTGGCAAGGGTTGCCATTCCACTTTCAAAGAGGCAACCGTGTGCTGTCACTATCCCAAGCGTTTGGCTAGTAAAGGCTATATTCATCCCAACACGAGGTGTTTTCGCTATTATAGTTGGAGTGACAAGAAAGAGGGATTCGTGTTGTGGTTATGAGACAATGTGGCAGTGGGTGCATGTCAGGGAAATTGTATGGTTTCAACATATAACATGGCGTTGCAAGAAACGCCATTTAACAAGTTACAGGCTGGAAGCTTCAATGTTCCTTGGATCGAGGACAGAGGTTTGCAAAACAAAGGCAAACTAAGACCCGAGGTACTCCCCTATTTTAGCACTCCAACACCCACATCTATTTTGGGGGGAGTTAATAAAGAGAATGAAGTTCATGAGACGTTAGAATTGGCTTCTGTTATTTAAGGACATAGTGGACGCTTATGGCCTGGTGAGCAGGGTATAAATGTGGTTGTGATAGGCGATTGGACTGGCATAGTATTATTTGGTTCTGATAGTGGTCCAAACTTCTACGTGAGTTCCGAGCAAAGACTTGACCCAAGATCTAAGTTCGAGCCCTAGCTCCAACTCAATAATTAAAACAAGCTCACGATCTAGCCTATGTGGTGAATGGCAGTGAGTCGATTCCTTATCAGCTGAGTTACAAATACATCTGCACTCTTTAATTTAGATAATGCCCCGTCAACTTAACGGCAAAATGTTAAATTCAAGATGTGCGAGCGCGACCCACCAGAACCTCTTCAGAGCTTAGCTCTCGACAGTTGCCAGGGAATGTCCTACTTTTAGAAAACCTTCGACAGAGCCCCCACAAAATTGGGATAAGAAGACAGGAGAAGAAAGGATACACCGCCAACACATGTCACCTAACAATCAAGGGGAGAGCACAGAAAAATGATATTCTAATGCACCAAGTCTGGAGAGAGAAGTTAGCCAAACTCGACTTCCTCGGTCGGTAAAATTTGTTAAAAGTTCGCTTTCACCATCATTCTTTTTCACATTATATTATATATATTTTTTTTCGCCATGCCTCAAGATCAATAGGTGATGAAATACACTAATTTTCTAAGTGTAAAAGTTGATTCGAGAGAATGATTTCAACTAAATTAGGAGATATAATGAGATAAAAAAATAAACAGCATCTTACCGCGTTTGTTTAAATGGCCAATGATGTGGTCAGCTATATAACATAACACATATCTGGCCAAACCTTTTTTCTTTTTCTTTTTTTTCTGTCTTTTTTTTTTTTTTTTCAGATTTAAAAAACACACTTTTCATGGCAGCCCTAAAGATGGGAGTCCGAGTAGTGGATCTTTTAGCAAAACCTAAATGAGAAAAATGAGAAAAGTTTTTCTAGTTCCCGCAGCTGGTCCCTTGTATAATATAGTCACAGGAAAATAGACTTTGGCGAAAATTGCGGAAATATCCATGAAAAATAATCTTGCAAAATGGTTTTTTTTTTTTTTTTTTTCAATTTCAGCAATAAAAATTATGAATGCGAATAACTAAACTCGATTAACCATAAATTAAAAAAAAAAGAGTTAACATTGCACCCTAAAATCCGTTTACAGAGAATTCCAAAACTAGGAAAAAATTCATGACATGTTGCCGAGTCTGTTTACCATCAAATTCTGTCTCATGTTCTGATTTAATGGTGAAGCATCGTAGAATGATTGAAGCCGTGAGCTTGGACGATCAAAACACAGCTATCCTGCTAATTATTGATATACCTAGCTTGCTTCACAATAAACCTAAACCCACATTATTAGGATCTTAACTGCACCTTCTTCAAAAATCTATTTCTGGGGAAGGCATCTTGGGCATAAGACTAGTACAAGGAGTAATGACCGGGAAACTTCAAACCTCATGACTCCATCATGGATGATGTATATGTAAGTTTCTCAAGGCTTCAGGTACTGCCTGTCCACATTGCTCAAGAATTTGAATAAGAGGTCTAGCTAGTCGTGCATCTTCCTCAGTGACAAAGCTGTGCAGGCTGCCATTGATAGTGTGCCGGGCCATACTAGTGAGGATTTCAGTATAAGCATCAATTGAATTCACAAAATCAGGCAAAATTACAATCTCATAATCGCCTAAATCAGTGTCACTGATATGCGCTGCACTGATCACAGAGACCACAGGTTTCATGCTGCTATCTGAATTGATGCTAAACAAATACACAAAGTAAAAATGAGAGACAAATATCAAAATAGAAGCATTTGAAGATGAAGTGACAGAACACCACAGGAAAAATAATGTGCTTCAATTAAGGTATATTCTGCTTTTTGAGTCCATTTTTCTTTAATACCTACCATCCATTACATTTTTTCAATCAAGTTCAAACAACTGTGATATATTTTGCATGGTCAGGACAATCTAATGACTTGCATTCCAAATACCATTTCCAACTTAAACCTGTCGGTAGTATCAAATCTGTGTCTTTATTGAAAGATTGCATCCATGTTTTTATTAATGAATTTGTGTATCCATAGTAATGAATGCCCCCTGCTTAAAACATAGCATTTGCAGCTAGATGCTAAATTCAGCATGTGTATTAGACCATGAAAAGCAACAGACACTTGAAAGGACAGCAGGACCCATCCTACCTGAACACTAGTGGATTGGGAAACAACAAATGGGACAACAGATGACAATATTTGGGCCAGGTTATTCATTGTAGAATGCTGTGAAGAGAACACATGATAGCCACAAAAAGGGTCATACATACTGACCTGGTCTCAACATCTGAAGCATTGCAATTTGAGACAGTTGAAACAGGATAATCATTGAGTTTGAAGATCTTCGCTAAACCATAAAAATTGCTATCTTTCCGAACTATATATAACACCTTTAAGGGCTGGAAGCAGAGTTGACAGTCATGCAGATGATGTGATACCTGGATGCCCTGCAAAAAAATTGACCACAAATATTGAGTGAATTGCTAGCTCAACAGGAAAACAGTGAAGTACAATTCTCACCACAGAAGAGACCTCTTGGCACTAAGTTATGGCTTTCCTTAAAATAATTATTAGAAAAGAAAAGGATAAAAATACATCTGACAATAAAGGGAAAAATTAGCACATCAAAGGTAACACATTATGAGAAAATTTGGCTGCAAATTTCCAAATTAACACTATCATGAAACTAAGATCAAAGGCAAAAATTAGGAAACCAGGTATTTGACATTGAAATGGACATACCTTTGTATGCCTTTCTTTTCCATTAGAACAGACATATACGTTTTGGATAATGCACGCACTTTGACTGGGAATTGAAGGATTCAGAGACAACCTATGAATTGGTCCAAAGATAATATCTTGCAGAGGCCCAGTGCAAATATTACTAAAGAAATTGTTGAAAATCACAGTAAGGAGATTTCCTGAAATTGATTGCCTAATGGATTTTACAGCATCAAGGCGACCATCTTTGTAAAAAGATTCCAGTCCATCAACAACCTACCCAGGTGGGGGGAAAATGACATAAATCAGGAATAAAAAATGCACTAAAATTGCTTGTCATAACAGTAAGTGTAACTGTACCAACTGAACAAAATATAATGGCCAATTCATACACAAAATATCAACTAGATTATAAAATATGTACTGAAAAATAGCAGTTGTACACAAGGGTAGGTAACACAAAAATAGGTGTGATGTCAATACATTTCAAAAGAGTTGTTATGTGAAAACAACATTCTCCAAGCTACAATTTTTTAGCCCTCTTTTTGAACTATTCATGCATCAAGCTACCTCATGCTTCTTGATGCCACTTTATATTGTTGGACTAGCCAGTTTAGAAGGGCAAAGAGAGAGCAACTCAAAAGATGAAACAAGGTCCAACCAATATAAGAGGCATATTTTATGTTGCTATTAGGAAATAGCTTGCCTGACACAGCAACTCACTCAACAAAAATGTGAGAGAATGTGGGATGAGCTTTAAACAAAGTGTAGAAAATCTCAGTAAAACCAAGATTTTCTTTTCTTTTCTTTTTTTGGACTTAAGCAACGAGAAGGAATCCATCAATTCATTAGACATCTCACCATCCCTTTCATACACAATACTATATAATCACAGGTGTGACAGCAGCATGAGAAACTTTTACCAGAAATTCCCAATGAGACCTGAACATTACCAGAAAGGATACCCCAGTTATATCAATAGCCTTCATGGACACAAGCTCCAAAAGTCTCTCAGGTGTAGACACAAGAAATTCAGGTTCACAGCCTTTCAATCTATGTACAAGGCAGAAATTTGTAGTCAGAAGGTGAAGAAGGTAGGACAATATTTCAATTATTTAGCAGGCAACCATAGCATATTTTTGTAATGCACATACCATGACTACGCAAATAATTATTGGAGACAGATGTACACATGAATGCTTGCAAAAGCCCAAGTAGGAAAGCACACTATCCAGAAAAAATCAAACAATTTTACAATGTCCAGTGTACACCTGAGCATGGCTGCACACATAGACCACAGGAAAAATGGGGGAGGGGAGGGGAGGGGAGAGTAAATTAGTGCAGAAGGAATGAACATATGGTATTACCCACGGATCTGGTGATCTAAGGAGGCACCAGGATGTAAGCTAACTGTATGAATGCCAAGAGCTTTCAAAGGCTTGCACATCAAATGTACCTAGACAAATTTAAGGGGCAATAAATAAGAATACCATGCAAAAGGGCCCAAAGGCTCCAGTCTATACATCTATAATCATGTTAGTATGAATATGCCACATCATTGACCAACAAGCAAATCATAACTCCTAAACCACTAATTGCCTTTTCAATTGAATAACAGAACCACATGGTGCATTTAACTGAATTTCCATTTTTGGATTCTCTAAATAAATTAATATTGTAGAACACAAAGAAAGCAGCGGGCTACCAATATGCCACTTGAAATGACAAGTTCTAATTATGAATAGAACACCTTGGAATACAGCAGTCCTTAAAAGGGTCACCTTAAAAATGATCCAAGTATTGTAGAAATTCATCAATATTACTGAGAAAATGGCATCTCTCAATTAGGAAAAAGCCAACACATATAGAGTTTTCATCCACAGTGAAGAACAAGCACTGTGCAACTAAATCAGGAAAATTGGGGTAAAAGAAGATAAAGGTGAAGCAAACCTCAGCAGCTTTTTCTTGGGATGACACAAGGAATAGAAGAAATGGGCTGGCAAATGATAGCCCATTTTTCTCCTTTCTTGCAATTGTATCAGCTGCAATAGAAACCATCCATGAAATTTGGTTGATGGAACAAGAAGATCCACTCGTCTCCAATATATCCCCTCCAGCCGAGTAACATTTCAAGAACTCCACTCCCCAGGGGTCAACAAACAGAGGCTTGCCATCATCACTATTATAAGTACCCTCATGACACAAAGTTTGCTCTATGGCATTCAAGCACAAAACAAGAAACTTTGATGGACAATCTGTTATTTCACGGACCACTGCTTGATGATCATGCCCACTACCCTTCCCATTTGGCTGAATTTTCGTGTTTCCCTCGTCAATACGACTCTTAATAGCTAAACTATTGTTTACAATGCTTGAACTTTTAAGCTGGTACCTCAAACGCATAGCTTTCTCATCATTCCCATTATTCTCACCAAGAGTTTCTTTCCTCAGGGCAGCAGTCTTCCTCTTAACAAGACACTTCTTATCCATTTGAGGTGAAGCTATCGTTTTTGCACCCCCTCCTTTCTCATCTTTTTTACCGTGCCTATCATTGAATGGATCATCCGGTGTTGGAAGGCTAAAACACATTCCCTGTTTAAAATAAACTAAAAATAAACTACTTTCCGTCCTTGTGCTGTACAAATAACAAGGCTAAACAGCCAACCACGATGCTTAATGTCAAAAATCCAAGAAAAAATTTTTATACTCCGCATTCTGCCTCGTTGCAAATGCTCTCGAAATGCAATGTTTATCAGCAATAATCACAAAAAACCGTAGACACAATTTAATTTAAAAATAAGAATTCGAAAGTTCCTACCATAAATTTTCGATTCTTTTTTTTATTTTCATTTTGCAGAAACCAAAATAAGAATATTGAAAATTATAGTTACCTGACACTTGCGGCCTTTGCCGGACAGGCGGCGCTTCTTGGCAGCGATAATGGAAGCAACATGAGCAGAGACATTCGACTTATCGTTATTGAGTTTCTTTCTTCTTGATTTATTCTTCTTTCTCGCCACTGCATCAGCCCCCTTTACCATCTTTCTTTGTTATCTTTATTTACACCACAGAGATGCGGAGCGAGCGATGAGAGACGCCACGAGCCGGGATTGCTTTTCCTTCCACAAGTGAATACTTGTAACTGACTGAGGGGTAGGAGAGGGGAGGTCGGGTGGGCGGCGCTCTGCTCGCTGGATTTTTCTTTTATGCTCACCAGCGTCTAGCTCGGGAAGGGTCAACAACTGGTCAAACTCGATAATTTAACTCGAATTTATTTAAAAAAATAATAATTAACATAAATTTAATAAAAAAAATAATTTAATTTAAAAATAATTTAAATTTAATATATATATATAAATATTTACATATTATAAATATACACTAATTTATTTAAATATATATTTTATTTAATTTATATAATTTTAATTTATTATAAATATTTAATTATTTTATATTAATATTAAATTATATTTTATACAATTATTAATTTTTATAATATTTTAAAATATTTATTATTATTATTATTATTTTATATTAATTTATTTTATATTATATATATTAATTTTATATTTAAATAATATTAAATAAATAATAAAATATTTTTATTTATTTTAAAATATATAAAATTAATAAATAAATATATCATCAAATTTTAAATAATAAAATAAAAATTTTATATAAAAAAAGTAAAAAATGTATATATTATTTTAATATAAATTATTATATAATATAAATAATAAATAATAATATATATATATATTTTAATATATAATAATATAAAATATTAATACAAAATAATTTTATAATAATAATTTATAAATTAATTTAAATTTTAATAATTTAAATTTAAAATAATTTAATTATAATTTAAATTAAAAATAACACAATTTTGAGTAATCCAACGCAACAATTTCATTTTACACTTTCAGTTGATTCTTTTAAACACCTCACAAAAGTCAATGGCAAAAAAAAAATAAATAAATAATAATTTCGTTATAAATAATTGAATATGATAATTCACGTTTTTATTATTTTTTATAATCAATATGTATATTAATTTAATAATATTAGAGTTATTTTTAAAATTAAAAATTTTAAATTAAAATTTTAATTTAAATTAATTAATTAAAAAAATTATATAATCGATAACATATATATTATATTTAAATAATTTTAAATTATTTATTAATATTAAAATTATTTTTAAAATAAAAATAATAAATTAAAATTTTATAAAATATATTTAAATTTAATATTTATATTAATTAAATAAAATTATAATTATATTAATTTAAAATTTTAATTATTTAATAATATATTTAATATTTTTAAAAATAATTTTATATTTTTCTTTTATATTTAAAAATAATTGAAAAAAATTAATTTTTTTATATTAAAAATTTTTATAATAATAATGCATTGAATTTAAAAAAATAATAATTTAATATTAAATTAATTTAATTAATTTAATTAAAATTTAAATTAATAAAATATATATATATTTATAAAAATAATTAAAAAAAATAATATTATATATAATATATTTTTATTAAAAATTATTTTTATTAATTAAATTTAAATATTATTAACACAAAAAATTATAAAAAAAATTTAATTATATATTAATTTTTTAATTTTAATGATTAAATAAGAAATTTAAATAAATTTTGTATTTAAATCAAAAATTTAAATTAAATTTTAAAATTTAAATATAATTTAAATTTCTTGGTAAAGTTAAAAGATAATTTTTTATATTTGTGATTTAAATTAGTTTAAATACAAACTTAAACTGATTTTACCTACTTTTTCTGCTTTTTTCTTTTTTTAATTTTCTTGGGTTTTATGGGTTTAGACTGTACTCACTTTTAAAATCAAATTGAATGAGGTCTAATAACCGAATGATATGCACATAAAGGCATGATGAATAGTTTCTATATGGCAAAAAATTTCATTTGGCCTTCTAAGTTTGGCTGGTTCTAAAATGTTTTTTATAAGATTTATTTTCTCCTTTTTAAAATTGGTTCCTCTCATTTTCTCAATCAAACTAAATTAATCCTTTTCTGTCATCTCACTGTTCAGTGTATCCACCAAGCCTATGCCACATTAGCTTTTTCATTGTAGGCAGATGTCGCGTCATTAAGCGTAGCTAATGTAACAATTTTCTTATCTTTTATTTCTTTTGGTAAAATACTTATTGAAATTAAGTTATGAAATTAAAATAATAATAATTAATATTATTATATATAAAAATTAAAAGAAATCATTAAAAAATTATAAAATTCTTATATAATTTCTTTTATAAGGGGGTTGGTGGTTCGATGCTTGAATTAAGAAGCTTTCATCTAGAATATATCGCAAGAAACAAATAAGCAATTAATCAAACAAGTATTTAAAATTAATAAATTGAGAAAGAGAGATGGGAAGAAAATGAGAATAGACCTAGAGGGTAAAAAGTCACTGAGGTTAAGTAAATCTAAAACAATAGAATGAATATTAAAGAAAAGTATTTGAATATTTTTAATTAATAATTTTAAAAAATTTTAAATAATATTTTTATTAATAATTTAATTATAATATAATTTAATTAATAAAAAATAATTATTTATATTATTATATTATTAATAATTATAATATTAAGTCTAATTCAAATATTAATAAATATATTTAATTTAAATTATACAATTATATATATATATATATATATATATATATATATCATTTTAGATGAAATAATATTGTCACTGGAGTTTGAATCCCACAACTGAATATCGGGTAAAATTTAATCCCAACTCCCGTGGGACCAGGTATAGGTCTGCCCTCGTAGGGGATGTGGTGAGCCAATAATCGAGAATGTGTTCCTGGACATGTTGGAGTTGTAGGCTATGAGATTCACACTACCGAAGCGTGGTGGGATATATAGTAAATTTGAGCAAATTTAACGAGATATCCTTTTAGATAATTTTGACTCAATTTACCATATATCCCACCACATTTTGGTAGCACGAGTCTTGCTCTACAAGTAAAGCATTGTAGGGCACCCATCCACGTGGCCAAGAGCTTTTCACTTAGTTTTACTACCGACCTCAAGGACTTACTACCAAGATAGCCTCCATTGGACACGTGGTGCACACTTTAATCCCTGACTTATTTGCTTGCGCTCGGTTGGGACTCAAACCCTAGTGGCATGTGTGGAAGTCAAACTCTGATACCAATTCATCTAAAAGGATATTCTATTAGAATTGACCTAGTTTACCATATATCCTTGGTATCAAAGCCATCAAACTTTGTGTGGAGGAGAGTGACAGGCTAGTCCTGTTTACCTTCAAAACCTGAGCGAGGACCAAGTGTGAGCAACCCCGAGAATCTTAGTAGAGAAAACCTTTAGGGTGTTCTTGGCAGTAAGTCCTGAGTGAAGCAGTAAGACCATTGGTAAGTCCTAAAATTATCCTTACTTATCTTGCACTTGCTCCAACTGTAGGATGATCTTATCTTTTGGATGTAAGTATGTCTAATTTCTTCCGACCTTCCACTCCAAGTCATGATTCTAAAACTTCTTCTTTTGGAACTATAAATCGAGCCAAAATTTTCATTGAAAATTTTGACAAATCTATTGACAACTGGCAAATCCCCAAACCAATTGAAAAACAAATTTACAAAGTAACCAAATTCAACCCTTTTCGTCAAATAGATTACATCATCAAAATTGTCGAAAGAGACTGTTGTCTTTCTAAATCTATAAAAATAGTAAGACTACTCTCTTATAAATCCATCAAACATCATCAAAAGTATTATAATTATATACATGTAGGTATGATACAGGTTGGCATTAAACCATTGTCTAGAGAAAAATTAGATACATCAATTCTTACTGTACTTAGAGATTATCGTCTTTTAAACTTTGATGATTCTTTATTAGGCATAATTGAATCTAGTCTTTGTTCTGGTCCAATTTATTTTACATGCTATCCTAATTTTACTATCTTTTTGCATGACAAAAACATTCTTGATGTGCTTACATTACAAATCAAAATTCATAATAATCGTTTTACTGAAGGATCAATACCTCTTAGCTTAATGTATTGAATATATAAGGCAATCAAATCATCGTTTCATTTCAAATCATAAAGGGGAGCTGACGACAAAGGTGAAACTGTCCTCTGGCAAACTGACATAAGAAGATCAAACTTACAAATGCCAAGGTATATAAAATGGCACGAAGTAGACTTGTCAGATACCTGGAAAATTGATAACACAACCATTCCAAAGCCTCTTATAACTACTAAAGTTAATAGGATAACACAACATACCGAAGGAAGTGTTAGTGTCTCTTTCATTAGACACTAAACAAGCTTTAGATCTACTTCTTTTAAAGAAGAATATCTTCAGTCAAAGATTACAAATTACTTGCAAAGGAGTAATTCTGCAAGACATCTTTCTAGCCATGCTAGAACAGGAAGTCACATATCAAATCTTTCAAGTGTTGATTTAGGAAGACAAGCTCTTGATGAGAACCATAGAGATGATGGGTGGAAGGCTCCAATGGTTGCAAGAGGTCCATTGCACATCCCAGAAGGCCCAATAACACGAGTTAGAGCCAAAAAGATTAAAGAAGCATTAAATGGGCTGATTCAGGACATTCAGGCCAACCCAGCTTCAAATGGGGCGAATTCAAGTTTGACAAGGAGTCCAGCCCTAATTAATATAATTAGAATACTTAATAAGTCAGAATAAGTAATAGTATTTCTTCCTAAATAAGAGTTTATTATTTATATTAGAATTTGTCCACAATTAGGAATTCCTCCAAAATAAGAATTTGTCCTAAGTAGGAATTTGTGCCTTTTTAGGATTGCTATCTTAGCCTATAAATATGCTCCCCTTGTAAGCTCTGGAGGAGGCAGACAACTTTGAGTGAAATAAAAAGCAAGGGTTTTCCTTTCGATTCTTTTAAGGACTAAAGAACTTATCAAGAGGTACTTCTTATAGCGTTCTAATCGATTTATCACTCCCAATTCCTTCTTTTCTAGAGTGTGGCGTCCATATCCTTCTTAAATACGCTAAGATTCGTGTTCCTTCCCAGAGTGGGTCTAGGGTTTGTGATATTAAACTCTGGTTTAGCTTTCCTGGTTGTTCTTTGATTCCCTGTGTGTGTTGGGTCCCTAAGCCACATCTTTTTGGGGTTTTTCCCATCAGTTGGTATCAGAGCAGGGTTCTAAATCAGGTTGAATCCACTCACTCTTCAATTTTCTATCTTTTGATTTATTTATTATTGTTTAGTTTGTCTATTATGTGCATTATCATTCAAATGCACAAATCTGTTTATTTGCAATCCTTCTCTCTTTGCTTGTTTGTTTAAGCTCATAAACGTACTAATTTCAATTCCAATTGGTATGTTTAAGTATTCTCCTATTGTTTTGTGTTAAAAAAAAACCAAAAAAAAAAAAAAAGAAAAAAAAGGGGAAGGAAGAAGAACAAAAGAAAGAAAACATCAAATTCAAAGTTATTGATAAGGTTTACAGTTTGGTCATATTGGCCACAATAATAATAAAGTTTTCTTGCTAAACTCCAATTCTACCATCTGTTTTCCTATTTTGTTACCCAAGTTGTCCTCTAGGTTATATTACCCCTATCCTGATTTTTGTGAATTTAGTTCATTAAATCTGTTTGTGTTGACATCCTTTTTCGCTTGATTCTTATTCTCCAATTTGTTCAATTCTACGCCGTTTAGCTTATTCTGTTCAAAATCAATACCCTTGATTTACGTTATTTAGTTCTTTATAGAGCTGAAAAGGAAAATCTGAGCGGTAAAAGGTAAGAGTGAAAGTTCATATAAAAAAAAAAAAAACCATAAAGAGTGTAAACACGAGGGAGTGTGACATAATCTTTTGAGTGAAACACGTGAGGGAGTGTTCTGTGAGGTATCCCATTTGTTTATGCAGAAGTAAGACTATGACGTCCAAAGACAAAGGTGTAGTTCAAGAGGCAGCTGGTGATATGTCCTTCATGATCAAAGTTATGCAACAACAATTTGAGCGCATGAATACCAGATTTGATGATATGAAGGAGAGGATGGAGGAGCAAGCTATTACAATAGTAGAGTTGCAAAGGAAACATAGGGAATATGAGGCTCCCAAAGCAAGAAGGCAGTTGACACGTGCCTATGACCATGAGGATGATGTAGAAGATGATGATCAAACTACGATGGTTAGAACTGGTAACAATAGAAGGGATCGAAGAGAATTTGGGAGGTAAGGCACCTACGATCATAATTTGGGTAGTATTAAAATGACAATTCCTTGATTCCAAGGTAAGAATGATCCTGATGCATACCTAGAATGGGAAAAGAAGGTTGAACTAGTTTTTGATTGCCACAACTATTCCGAGGAAAAAAAGGTAAAGCTTGCTGCTGTTAAATTTACTGATTATGCTATTATTTGGTGGGATCAACTTGTTTTGACTAGGAGAAGAAATCATGAGTGGCCTATTGATACATGGGGGGAGATGAAGGCTATCATGAGGAGGAGGTTTGTCCCTGGTCACTATTACAGGGAGTTGTACCAAAGGTTGCAAGGGCTCACTCAGGGTACCAAAAGTGTGGAGGACTACCACAAGGAGATAGAGATTACCATGATTAGGGCCAATGTAGAAGAAGATAGAGAGGCAACCATGGCTCGATTTCTGCAAGGGCTAAATAGGGACATAGCAAATGTGGTTGAATTGCAGCACTATGTGGAATTGGAAGACATGGTGCACATGGCCATGAAAGTTGAAACGCAACTTAAACGAAAGGGCTCCACACGAGTTGGGCAGAATTCTGGTTCTACCTCATCGTGGATGCCAAACTGGAGTAAAAGGGACAAGATGGCCAATTACAAGTCCAAAGCCGAGCTACCCAAGCACAAGAATGTGGGTTCTAGCAAGGAGACAGATAAGCATGCAATGATCCTGAGGAGTAATGGTGATGTTGAAACTGAAAGTGAATCAGATGATGATTCTGTGCCACCGTCAGAGGGTGAATGTGATGGAGAGGAGTATCCAGTTAACGGAGTAACTCTCGTTACGAGGCGAGCATTGAATATACAAGTAAAAGAAGAAAATGAGGTGCAACGAGATAACATCTTTCAGACAAGGTGTCTCATCAAAGATAAGGTATGTAGTATGATTATTGATGGTGGGAGTTGCACTAACGTTGCTAGCACAACTATGGTTGAGAAGCTAGATTTACCTACTATGAAGCATCCTAGACCATATAAATTACAGTGGTTTAATGAGAGTGGTGAAGTGAAGGTAAATCAGCAAGTGCTCGTATCATTTTCTATCGGAAGGTACCGTGATGAAGTTTTATGTGATGTCATACCCATGCATGCGGGACATATTCTATTAGGAAGACCATGGCAATTTGATAGGCGAGTTATGCATGATGGCTTCAAGAATCGATATTCCTTTGTAATGAACGAAAAACCTGTCATTCTTGTACCATTATCACCTCAACAAGCATATGAGGATCAATTAAGGATTAAAAATGAGAGTGAACAGAAAAGAGAGATTGATAAAAGAAAAAAAAGAGAAGAAAACGTGAGGACACAAGAAAAAGAGAAGAAAAAAGAAAATCTCTATGCAAAAGGAAATGATGTCAAAAGAGCATTCTATGCCAAACAACCTATGATTATACTTTTGTACAAGGAGGCTTATTTTAACACTAACAAGTTTGACTCATCTTTGCCTAGTGTTGTTGTTGCATTATTGCAGGAATTTGAAGATGTATTCCCTGACGATATCCCAAGTGGATTGCCACCTAATAGAGGAATTGAGCATCAAATTGATTTCATCCCAGGTGCATCCATCCCTAACCAGCCAGCATATAAGAGTAATCCTGAGGAGACAAAGGAGCTTCAAAGGCAGGTTGAGGAGCTTATGTCCAAAGGATATGTGAGGGAAAGCATGAGTCCATGTGCTGTGCCTGTCTTACTTGTACCAAAAAAAGATGGGACTTGGAGGATGTGTGTTGATTGTCGAGCAATCAACAAAATCATTGTAAACTATCGTCACCCCATACCTAAATTAGATGACATGATAAAAAATTGCATGAGAAGGTGCGACAACATATTGAAAAACGAATTGAGCACCATGCATCCCATGTCAAGAAGGGACGAAAGAATGTGGTGTTTGAACCTGGTGATTGGGTTTGGGTGCATATGCGCAAGGAACGGTTCCCAGCTCAAAGGCGTTCGAAGCTACAACCCAGAGGAGATGGTCCCTTTCAAGTGATGATTTGGGGACGAATCCTTTTGAGGAGAGGGGGAATGATGAGAACCATAGAGATGATGGGTGGAAGGCTCCAATGGTTGCACGAGATCCATTGCACATCCCAGAAGGCCCAATAACACGAGTTAGAGCCAAAAAGATTAAAGAAGCATTAAATGGGCTGATTCAGGACATTCAGGCCAACCCAGCTTCAAATGGGGCGAATTCAAGTTTGACAAGGAGTCCAGCCCTAATTAATATAATTAGAATACTTAATAAGTCAGAATAAGTAATAGTATTTCTTCCTAAATAAGAGTTTATTATTTATATTGGAACTTGTCCACAATTAGGAATTCCTCCAAAATAAGAATTTGTCCTAAGTAGGAATTTGTGCCTTTTTAGGATTGCTATCTTAGCCTATAAATAGGCTCCCCTTGTAAGCTCTGGAGGAGGCAGACAACTTTGAGTGAAATAAAAAGCAAGGGTTTTCCTTTCGGTTCTTTTAAGGACTAAAGAACTTATCAAGAGGTACTTCTTGTGGCGTTCTAATCGACTTATCACTCCCAATTCCTTCTTTTCTGGAGTGTGGCGTCCATATCCTTCTTAAATACGCTAAGGTTCGTGTTCCTTCTCAGAGTGGGTCTAGGGTTTGTGATATTAAACTCTGGTTTAGCTTTCCTGGTTGTTCTTTGATTCCCTGTGTGTGTTGGGTCCCTAAGCCACATCTTTTTGGGGTTTTTCCCATCAGTTCCTAAAACAATATATGGTGAAACATCAAACAGATCTCTTAACTCTCCAGAAGCATCTACATCACAAGTTCAATTTCCAAATGAATATAAGGTAAATCCTGAACTCAATTTCTTGGAAAAAGATTTTCAAATAAATAAAGATGTTTTACATAAAGAATTTTATTCAAATTGGAATAAAGAAAAACGTGAATAGTTTCTCTGTCATTTCAAAAATGAAAACTGATTAGCCATCCAGGAAAATTATTATGATTGGATGACTAAAAATTCCACATAAATCTTATTTTTTGACTAGTTTGATAAATACTATTTTGAAAAGAAAATCCAGTACCCCTGGACTTCCTTTAAGGAAGAAAATGAAGTGCATGTTCATACTGCATCACAAACATAAGAATTGGTGAACGGTTCCAAGGTAGAATCGATCCACCCCCCTTCTTGTGAAAAACAATTTAAACACAAAGGATCCATTATTTCTGCTTCTTCATTTAAAATTTGAAGAGAACATGAAGATCCCTCTTTAAAAGATTTTCATAAACTTATATAATAAAATAAGTATACAAATAGAATTTTACAAATTATTGGAAATTAGTTTTCTAATATTGAAACCATTTCGAAACAAACACTAGTTTTAAAAAATAAAGGAAAAATAGTTTATAACCCCATTTTTAAACCCTTTCAAGTTTTACAAAACAATTCTGATGAATTTCACCAAGCATTTTTGCAAAGGTATAATGCCCTCAAGATCAAAGATGCTCCATCAATAAGCAAGAATGTTCATACATTAACTGAAGCTTCTTCGCTTGATCCCTCTGATAATGAACCATTCAAACTCCAACGAATCAAGGTGAAATCAGTAAGGGCTCCTACTCAAATGTATTACACTAGACCCTCTGCACCAGATTTGGCTTTTAAGGAAAAACCATTTTTTGTTCAAATAAAGTACAGTTCCAATTCAATTTATAAATGGAACATTGATGGATATTCAGAATATTAAATTCTAAATCTCCTTCAACAAATGACTATGGTAGCAAACATTTACTGAACCCATAGTCAAACTTTTGATCCAACTATTGCAAAAATCTTAGTTGTAGGATTTTCTGGTCAAGTCAGAGGCTAGTGGGATCACATACTCACTTCAAAAGATCATGAGGAAATCTTTCAAAGTGTCAGAAGGGATGCCAACTTCGAACCAATTCTTGATGAATACGAAAGGAGTATACCTGACGCAGTATCTACTCTTATCTTTACGATAACCAAACATTTCATAGGTGACTCATCTCACCTCAAAGATAATAATGCTAAACTCCTTTTCAACCTTTGCAAATACCTCTATGATTTCTGTTGGTATAAAGGTACATTTCTCACACACGTAATGCAACAATGGGATGCAAACCAACCATTCTAGAAAGATAATTTCTTAGCTAGATTACCTCATTTTTTAGGTGATATGGTAAGAACAAAATTACAAGATCTGAATAATGGTCAAATTCCTTACCATACTCTTACTCATGGAGAACTAATTAGTTTTGTCCAAAAGGAAGGACTTCATATTTGTGCAGACCTCAAACTTCAGAAACAGATCAAATAGGAAAAACAACAGACTCGTAAGGAACTTGGATCTTTTTGTGCCCAGTTTGATGATAGCCTTTATTAGAAGAAACAAAGTCCTGAAAAGAGACCCAAATCCAAGCCCAAAAATGCCAAACAATACAACCTATTTTACAAAAAGTCCAAACCTACAAAGACCAAGTAGTTGACCAAAAAGTTAAATAAAGCCCACTAAATTCCACCACAAATAGACCAGAAGCCCAAATTTACTTGCTATAGATGTGGCAAGCCAGGTCATACAACTAGATATTGTAAACTTTATACCAAACTCCAATCTTTGGATCTTACAGACAAAATACAAAACCAAATCCAACCATTATTAATTGATAGTTCCTATAATAATGACATTAAGTTTTCCTATGAGGATGAAGCTGGACTCCAAAACGATGACGTCTCTACTTCAACCAATGCATCTTCAGATGACAGACAAATTCAAGACCAAATGTGTGATCAAGAACAAATCTTGGAAATTCTTGATTCACTTGGAAATGACCAAGCCAAATCCAAATTTCCTGAAAAACTCATCAAAGCACCTTCCACCTTAAGACCCAATGAGTTATTACAACAAGTTCAAACACCTTATGACTTTCAAAACATCATTAACCATTTTGACCAAACTAAACCAAGGCCTTTGACTATTTTAGATCTTAAAGCTGAAATTAACCAAATGAAAACTAAAATTGGCCAACTCAAAGAACAACAAACCATGGACCATTCACTAATTACATCCTTATTGGATTCAAGCCCTCCAAAACCTAAAGAACCCATTGCGACTGAAAATCTTGATGAACCAAACAGTGAATTTCTGTATCTTCTAACAAAAATCCCAACCCAAAAATGGTTGGTCAAAGTACACCTTAAAATCTCTAACCAATTTTTGTTAGAAACTATTGCTCTTGTTGACACAGGCGCAAATCTTAATTGTATCCAAAAGGGACTAGTACCAACAAAATTTTTTACAAAAACCACTAAAGAACTCAAGTCAACAAGCAATCATCGACTGATAGTTAACTACAAATTTCTTGAGGTGCAAGTTTACCAATAAGGTATCTCTCTTTAAACCTCTTTTATTTTGGTCAAAAACCACAAACAGAACGTTATCCTTGAAACCTTTTTCATCAACTTGATTAAACCTTTCTCTGTGGACCACCAAGGAATCCATACTCAAATCTTAAACCAACCAATTATTTTTGAATTCATTCAAAAACCTCAAATAATGAACATTAATCTCTTTAAATTGCTATCTTTCCAAAAATCCACTGAGATAAATCTTTTAATCAATACCAAAACTACCCATCTTCAATATCTGAAGACTGAGGTCAATTTCAAAAAAATTCAAGACCAATTGAATCGTCCTCTTATCCAAAACCTGATCAAATCCATCCAACTCCAAATCCAATAACAAATTTGTTCTGATTTTCCAAATGCTTTTTGTCATGGAAAAAACCATGTTGTTACTTTACCACATGCCAAAGATTTTTCTAAAAGAAAAATTCCTACCAAAGCTAGACCCATTTAGATGAATTCTGAGTTGGTAAAACATTGCAAAAAAGAGATTGACAAATTACTTGCAAAAGGCATCATTAGACCCAACTAATCACCTTGGAGCTGTGCAACTTTTTATATTAACAAAAATGTAGAACTAGAAAAAGGAGTTCCCAAATTGTTTATCAATTACAAACCTCTCAATGATGCCTTGGAATGGATAAGGTATCCTATTCCTAACCAAAAAGATTTACTCCAACATTTGGTAAGTGCTCAAATTTTTTCAAAATTTGATGTGAAATCCAGATTTTGGAAAATTCAAATCCATGAAAAAGATCACTACAAAACTACATTTACTATCCCATTTGGTCAATATGAATGAAATGTCATGTCAGTTGGATTAAAAAATGTACCTTCTAAATTCCAACGTATCATGAATGAAATATACATGCCATACATGCATTTTATCATTATTTACATTGATGATGTGTTAGTTTTCTTTGATAACATTGATCAGCATATCAAACATTTGCACCAATTCATTCATGTCACAAAGAGAGTAGGCTTAGCTGTCTCCAGAACTAAGATTGACCTCTTCTAAATAAAAGTCAAAATTCTTGGACATTATATCCAGCAAGGTATAATATCTCCCTTTTCTTGAGCTCTAACCTTCGTAGAAAAATTTCCAAACCAAATAACAGATAAGAAACAACTTCAATGTTTCCTTGGAAGTCTCAATTATGTTTCAGATTTCTTTCCCAAACTACAAATTCTATGTAAACCTCCGCATGACAGGCTCTCCAAAACAAAAACTTCAAAATCATGGACAAAAGAACATACTACCATAGTCCAAACCATCAAAGCTCAAATCAAGAACCTACCTTGTCTCGACCTTCCAAATCCTCATTTACCAAAGATAGTTGAAATTAATGCTTCTAACCTTGGATATGGAGGGATTTTGAAACAGGTTAAAGGGTAACAGGAACAGTTGGTGAAGTTCACCTCTAAGCATTGGAATGAGTGTCAAAAGAAGTACTTCACCATTAAGCAAGAAATCTTGGCAATTGTTTTATGCATTTCAAAATTCCAAAATGATTTATTAAACCAAAAATTTCTTTTGCAAATTGATTACCAAGAAGCAAAATATGTTTTATAAAAAAATGTCTAAAATCTTGCTTCAAAACAAATTTTTGCTTAATGGCAAGCTAATTTAAGTGTTTATAATTTTGATATTGAATTTATTAAAGGTAATTCTAATTGTTTGCCTGATTTTCTTTCACGAGAATTTTTATAGAGAATTACCTATGCCTAGATCTTCCAAAAAGAAAGCTCAAACCAAAACCAAAACCAAAACATGGGCCGAGATGTGCAATTCATTCGGTTCTGACTATGACTCCCAACACCTCTTCCAGTTCATCAAATGCTAGCCCATTAGATTTTGACAAACTGAGCCCTAAAACAAAAAAGGCCTTCAAAGCATGGATGGACAAATTGTACGAAGATAAGTCCACTGCCAAGTCCAAACAAAGGCCTATACCACCATCTTCTCTAGAAGAAATGACCAGTAAAGCTGCGTCTAAAGTTGCTTTAAAAGGAAAACAGGTGATAACACTACCATCGCCACCAGAAGAAATTGCTTCTCAAATAATGGTTAAACCATTAAAATAAGAAGTGGTTACTACCATACCACCTCCACTTCAAATCAAATTTCAAAAATCAAGAGATGGCAATTTCTACCACCACTCCAAAAGAATCCAAACTTGTTCAAAATTATTTCAAAAAACCTAATTTTCAAAATATCGAATTAGTATAACAAGGATTTTACCATGACAATCCAAATTTTTATACTAAAAGACTTTTGCAAGACTGGTTTTTTAAACCATGGGATCCTCGACGATCTAGTGACTATTACGAAGCCATCCTTATTGAAACCCAATCCATTGAATTTTGACACCATAGCCAAAATAATGAAATCGGCTATTCAACTACCCAAATACGCAAAATACTCCAACTAACTAATTGGCCAAACCATCCTTCAACCAAAATATCCTTCTAGTCCATCAAATACCAAAATACCAAATTTTACAAATATTTTTTATATTGAGATTATAAACAAGCATGGTTCAATGCTTTTTATTTTCAAAACTCCTAATACAAACATTCCCAGTTATTTTTTTGGAAAACCCAAAATCAAATAAATTTTCCTTTATGGTTTGTTCACTGGTGGACATGGTTTGGACCAATCAAACAAATTTTTCCCAAACCTATCCAAGAAGGCATAACAATCTTTGAACAATGATGTGCTTCCACACAAGGAGAAGCTTATCCAAAATTACTTCAATTTTATTATATCTTCAGGCTCTCATAGTGCTGCACATGGAAATACCAGTACAGACCAGATCAAACCACGAGGACACTAGTCCTTGGACAGATTTATGAAGTCAAATTTTGGAACCAGTTCTCTCCATCCAAGCAACAAAAGGCCTACAAACAAGGAGTTCTGGATTGGTTCAACCAAAATAAAAAATGCTCAAATCAACTTAAGGCCTTAACATCCTAATTTTTGGCTTACAAATCACAATCACAAGCCTAGTTAGCTGGATTGAAGTCACAAGAAGAATACATATCTTCACTCAAAGATACACTCAAAAAGGTGGAACAACTACTCTCGAACAGCTCAACCTCCACCTCCTATGACCCATTTGCAAATCATGACCCATTCGACTTCATTTATGGGCCACTACCAACTGACAAACAAAAGAAGAAAGACAAAGAGTCATTGGTAGAAAAAGATAAAGGTAAAAAACAAAAATAAAGAACACCTTTACTTTTATAAAGACCCGTGACTCGACAAAAGTACCCACTATCAGCAAACCTCCACTGAAAGATGATTTGTTTACTTCCAGTAATTCTGCTTTTACTAAAGAAAAACAAATTGTAAAAGTAGATTCCCACCGAAAGAAAATTTGTCCAAATGTAAATCTCCTTCAATATAAAAGGAGATCAAATCCTCATTAGGAGGCAAGCTCTTTCAAACACTTCTTAAAAGCACTTCTTTGTAAAAACTCTTGTAAGTTTTCTTTCAAACTTATAAAATTTATCAAAAGTTCTTTGCCTTTCAAATATTTCAAACCTTAGTATATCGACTGGAAACCAGTAACTGTTCCCAGTAGAACATAGTTCTGGAACAACTTCTAGTATAACAAAGCCACGTACTAAGAAAAGCATTTTCAACAAAGTTTTCTTTTCAAATTCCAACAAAGTTTGTGCGATCCTAGTAGGATTAAACCTTCTCTTCTGAGTACACACAAAATAAACTCCATATAAATTTCATGATCACAAAAAATGACAAGAATAAAATAATTAAATTATAGGCTAATGCTAGATCTTTAGTCACATAATGACCTTGGCTTTTACAACTTCAAATATATTATTTGTTGTATTATTCACATGAAAATAACTAATTTTAAGATCCAAAATGTTTTTGTTTAAGTTATATAATAAGTGTTATTAAAGTATGTGTTTCATAAATTGAATATTTTTGTGTATGCTTAAGAACGAATATATATGATTTATGATTATTTGAGAATTGAATAAAGAGCAATAAGGCTTTATTATCAATTTGTAAAGCCTACTATTGTCGTCAAGAGCTTCCCTGTGAAGTAGTAATTGACTGTGCCATTAAGAAATTTTAATTCTTTTTAGACATTAAAATTTATTATTGTTGCAAACCAATTATGTTGATTTGAGTTGTAGTCATTATGGTCTTAGCATTTTTAAAAGAAAAGAAACTATATATTAGGAAAAGGAATTTTCAATTCCTTTTTGCTCTTTATAAGGTCCTTAGCCTTTTAAGAAGTGTAATTATTGTTATGAAAGTACAGGCCATAAAAATTATATTTAGTGGGTATTAAGTTTGGGTCCTTTCATAAGAATGAATGATCCAAAACCACTCTGTTATCCCCCAAGACATTAATTTAAGGCCTAGTTCATGATAAAGTTCATGAGTCTATATGTTATGATTTTTTTATTTTAATAAATAATGGATTATTTTTATATATATGTATGTGTTATTACAATTTGATAGTCACCAAAGTGACCAACCTAAAATATTTGAATAACATGTGTACATTATAGTTATATTTTGTTAGTTACCAAAGTAATTAAGCTAATATGTTTTACAATATACATAGATAGTCATTTATTCATGATTTTAACAAAATACTTAAAAATGAAAAGTAATTGGATAAATCAACTTTATTAATCAATAGAATTACATAATTCACCTTAAGAAATATCATTATTCTACAATTAGTAACATTATTAAGGTGTATTAATATATTTTGTTAAATATATTTGCTTATCCAAATATATTAATGTATTTGATTAAAAAAATAATTAATTACCTATTAGGTTTTAACAAGTTATTTACTTATGATAGTTTATTATAACATTCCCCAAAAAAGAATTATTATACATTATAATTGTTAATTGAATCCTATTTATGATTAATTATGTGCACACTTATAATTGTGAAACTATTTTTATTCACTCACATGCTTCATTTATTATTATATTCAATGGATGAAACTTCTACAAATGGTGTGAATAAGTCAATTTTCATTTAAGTGTTATGAATCTTAACTTGGCATTACTAGCAAACAAACATTATGCCTCTTGCTTGTTACATTTTCATTAAAGAAGAAAGAACAAGTTTTTTTGAATTTCTTAAATTTGTTAAATTTCCTAATTCATTTGTTGCCAACATCTTTAGATTCATAAATGTTGATGAGGGAATGATATTGGGATTGTAAAGTCATGATTGTCATGTGTTCATATAAATGTTGTTTCTTGTTAGCATATAAGGATGCTTATATAAAAATGTTTTCACTCCATTAGTTGAGTTAGAAGAATTCTTTTAGTGATTGTGTGCTAAGACCTTAATTATTAAAGAAGTGAAGAAATTGCAATATGATATTGTTCTTATACTTTACAAACTAGAAATGATTTTTCCCTACTTGCCCTCTTTAATGTCATGATCCATTTAGTAATTTGTTTACCACATGAAATCTTACTTAGCAAACTGATCCAATTTTGGTATATGTATTAAAATGAGTGGAATGTTATCTCATTCATTACCAATAATATGGTTACCACTTGTTTTAAATGTTTGAAAAATATGGTAATTTGATTATTTGCTTCTTTTATATTCTTAAAGTCTCTGAAGAATTGCATTCAAAATAAAGCTTGTCCCAAGGATTCAATAGCAAAGGCATATGTCATGAAAGGGTGCTTGACATTTTGTTCAATGTATGTTAATAAAATTAAAACATTATTCAATCACATAGAGCAAAATTTATATATACCTTTTAGTAAGGGCTTATTTGTTTTTTCTTTGAAATTTCATCCTCTTGGTGGACCTATGTATGATGAAATGGCAAGAGAAATACTTGATAAGGCACACTGTTATGTGTAGACTAATTATAAGGAAGTTCAACCCTTCTTTGAGTGAGTGAACTACTCTTTCTTTCAATATCATTTACATCTTTTTGATTAGGTAGGCCTTGTGAGATTTCTTTATGATTTTCCATTTAAAAAGTAGAAAAAGGAACTTTAGATAAAGGTTTTATTGTTCATGGACCAAAATGTTGAAAATAAATTTCCAATATGGTTCAAAAAATACATGTAGATTTGTTTGCTTAATTAGCATTATGTTTGTAACAAGTTGCATGTTGTTAAGGCTTTTATGTTTAACGTGTCATTTGCTTTCACTTTATGCATAAATGATGCAATTGATCAATCAAAAGGTGTCTTAAGCAACTGAAGTATTGTATGCATTAGCATGTGAGCCTTATTTTTGTGTAAATAAGTACATAGGTTACATGGTGAATGAGGTTAAATATTGTAGTTAAGATTATGATAGTCATCGTAGGAGTCAAAATAATGGTGTTGCATGCGAGGTCCATAGAATTGAGGATTGATGCAAAAGCATCTCCTAAGAATATACAAGAATTAATCCAAGACTTGGGGTAGGCACAAAAAATGCTCATTATGCTATCAGAAGAATGGATTGCATGTCAAACTTGTTCCAACTATTGGACCTTCAGCCCAATCTTAATGACAATCATGAGTAGCCATTTAAAAGCTCTAGATGTTTAGACTTGAATGAATTTAGAACATCAAGAGTCAAGTTCCTTTACTAACTATCAGAATAGTCAAAAGTGAAGATATTTAAGCATTTTCCTATGCTTAGATGGATGTTTCAAAGTCTTTTATTTATAGTTTTCTTTGGTATTTAAAAAGGCAGACTTTTGGTGAATAATTAAACTTTGACCCTAAGGAATTTAAAGAGTTTTCTTCAATGTTTTGTATCTCTATGGTTGATTCCATTAAGTGGTGACTTAAGCCTAGCATTTTATATCTCTTGTATCTCTAAGGTAGTGAAGTTTCTTATGTATCCTTGGAGTAAAGGTTACTGTTGGATCCTTTTCCTATATCAAGTTTGGTATCAAAGCATAACCCACAAGACCTAGGTTTTCATGGCTCATTATGGATAGTATATTATAACTCTAGAAAGTTATAGCTATGATTTTGAGATGGATGAATTAAGGAGACAACTTCATGAACTTTAGTAATGCTTGAGACATTATAAAGGGACACATCATTTCTTCTGATGCTACACATAAAAGCCCATTTTCTGATGATTATTAAGAATCAAGTAATGGCTCTTTTTCTTATTGCTCTCCTATGAGAAGGAATCTTTCCAACTTCAAAGGATTTGACATGAAGATTGAAATTCTTAAGTTTAAGGGAAAAATGCAACCTAATGAGTTCCTTTATTGGTCATATACTATTGAATGTATTTTTGATTATAAGGAGTTTTTAAGGATAGGAAGGTCAAGTTGGTGGCTTTAAAACTCAAGAAGTATGTGAAGTTCCCGCTTAGGATCTACTAGTTTATGATACTGAGAGGGGGGTGAATCAGTATCACCACAATTCGCAATTCGCAGGTAAGTGAACAACTTCAACCTCTTTTTAAAAGCAAACTCTTTCTCAGACTCGACTAATCTACTGATCACAATAGTCCCCAAAGTCACCTTTCAGACACCTTGCCTAATAAACAATTCGGATGTTCTTGTTTAGACCTTCGTTAGGTTATGGGTTGGCTGATACTTTAGCTGCGTTCACAACTCAATTCAAAACACAAAATGTAAAGCAAATTAAGGACACACGAGATTTATGTAGTTTCATCAATGTGACGTACATGCACGGTGGTAGGGACTCTCCCTTATTGAGACCATCCACTATATTTGAGAATTTTAATTACAATGAATGTCTTAATTCTCTACTCCTTTCACTATTGCAAATACTAAGCAAGTACAATACAAAGAGTGTCACTTACTGTGTCTACCCTTCTTCTAACTTGTCTTACCTCTGTTGAATTGAAAGGCTGCTCCACTGCCATTTAGAAGTTCACTGCAACGCTCTCTAACCTCTCTTGAAGAAATCTGGAAATAGGTTGAGTTCTTTCTGATACTTCACCGAATTCCTTCTTTAGGTTGTCTCACACAACTCCTGCTTTCACCGTCTCACGGTTTCACTCATCTCCTTGTCTCATGGCTCGCCTCACGGTTTTTGTTTTTCGTCCAGCCCCTATTCTGCTAAATCTGTCACCGTCGACCGGACCCCTATTCTACCGAATCTCTCACTGTCGACCGGACCCCTATTCTGCCAGATCTGTCACCGTCAACTAGACCCCTGTTATACCAGATCTCTCACCGTCGACCGGACCCCTGTTCTGCCGGATCTCTCTCACGTTGTCACCGGATCTCTCTCATGCCATCGTCGGATCTCCTCTGTCCCAGTCGAATCTCTCTCACACCATCGCTGGATCTCCTCTGTCCCAGCCGGATCTCTTTCACGCCTTCGCCGGATCTCCTCTGTCCCAGCCAGATCTCTCTCATGCCGTCGCCAGATCTCTTTCTGTCCCAGCCGGATCTGTCACCGTCCCAGCCGGCTCTCTCTCACGCCATCGCCGAATCTCCTCTGTCCCAACCAGATCTCTCTCACGCCATCGCTGGATCTCTTTCTGTCCCAGCCAGATCTATCACCGTCCCAGCCAACTCTCTCTCATACCGTCGCTGGATCTCCTCTGTCCCAGCCGAATTTGTCACTGTCCTAGCTGGATCTCCTTCTGTTGTCGTCAAATCTCCTCTGTCCCAGCCGGATCTGTCGCCATCCCAGCTGGATCTCCTTTTGTTGTCGCCGGATCTCCTCTGTCCCAGCTGGATCTGTCACCGTCCCAGCCGGATCTCCTTCTGCTATCGTTGAATCTCCTATGTCCCAGCCGGATCTCCTTCTGCTATCGTCGAATCTCCTATGTCCCAGCCGGATCTCTCTTACGGCATTGCCGGATTTGTCACACCGTTTGCTGGATCTGTCACACCATCTGTCGGATCTATCACCGTCGTCCGGATTTGTCTCACCGTCTGCCAGTGGTGTGCCGACTTGCTCAGTTGCTGATCATTGGTGTGCCAGTAGTGTGCCAATCTGCTCAACTGTCGACTGCTGGTGTGCCGGTGGTGTGCCTTTCTCACGGGTTTCTCTCTCTTACTGGTGGTGTGCGCAGGTTTTCTATCTATTTTTCTCAATAGCCGATCCGTCTCTTTTTGTTGTCTTTCGATGGCCTTTATATACTCCTATATGAAATTCCAATAGGGCTTACTTGCGGCGAATTTACTGTCTTACTCTTTTCATGTGGCTTTTACATTCTTGCCCCTCCATGTGGCTTTTACCTTCTTGCATCTCCATGTGGCTTTTACCTTCTTGCACACTTAAACCTAATTGACAACAATTACAACCTATACTATGGGAACAACAGTATGCTTATCTATGGTGGGAGAACTTGAAGAAATAAAGAGATCAAGAGAGGAAAAAAAAATTAGAACATGGGAGAAAATGAAAGAGTTGAAAAGGAGATTTCTACCTAAAGATTAGCGAATAGAAATGTACATGAAAATTCATTCACTTGAGCAATAATTAGAAAAGGGAGTTTGAACAACTCATGATGAAGGATGATGTGGCTGAACTAGAAGAAAAAACTATTGCCTGATACTTGAAAGCCCTAAAAAGGGAGATTGGTGATACCATTCAATTGCAACCATATTGGTCTTTCAACGATGTAAGTAAGCTTGTTGTGACTATTGAAAAGTAAAGGAAAGAAGTTCAAAAGGCTACTCTAAAATCAACCACTAGAACTTTTCCTTTAAACTAAAGGAGTAGTCTGAGTTCAAGGCCACACTCTTTAATCAAGTCTTTTGATTACCAAAGAGCTTCTAAAGGTGACAAATAAGCTAGTTATTATACTAATAGCACAAAAAGATGCTTTAAATGTCAAGGTTATAGGCATATTACTTTTAAATGCCCAAATTATAACGTTGTGACATTGGTGGAGGAAGATGTTGAAGAGAACCAAGAAGAGCTGGGAGACCCTATTTATGATGAAAAAGTTATTTGTGCTGATGAGGGTGAAATGCTTATGATTCAGAGAAGTTTGAACATTACTTCTAAGTGAGACAAAAATGAGTAGCTGCAAGAAAGCATCTTTCATACTAAGTGCATTTCTCATAGAAAATTGTGTGACCTCATTGTTGATAGTGGAAGCACTTCTAATGTGATAGCAACAAAGATGGTAGAGATGCTAAGCCTAAAAACTAAAGAGCATCCTCACCTTTACAAATTGTAATGGATTCATAAAGGAACTGAGGTAAGGGTAAATAAATCATGTTTAGTAAAATTTTCTATTAAGCAAAATTATAAAGATGAAGTCTAGTGTAATGTTGCTCCCATGGAGGTTAGTCACTTACTATTAAGTAGACCATGATTATATGATAGGAAAGTAGTTAATGATAGCTACAAAAGCACATACACATTTAAGAAGGATGGTGCTAAAATTGTTCTAGTTCCACTAAAACTAGATCATGTTCCCAAGTACACAAATAGGGAGAGGAATACTTTACCTTTTGGCAATTTGATTGAAAAGAAGTTTTTAAAAGATAAAGAGATGTATGTTGTTGTGCTTATGAAAGAATCAATTGTTGAATTAAAGGAACATAATCCATTCATTTAACCTTTATTAGAAGAATTTGCAAATGTTGTGCTAGAACAAATACCCCCGGCCTACCTCCAATGAGAGATATTTAGTGCCAAATTGACCTAATCCCAAGCTCTACCTCCCAAACAAAGCAGGTTATCACATGAATCCTAAAGAACATAAAGAGTTGCAGTGACAAGTTGAAGATTTGATAATGAAGGGATTTGTGAGAGAAAGCATGAGTCAGTGAGCTATTCCAACCCTCTTAGTACCTAAGAAGGATGGATCTTGGTGTATGTGCATAGATAATAGAGCCATCAACAGAATTACTATCAAGTACAAATTTCCTATTTCTAGACTTAATGATTTACTTGATCAATTACATGGTTCTGTTATTTTCTCTAAAATTGATCTTAAAAGTGGTCATCATTAAATTTGAATGAGACCTAAAGATAAGACAACCTTTAAAACTAGAAATGGTCTCTATGAGTGATTGGTCATGCCATTTGGGCATTCTAATGCACCCAGCACTTTCATGCAACTTATGACTCATGTCTTTAGACCATTCATAGGTAAATTTGTTGTTATGTACCTTGATGACATTCTTGTTTATAACAAATCTCATTCTTAACTCTTAGAGCATTTGAAACAAGTGTTTCAAATGTTGAGAGAACAAAAGTTGTACACTAATGCTAATAAATGTCAATTTTACATGAATAACATTATGTTTCTTAGTTATATTATATATTTGGTAGTAATTAAAGTTAACCTAAATAAGGTTAAGGTGATTGCTAGTTGGCCCACTTCTAAATCCATTCATGATGTAAGAAATTGTATGGCCTTATATCTTTTTCTTGGAGATTTCTCAAAGGATTCAACCCTTTTATTACTCTTATCACTAAGTGCTTGAAGGAGAATTCATTCCAATGGATCAAAACTACCCAAAAGAGTTTTGAGCTAATAAAGGAGATGTTAGTTGATGCTTTAGTACTTGTACTTCCAGATTTTGAAAAGGTGTTTGAAGTTGAGAGTGATGTTTCCAATGTGGGCATTAGTGCTATTTTAAGTCAAGAAGGTAGGCCAATTGCATTCTTTAGCAAGAAGTTGAATGATATAAAATGAACATACTCAACATATGACAAGGAGTTTTATGTTATTGTTCGTGGCCTAGAACATTGGAGTCATTACTTATTGTCCAATGAATTTGTCTTGTATTATAACTATGAGGCATTGAAGTATTTTAATACATAGCATAAACTTAATAGTCGTCATGCCAAATGGGTTGAAATTCTTTAAGCTTACACTTTTTCTATCAAGTACAAGACAGGGAAACTCAACAAAGTAGCTGATGCATTGAGTATAAGACATTTGCTTTTAAACATAACGAAGACAAAGGCATTGAGACTTAAGATTGTAAAAGAACTCTATTCATCTAATTCTAATTTTTCATCTATTTGGGCTTCTTGTTCAAATGGATCTGTTAATCATTTCTTTCTATAAGATGGTTTCCTTTACAAAGATAATAGAATGCACATTCCTAATTGCTCCTTAAGGGAAGCCATTATTAACAAAGCTTATGGAAGAGGACTTACTAGTCACTTTAAGAGAAACAAAACTTTGATTTTGATGTAAGAAATTTTCTTTTGGCCAAAACTTAATCAAGATGTCATAAGGATAATGGAGCGATGTGTGTAGTATGCCATAAAGTAGAAAGCTATGTCTAGAATTCGGGTTTTTACACACTACATCCAGTTCTTAATTCCCCTTGGGAAGATGTTAGTATGGATTTTGTAGTTGGTTTGCCTCACACACAGAGAAAAAAAGATTTTATCTTTGTTACGGTTGACAGATTTTCTAAAATGGTTCATTTTGTTACTTATGCTAAAAATTTTGATGCTTCACAAGTTATTGATCTTTATTTGAAAAAGATTGTAAAGTTTCATGGCATTCTGAGATCAATCACTTTAGATCATGATTTGTGGTTTATGAGTCATTTTTAAAGGACCCTCTGGAGGAAATTAAGTACTAAATTACAATTTAGCACTACTTGTTATCCTTAAAGTAATGGTCAAACTAAGATTGTCATTAGAATTTTGAAAAATCTTTTAAGGAGTTTGGTTAAAAAAATATTAAATAATTGAATTTGCTTTTGCCTCATGTTGATTTGCTTATAATAGGTCCCCTAGTCAGACTACTGGATGCAGTCCATTTGAAGTTGTGTATGGCTTTAACCTTGGTATCCTCTAGATCTCATTCCTCTTCCAATAAAACATTAATTTAGTGGTGATGCTGAGAACCAGATGAAATTCAATAAAAAATTGTATGAGCAAGTTAGGGAGAGGATAGCAAAGTAGAATGAAAAGTACCAAACTCAAGCAAACAAGCACAGAAGGTTTGCTAAGTTTAAAGAAAGAGATTTAATGTGTGGATTTATCTCAGAAAAAGGCATTTTCCACTTGGAAAATTTGCCAAGTTGAAACCTAAAGCTGATGGCCCATTCAAAGCACTAAAGCATATTGGAGATAATGCATACAAGATTGAATTGCTAGTTGAATATGAAATTTCTAACATTTTCAATGTTGCTAATCTTGTTTCATTTCATGAAGATTTTGAAGACTTGGGGGCAAGTATTTTTCAACTAAGGGAGCATGATGTAAAAGCATCTCTTAAAAATATCCGGGATTTAATCCAAGACTTGGGCCAAGCACAAAAAATACTCATTTTGCTATCAGAAGAACAAATTGGATGTCAAATTTGTTCCAATTACTGGACCTTCAGCCCAAGCCCAATGATAGTCATGAGTAGCCATTTAAAAGCTCTAGATGTCTAGATTTGGATGAATTTAGAATATCAAGAGTCAAGTTCCTTTATTAATTGCTAAGATGATCAAAAGTTAGGATATCGAAGCATTTTCCTATGCTTGTAGGAATGTTCCAAAGCCTTTTATTTAAAGTTTTCTCTGGTATTTGAAAAGCCTTTTATTTAAAGTTTTCTCTGGTATTTGAAAAGGAAAACTTTGGGTGAATAACTAAACTTTGCTTCTAAGGAAATAGAAGAGTTTTCTTCAATGTTCTATATCTCTATGATAGATTCCATTGAGTAGTAACTTAATCCAAGCATTTATGTATCTCTTGAGTGGATCTCTTAAGAGTGGTGAGTGCTATCAGCCTTGCATCTCCCGTATCCTTAGAGTAAAAGGTTCTGTTGGATCATTTTCTTGTATCAAGGATATTGATTTGTTTGGAGTGATAAATGAAATTGTGGTGTTAAAGTATATTAATGACAAACATTTTGTCCTTTTCAAGTGTGACTGGTTTGATTTAGGTAGAAAAATATCAAGTATTCAATACGATGGCTATATAACAAGCATAAATGTAAGTCACACATGGTAGCGTGACAACGCTTTTGTCTTAACATCACAAGCCAAGCAAATTTTTAAGTTGGATGTCATGAAACTAAGAACAAATTAGAGAGTAGTTAAACATTTCCCTCATATGCACTTGTTTGATGTTCAAGAATTAGCCAATGATGCTAATGAACAAAGGGAAATCCTAGATGAGGTTTATCAAAGAAAGTGAGTAAGTGGAAAATGTGACACCAATTGAAATTGGGCATCCCAACCTTGACTCCCAGAATAGAGAGGATGTTGATCCAAATGTAGTCAAGGCAAGTGTTGTTCAGACGAGTGTGGGAGTAGAAGCGGATGACGATTTTATTTTTTATCAATCAAACAATGAAGATGGAAGATGGTCTAAATTTTGCAGTGATGGAGGAGACAATCTGACTGTCGATTATGATAGAGATTAGATGGTAAAAGTTATAACATAGTAATTCTTTCTTTTTGTTTGCTATAAAACAATCAAACCAAATGGAAGGAGTAAGTTGAATTACTTTTTGATTTTGTATCTGCTTTTGCTCTTACCCAACCTGCTACTTTTATTTGGTCAATTTCTTGTGCATATTTTCTAATTTGGGAAAATCAAATTATAGTCCTAGTATAGCTGAAAATAAAACCAAAAACAAGAACATAGTTTTTTTTTTTTTTTTTTGTATAAATGTGGTTGGTAGACGTTGAACTGGGCCCTGGACGACGTCGCCGAACTGTGGAAATTAGAAACAATGATCAGTCACCGGTTCCACCAACAGAGCAAGGTCCTCCTCCAGAGACCTCTTGCCAAGGTTTATAACTCAGTAGCAAGGCATAATTTTAGTCCATCTCATGAAATTTTTTCACTTACTATGTTTTGTCTTTATTAAATGCACGGAAAAATTGTCGTGGACCAACTCGGGGTAAAGATTTGACAAGGATCAATCATGTCCTTAGACATAAACTAATTGTCGAGATTTCGGTAGTAGCCAAGATGCCCACCAATAGGGAACAATCAAAAAATTTATCTAGGGAGGTTAGAGTTACGGCATGAAAATTCATACTTGTGCCATTGCCTCGTGAAAAGCAAAATGATGCTGAAAAGGAAGCACAACTTAAAGTAGCTTGTGATCGCATTGGAGTAAGTTTGGTTTGGCTATACATTTTTTAATCATAAGAGTTGAAATTGATGTGTTTACACATTTTTTAAGGTCAGAAACATAAATGACAGCAGCTATACGATTTGATGGATTGTGTTCCTAAAAAATATACATAATTATATGCTTGTGTTATCAATTTTTCCATCTCTACCATTATTTATTGACGTGTTAGTTTATATAAATGAGGTTGAACATTAAGGATTTGGATAAGGAGCAGTGTCGTAAGTGCATGCAATCTTTATTGAAGCGTCGCCAAAAAGATTTCAGACATAAACTTAAACAAAAGTTCTTGAAATATGAATATCTTGGGGAAGCAAAGGAGCCCGTGCCAGAGACGCTAACCAAAATTGGACTAAGCTATGCGATCATTGGGTAGAAGAACAAACAAAGGTATTTCTTTTAATTAATATCTTTTCTTTTTTATTATTTTTTCCATCATATTCCCCTAAAAATCAATCAAACATTTTATTTGTTTGTTTATGCAATTTATTATAGAGAAAGGCGATCAAGTACGTTGAAACCCGAGCGAAAAACAAAATGCTGCACGATCAAGGCTCAAAAGCATTTGTGGTTTCAACTGGAGGGATTATAAGTTTTAAATCTCTAAAGGATACATACTTTAAGGACAGCAGCATTTTGTTCACTAATTTTTGTTGTTAATTAATTAACATTTTCACTAATCCAATTAGAAGCAAAACATAAACTTTGTCATGAAGAATTTAATAGAAAGGAGCTCCTCATGTACACGCGTTACAAGGAAAGAAAATGATGGGTAATGAAAAAAGCAGAGAAAGCCTATGCAAGTCTTCTATTCATTTGGAAAGGTTTCGATGTGTAATTATTGTCTTCTCTATTGTGGGCTTTTCTAGAATGCTATGGAACATTTGTTAAATGAGAGCACAATGGAAAGACAGCCTATGTGGAAAAGGTATACGATAGTGTGCGTGGTACAAAACCAAGGTACCTTAAAGGCCTTGGATATGGACCTAAGCCAACCTCTTCCTCGTCCAAGTCTAGAATAGGAATGTTGGAGGATGCTCTTCTACGATCATAACAAGCATTGGCTCAATTTCAAGAATCTTTGAAAAATAGCCATCAAAATTTGAAGATCTTTGAAAAAAAATTAGAATGATTTACAAGCTAAAATAGCTTGTTTTGAAGAGTATAAGCAAAATCATTGAGGTACATAATCTATACTTCCACTGTTCTTTCATAGTTAAAATTGTCATTAAATTTAAACATTATTGCAAAAATCCCCGCTGAAATTAGTTTATCACTCTCTTCTCCAAGAACTCATTCCCAAAGATATAAGTTTTGATCTCACAAGAGATATTTTCACCAATGGAGCCACTGGCTGTGCGGTTTCTTTGAATCAAAATCTCTCCATTGCCAACATCTCCTTATCTCTCTCATCAAAATTATTTGTACATAATGATAGATATCAAGAAGGAAAAAGAAGAAACAAGAAAAAAGAAAAAAAGGCGTCCACTTTTCTGTCCTTAAGAAAAATGAAAAATCAAATTTCTCTCTATAGAAATCTTGCTAGAAGATTATTTTAGTCAAAAAAAACATGTCATTGTTTCAGAAATAGGGGCAAAGTTTGAGCCTTTATCTTTTCTCTGAAAAAAAAAAACAAGAAAAGTTCATTAAATTCTTTTAAGGACTAATGCAAAAGTTTTCAAAACCCCAAAAAGTTTAATTGTGTTGTGTGATAGGAGGGAAGAGAGGAAATGTAAAACTTGATGATAATAATAATGATGGATAAGGAGAAGAAGTTGGCTGGCTGGCACATGCAGCCAAGACTGGCAATGGCAAACGGGGATTTTTTGTTTTTTTATTTTTTATTTTTTTTTTAAAGATGGTAAATGGGGATTAAAGAGGTAAAAAAGACACGTCACATGGAATTGAGTGATTCATACCTTTCATGGATTGGAATATGATTTGGTTTGAATGAGTGAGATGCATATACGTAAAACATGATTGTTGGATAAAATAATATGTACTTATTCTTATCAGTTGAACTTAATTATCTAACACTCATTGTAGCTTGGATATCACCAGAAACTTGTGCGTATTTGCACTTTCATTAAAAGAAATGAAATGTAAGAAATTAACTAGATTGTTAGCTCTTAATTTGAAATTAATTGATAAGGTCTATATATATTTCTTCATAATTAATTGATTTGGAAGATGCTTATCTCAAAATTGTGCTTTTGTGGTAGGGTTTAGACAAAGTAATTTCCAAGTTGCAAACATGGCTAGAACGGTTCCCCGACCCTCTCACTCCTTTTTGTTAATTGGAATTATGAACTATAACCTTTTATAGATATTAATACTGCGATATTATTAGTTTTCAAGTTTTTGTACTTAGATATGCAATTTGGGACTATTTTATAATATTAATCACAATAGACTATAATTTTAATAACCATTATAAGTTTGGTCAATAATTTATAAATATTTTATCTCAATTATTTTATTATTTTAATTACAAATAAATAAAATTTTTAGTAGATATTTATAGATTTAATCATGATTTACTAAACTTATAAGGACTATTACAAATATTTAGTTACAAATAAATACATCATTTAGTAATTATTACTTACATTAATCATCAATATATACACCTTCTAGCGATCATTTGACAATATTAACCATAAATTATTATAACCTTTAGTAACCAAAAATTAGTCACATATTAATTATTTATCTTAGTTATTATTTAGCTATTTGTCATCCTCAATATTTTTCGTCACAAATAGCCTATCTCTTATGGCAATAAATTATGAAAGTTGAGTCAATAAATGTTTTAACAACTATTATATGAGATAATCATTAAAAATACTATTTTATAGGTGACTCTATGATAAATTAGTTCTCAATTCAAATTGTAACTAGGTATTGTAGTTATCGAGATGATGAAATTTAATGATCACAAAATATATTAACAACCAAAAAAAAATTTTTTAGTGATTATTTTTTTGCTACAAATTTATTTTTAATGCCCCATACCTAGAAAATCTAATTGATGTCTGGTCATGGAGGAATTAAATTGCTAAGCAATCAAAGTTTACCCGCACTAGGATTAGACATCCTAGTGCCATCAAATCCGATTAATGCCTATTCATGAAAAGAAGCAACCCTTTGCGTACAAGAAACCGAAAAAGTTATGACATCAAGTAAGGTTGCTACATTTATTAAGCAAAAAAGGGCAACTAAGACAGTTTAAATTCCCATTACATATACCAAATCATATGTGCATAAAGAATAAAGTTGTGGCAATTTGCAGATCAAAGTAAGGTCTAACCATGCCAACATGATTGAAATGGGATGCACCTAACAAAGTTGAACCGCTTACATGGGCTACCACTTGATCCAATACAAAAAAAAATAAAACATTTGGTGATTTACTACATAATGTGGAATTTAAATTGCCCATGTTGTAACTTAAACAAACAACACGCTTCCCTTTCACTCTGAGCATTATGTTTGGCATCAAGTGGGGTCACATGGATAATCGGATATGGAATATCCTGTCGTCCACCATGACCGCACCCCCTTCGCCTTTGGCCCCGATCTAGGTGTAACAGATATCTGTTTTGGTGCAGCCGCCCCCTTGTTTGCTCTATGTTAGGATTAGATCAGATGCTTGTTATATGACATTAACATTCGTAGAATGGATGCTGGATCGCATTGTATAGGTTAGCGAATATGACAGTTGGCATTGGGTAAAACAAAGTGAGTGAATATAGAAGATTGAGGCGGGTGAGGGTAATGTTGTTAAATGACACTCTACACCATGCCAAAACTCTCGTGACCTTGAGATGGTATAAAAAAGTCTGTCTTGTAGTTTAAAGTTTGAATATGTAGTATATGGATACATTGTTTTGCATTTTTATGCCTGCAAATTTTAGGTTGTTGGGCCGACCATAGGATCTTTTTACCATCAGTCTCCTGTTCATGTTGTATGGAGAGTCCAAATTTACCATGTAACAGTAATATTTGCAGATTACATGAATTGGACCGTGTGCAAGAGTCTGCACAGTATTTGTGTCCTTTGAGTCAAATTTCCTCGTCACAACTCACCGTGCGGTAATAGCCTCTCCTAGTTCTATCTGCCTCTTCAATAAATAGATGCATAACAGTGCCTCATAACCTGCAATGAAGAGGACCACACTAATAGAAAACTCATGAAAATATTATAATTTTATTAATTTAATAAAATAAATATATATAATAATTAAAAAATATTAAATAATATAAATAATATATTTTTATATAAAAATAAATATTTAAATTTATTTAAATAATTAAATTTAAATTAAATTCAACTAAATTTTTATTATAATAAATTTTTAATTTAATTTAATTTTTAATCTAAATTAACATTAATATCCTATTAATCTTAATTAAGTGATACTCTTAATCCCAATATCTGTTTCAGCTAACTTCATATTCATATGATAAATTTTCTAATGATTCTCATGATCAGAATATTGTTTAAATCATTTTCAACTAATCTTACTTTATATCTCTCTACTTCTTCATTGGACTTCTTCTTAGTCTTGAAAACCCACTTCACATCAATAGTTTTCTGATCTTTTGGAATAGTAGTAAGCTCCCATATATTATTTTTCTTAATTATCTTGATTTCTTTATTCATGGCATTCACCCACTTTGTATCTTGAATCGTCTCATCAAATAACATTGGTTCACAATCTACAAATATGGCAAAATACACAAAATCCCCATCATCATTAATAACATTATCAGAAATTACCTCATAATTTTGCAATTTAACTAATTGTTGGCAACTTCTCCTTAATATTTCATTCTCTTGTAGAGTTTGTAGTATAGGATTTTATGCATCAACTAATGAGACTTCTCCATTTACAGTGGGGATTGTAATTTGAGTTTCTTCTTCTCCCAAAATAGCAAATGGATGTCTCTAAGAGTTTTTTTACTCCTCAACATCAAAGTTCCAAGCTTCCTTTTTAGCAAAAGTCACATCTCTACTCATAGTTACCTTCTTCATCATATAATTAAATAACTTATATCCTCCTTTTATGTACCCAAGAAAAATTGTCTTTACTCTTCGATCATCTAACTTTATCCTTGTCACTGTTGGAATGTGAGCATAAGTAATAGAACCAAATATCTTGAGATGCCTTACATTAGGTTTAAAATCGCTTCATACTTCTTTAGGAGTGACATTTTGAATACTTATTATTAGAGATCTATTCAACAAGTTAATAGCACATACCCAAAATAAATTAGAAACTCCCTTGGCCTTTAACAAGTTTCTCATCATATTCATAATTGATCTATTTTTTCTTTCAGCAACTTCATTATGATGTGGGGTATAAGGAATTGTGACTTCATGCTTTATTCTTTGTACTTCACAATACTCTTTGAACTCATTAGAAATATACTCACCACCTTCATCAGTTTTCATAATTTTAATATAGTATCCACTTTGTCATTCAACATAGGTTTTAAACTTTTTAAAATAATCAAACACCCCAAACTTTTTTTGTATGTAACAAACCCATGTCTTCCTTGTGAAATCATTAATGAAAATAAGAAAATACAAATTGTTACCATGTGATAAAACATTCATTGGGCTACAAACATTAGAGTGGATAAGTTAGAGTGGTTGTCTTGCACACCAAGTCCTTGTCACAAAGGCTTGTCTGCTTTGTTTGGTAAGAATAAATGCTTCACAAATTTGATTAGGATAATGTATCCTAGGCAAGTCTGTCACCATGTTTTCTTATTCAAACAACTTTAAACTACGAAAATTCAAATGACAAAAACAAAGATGTCATAACCAAGACTCATCTTTCACAATAACATTAGGACAAGTGTAAACATCAGTGGTAATATCAACTCGGAACATTCGATTCTTCGTTAAAGGGGTTTTAAGAATAAGTGTACTTTTTCCATTAAAAATTGAGAGACAATTATCACGTAACTACATGTTATACCCTTTTTCAAATAATTGACCTAAATTGAGTAGATTACTCTTCATATTTGGTATATAAAATATATCTATGGTGTAATTATAATCTCTATTCTTTAACTTGAAGAGAATTTGCCCTTTTCCCAACACTAAAATACTACTATCATTAGCAAACTTGACCGTGGATAGGATCAACTTATCAAGATCAACAAAGAGCTCTTTTTGCCCATACATATGATTGGTACACCCAGTGTCAAGGAACTATGATTATAGTTTGGTTTTTTAACAACTGTAGTAACCATCATAAGTGCTTCATTTTTACTTTTTGAATCTCCCTCTTATGCACAATGAGCTGTTTGATTATGCTTTTGAGACTTGCACTTATTAGCATAATGTCCACACTTGTGACAAGAGTAACACTTAACATGAGACTTGTCATACCTTCTTTTACCATAACCTCTACCTTAGCCTTGACCTTGACCTCTATACATCTAATCTAATCTCCTTTGGCCATTGTATTGATTGTCACCATCTCCATAGTTATTATAGTGACCTCTTCGACCTCTATTGTTATAATAATTATTACTACGTCCTTGTCCTTTACCATGAGAAGAACTTTACTTTTACTTTGATTGATCACTCTGATTACTTTTGATAGGAGTTTGACTTTGAAGTGCTTACTCTACTGACTTCTTAGTGCGCTTCTCATTCATATATTGTTCATGAGCTTGTAACATGCTTGTTAGTACATTAATTGACATCTGAGACAAATCATGTGCTTCTTCTATAGCAACCATAATGTGCTCATATGTGAGTGTCTGTAAGATCTTTTTAATTTTTACCTGATCATTATAGTAAACTTCTAATTTAAGTTAACTTCTAATATGAATTAACATCACAAACAAGGTGAGAAAGACGAACCTAAAGAATTTTGCCTCTTAAAATATTTGTTTGTCATTTCTTCTTCTCACTCCATGACAAGGGATGCAATGGACAATGTACTTTATTATTATTACTACTTTTTGTTTTTCACTCCATCTGCAATGTCTTTAAATTATGGGTTCCAAATTTTTGAAACCCTCTTTGGTTGATGTTAGATATGGAATCGTGGTTGTGTACTTTGTTGCCTTAAAAATTTTTGAAAAAAAAAAAAATAAAATAATCACTAATGAGACATGGCTGTTGCCTTTCTAAATAACTGTGATGTGCTTGTAAACCATATTTTTTAGCTGATGTATATCCTCATTGCCTAATATTTGTGGATGGCATAAGCCATGTTAATGCAAATGTTGCTATATGATAAAGTTGTTGAGTTGAGTTATCGGATAAGATTGTGTTGGACGTAGCAGTGGAAGAAGAACTCATGAATAGTCCCCCGATCACTCATTGTCGTTTGGTTGACGGCTCTGTCATAGCCTTGCACATGAGAAAGGAAGTAGCCGTAATCCATTCCTAAGTGCCCCGTCGAAAGCTTCCATATGTTGTTGAGATTTTGTCCTCCACCAGTGATAGTGATAAGGTATATAAGTGACAAGCTTCCGTATGTTGTTCCTAGTTTGCATGTCTATGTTATGCTTTAAGGATGTTGAACCGGTATCTATATTATGTACTTTACTATTCTCTCCCTTGTCCATGTTCCACTTACAAAAAACATATTGAGATATTTTTCTTTTGTTTGTACAATTTGTATTAGATCAAGACCTTCGACCACAATATAAAATGAATGGAAATCAAGGTTGTCTTTAAAAGCCAACTAAAATGTAATAAATTTAGCATGTCATGTCTACATTTAGGTTGTATATAAAAATTGTTTGACTTTTCACAACTATTGTTAAGTTTGTATACAATACTGTCCAAGTGGTATACATAGTCATTTATGTTGTTTATAACTTCAAAACATCCCAATCATTACATCTGTAACATATATAATCATCACATCTCACCTAAGCAAGTTATCCGTGTCAAGCAAAGTTGAATGTGGGCAAGCATGTGTCACAGGCCTACGGATTTATTGCGTTCTACCCGTGCGGCCTTGAGAATGCTTCCCAAGTAGCTTTCTCATGCTTAACTCACAAGAACCTTTTTGGAAATTAATTTTAGAAGTATATTCTACTTGAAAATTGAGTGTATACAAATGAGGGGTAGGAGGTCCCCTTTTATATAAGTTTTGGACAAGCTACAACCATTAGATCCCTCCTTGATCTAATGGTGAATATTACATCCCTTCAACTTCTTATGTACATACATTTACTAGCATTTATTATATGATTAGTTCCAATGTATTTTCCTTCCCTAGGAGGTGTCTAGATTCAACATATTATCCATGTTTAGGTACAAAGGACCGTGACATGCTCTCTCACCTAATCAGGCAACGCCCTCGTCACTTCTTCAGCGTGGTAGGTGTCGATCTCCTTCTTAAATTGCCAAAGAGCTTCAATAGGTTCCCAACTAGCTTCGCTTTCCAGAAGACCCTTCCATCGTATAAAGTATTCACATCTCAGCATATAATACCACTTTCGTATAACTTGATCTGCTAGTATGGATTTGACTTCTCGGTCATATGAAGTTTTTGCTCTAAGTGGTGCTTGTTGTGACTCCCCTCGATTTGGATCTCCCTTGTCTTCATGGTAAGGTTTAAGTATAGTCACATGAAAAACTGGATGTACCTTTAATTTTGGTGGCAACTCCAGCTTGTATGTGATCTTCTTGACCCATTGTATCACTCAAAATGGCCCTTCGTAATGATGAATTAGACCCTTGTGCACATTCTTGTACCGAATAATGGCGTGTAGTTTGGCTAACACCAAGTCCCTGACTTGGAACTCTACATGTCGTCGCTTTTTGTCAGCCCACTTCTTCATGCGTCTGGAGGCTTTACGTAGATATGCCTTTACTAAGTTTGCTTGTTCCTGCCAATCCTTGGCAAACTTATATGCAAATGGGCTATTCCCCTAATAGCCTGATGCAACTGCACTTGGAGTTTGTGGTTATTGGCCATTCATGATCTCAAATGGATTTTAGTCAGTAGACTCACTTTGCTATAAGTTGTAGGAGAATTGGGCTACATTGATCAACTTTGCCCAATTTGTTTGCATTATGCTCACGTAGTACCGAAGATAAATCTTGAATAGTGCATTGACCTACTCGATTTGACCATCAGTTTAGGGGTGTAAGTTTGTAGAGAGATTCAACTCTGACCCTAGCAACTTGAACAATTCAGACTAGAAACACCCTGTGAATTGAGAGTCACCATCACTCACAATCGTTTGTGGGACTCCCTAGTACTTTACCATATGCTTCGTGAATAACTTGGCTGCCTCCTCAGCTGGGCAATCCTTTGTTGCTGGCACAAATGTTGCATACTTGGAGAATCTATCCACCACGACCATAAGAGTCCGACATCCTTTGAACTTAGGCAGGTTTACTATAAAATCCATGGAAACACTCTCCCATGGACGAGTTGGGATGGGAAGTGGCTCTAGTAGTCCTAGCGATGAACGTTGTTCAAGTTTGTCTTGTTGGCAAACAAGAGAGGTCTTTATATAGGTTTCAACGTCATCCCACATTTGAGACCAATAATATTGATTTTCGACAAGAGCTAAGGTGCAGTGAATCCTGGATGACCTGCCCACTTTGAATCATGGCATTCGTGCAACACTTATTTCCTTATCTTTCCGTGGAGTGACACATATAGTCGTCGCCCTTTTGTGTATAAAAGGCCATCCTTACACCAAAATTGTCGGGTCTTGCCCTTTTACGCATATCCAATGAGGGTTTTGAGCCTTCTGATCATGTTTGAGCCCCTCCTTAATGCAGTTGATCCATAGACAGTTAGGTCAACTTACTGTATTTGTCAGCCCCATCTTCCGGCTAAGAGTATTAGCTACGAAGTTAGCCTTCCCTAGCTTGTACTCCATCACATAGTCAAACTCTACTAGGAAATCTTGCCATCGAGCTTGCTTCGGACTCAGCTTCCTCTAAGTCTGAAAATAACTCATGGCTAGGTTGTCTATCCTTCGACAAAGGCTAAGGTGCAATGAATCCTGGATGACCCGCCCACTTTGAATCATGGCATTCATGCAACACTTATTTCCTTATCTTTCCGTGGAGTGGCACATATAGTCGTCGCCCTTTTGTGTATAAAAGGCCATCCTTACACCAAAATTGTCGGGTCTTGCCCTTTTATGCATATCCAATGAGGGTTTTGAGCCTTCTGATCATGTTTGAGCCCCTCTTTGATGTAGTTGATCCATAGACAGTTAGGTCGACTTACTGTATTTGCCAGCCCCATCTTCCGGCTAAGAGTATCAGCTACGAAGTTAGCCTTCCCTAGCTTGTACTCCATCACATAGTCGAACTCTACTAGGAAATCTTGCCATCAAACTTGCTTCGAACTCAGCTTCCTCTAGGTCTGAAAATAACTCGTGGCCAGGTTGTCTGTCCTTACAACGAACCTAGACCTCAAGAGATAATGCCTCTACGTTTATAGGCAATGAACCACTGTAGTCATCTCCTTTTCTTAAACAGTATATCATCACTCAGTATCGTTCAACTTCCATGACTCATATGCCACTGGATGTCCTTCCTGCATAAGAACACCACCAATAGCAAAATCTGATGCATCAGTCTCTAATTCAAAAGGCTTTGTGTGATAGGGCAACACCAGTATTGGTTCCTCAGTCATGGCTTGGTTCAATTGATCAAACATCTTTTGGCATTGATTCGTCCATTCCCACGGTTTCTCCTTCTTTAGCATATCCGTGAGTGGTACGGTGATATTTGAGTAGTTCCAAACGAAACACTGGTAGTAGTTGGTAAGACCAAGGAATGATCTCAACTCTGTCACTTTCATCAGTGGCTCCTATTCAATGATGGCTCGAATCTTTGCTACCTCCATATGTACTTGTCCTCCCCCGACAATGTGCCCCAAAAATGGCATTTCCTTTTAGGCAAAGGCACATTTCTCGCGCTTGACGTATAAGTCATTCTCATACAAGACTTGGAAAACCTGTTTAAGGTGCTCGATGTGCTCCTTGAGCATCTGGCTATACAGCACAATATCGTCAAGGTAAACCATTACAAACTGATTTAGGAATGGGTGCAATACCTTGTTCATAAGTGTGCAGAATGTGGCCGGAGCATTGGTTAGGCTGAATGGCATGACGAGGAACTCGTATGAATCATAACGAGTCACACAGGTTGTCTTCGGCTCGTCCCCTTTGGCAATCTGAACTTGATAGTAACCTGAACAGAGATCAAGCTTGGTAAACCATTGTGCACCTCCAAGTTGATCGAAGAGATCTGCAACAAGTGGGATCGAGTACTTGTTCTTGATGGTTAATTTGTTCAATGCCCGGTAATCTATGCACATTCGAAGTGACCCATCATGCTTCTTCTAGAATAAGATAGGCGCATTGAACGGAGCCTTAGATGGTCGAATGTACTCTGTATTGAGTAGCTCATTCAGTTGTTTCCTTAATTCTTCCAATTCAAGGGGTGTCATGCGAGATGGTGCCATGGCAAGTGGTCGAAAGTCAGGCACCAGTTTAATTTGATGATCCACTTCTCTACGAGGTGGAAGCTTCTTGGGCAACTCAGGAGGCATTACGTCCTTGAATGAATCAAGAACTTGGCTCACTTCTGTTGGGACTTCACTCCCTTTGCTCTTATTGCCCTCAGTTTTCAAGGTAGCTATGATGGTCACCTCTCCCTTCTTCGCTCCCTTGTTGAGTTGTATTGCTAAAATCATCTTTTGATCACAGTCCGACTTATGATGAACCAGAATCATGCACTGACACCATTTGTCCAACACACAAAGACACTCAATAAAGGACAATATAATTGCATGGATCATGTCTAGAAATTTCAATCCAATAACAAAGTCATAATTATCAAGAGGAATTACCTTAAAGGTCTCTTGGCTTCTCCATTGCCTAATCTATAGCTCCACGTCCCTAGCAACCCCAACGGCAGGAACTTCCTAGGAATTGACAGTTTTAAGCCACCCGGCTTCGTTCTCAACCTGAAGGTTAAGTTTCTTGGCAGCTTCTTCCGATATAAAGAGATCGGATGCCCCAGTATCCATGAGCGCACTCATCGTGGTTTCTCCGATGTTCACATCTGCAAACATAAGTCCCTTTGGCTCCTTCACCTTCTTGGACTTGATTGAACTGAGGATCTGCAACGAACCTAATCGTGCCTCCTCTTTTGGCTCATCTTCTTTGTAGAGGGTAACTAACTTGGCCTTGTTCGGGCAATCTCACGCCATATATAGACTATCACAGAAGTAACACTTGTAAGTACATACCTTCCTGTGACCTCCACTACTGGATTTTGCATAAGCCTTTAAAGGGCCAGTCAGTGGTCTACCTCCATTCGGGCGATTGAATCTGCCCTGGTCTCCCCAACCATTAGCCTTATCCTTTGGACAAGAGTCTAACTAGGAGATTGAAGGTGTCTTGTACTCTACGAGAGATTCAGCCACCGTAATGACCATTATAAGGTCTCCCAATTAGAACTACTTTAGCTCCTATTTGGTCCATGACTTGAGACCACTTATGAACTGGTGGTACACCTCTATCTCATTCATTGAAGGGATTTGGAGCAGTAACACCAAAAATCGCTTCACATAATCACATATTGCACCCCTCTGCCCAAGGTGCTTTAGCTCGTCGTGAGCTTCTTCCTTTGCATATATGAGATAGTAGTTCCATTAGAACTCCTCGATTAACCTATCCTAGGTCGTGATAGGATCTCTACACCTATCATTTGACCGGATCGACACCACAACAAAGCATTATTAGTTAAGTACATAGATGCAGTATTTACCCGTAATTGGCTATCATTGATCTTCATGGCTTGGAAGAATCATTCCATGTACCATAGGAAGTTGTCCACGTCCTTGGCCACCTGAGAACCCCTAAACTCCTTTGGCTTGGGTGCATCAATATGTGGTCTTTGCATGGTGATCACCCCGTTCACACGTGTTGCCTCTGATTCTGTGAGCTTTCCCTTGAGCTCCACAATTTCCGCGCGCATAGTAGCCATCATGGTCTCCAAGGACTCATCCCGCTGATGGAGTTTTGCCCTTAAAATCCCCAGCAACTCTCCTTAAAGTTTTCTCATGCTGACTTTGAGCTGCTGCATCTCGACCACGAGCTCCTCCCTTTCGACATTTACACCTTCGATGGACTGGGTCAGGTCATCAACCGAACCTTGGACATCAATGACGAACGATTCAATATTCATCATACAATGTGTCAGGTCCCCTACTAGATCCCTCGAACTTGAAACAGTACAATTCTTTTTTCCCTTGATAGCACCTTTATCACCCTTCCTCCCATTATCATCGTGGTCATCACCTATGATGAGTATCTCATCAGAACATGGGTCTACCATAACACTTAGATTGAACCTATTTTAATACCAATTGTTATGGGCCTATAGATTTATTGCGTTATACCCGTGCAACCTTGAGAATGTTTTCCAAGCAGCCTTCTCACGCTCAACTCATAAAAACTTTTTTAGAGATTAATTTTAAAAGTATATTCTATTTAAAAATTAAGTGTATACAAATGAAAAATAAGAAGTCTTTTTTTATACGAATTTTGAACAAATTATAATTATTAAATATCTCGTTAATTTAATAATAAATATTATATCTTTTTAATTTTTTATATATATATATTTATCAGTATTTATTATATAATTAATTTCAATATATTTTTCTTCCTTAACAATTATCTAAATTCAATATATTATCTAGGTATAAAGGACCGTGACACACGGATGAGGTTTCACTTGACCCAGTTCTTTATGCAGGCCATTGCACATGCCATCTCAAACGCAAAGGCAAAGTGGGATCTCACAACTGGTCGCACTTGGCCACCACCAGGTTTCATGGGGAAATGCAAATCTGAAGCCGTAACATGACAGCAGGTAGGTCTCCTCAAAGATGAGGTTAGCGGTCCCCAGAGATCCATTTCAAGCAGCAAAAATGCTACACGAGGGCAATTACAAACAGTAAGTTTTATACTTTCTAAGGTGCATTTTCTACTTCTGTAATAGGATTACATCTCCGCGCAGTATAAAAGGTGATCATTTAGTAAAAATATTTGTTAATTATCTTAGTTTGTGTAGCAATAATAAACAACGAAGTTGTTATAGCAACAAAGATATGGTTGTCATGGAGGCAGTATCAACCATAATTTCAATTTCTTTACAAAACAAAAAACATTTATAACTTTACAAAAAGCTTCATATATTCCGAAATATTTCTCCAAATTATGTTTGAAATTTCCAACAAATATTACTTTTCAATTTAAAGAAAAAAAAAACCCAATATTCTACTCAATAGGAAAATAAACAAAGATAAGGAAAAGACACAGATAAATATTATCTTTATTTGTGTCAAAATTCCTGCGTGCAAAAACTTCCAGCAATTTAATAAAAAATAAATTTCATAACAAAATGTTATTTTGTATCTAAAAGTTTTAAAAAAGTCTAAGTTTAGTCCAACATTCATAATAAGCCGAAATGTTAAAAAGAAAAAAGAAGAAGGAATAAATTTCTCATGATTTCTCTGCATCAAATAAGTCTCTTATTCTCTCTATTATCGTCTCTTATCTTTTCTCTATATGTCACTCTGTCTTTCTCCTCTCTCTGAATTAATGAAGTCTTTGTTTTTCTCAATTGCTTCGTATGTATTTTTGGGAATATTAAGAAATTGCCAAAAAATTAGTTGAACATTTTAGGTCTATTGCAATATATTTTCGAATCATAGGAATTTTAAAAGTTGGTCCAAGATTATTCCAGATTTCCATGTTAAAGCTTTGTTTATCTAAACTCAAAATGATTACTTGTGTATTAAAAAGTTCTAAAGTTGTATGAAAGCTTATGCCTCCGCATGGACATGGAACATGAAATGCGTGAAAATAAACTTTTTTTTTTTTTGTAAATTTTGGAAAAAGAAGACGTGATAACTTCGAACATTTACTCTAAGCTCATCAAGTGTCTGGTGAGCCATGTCTTTTGAAATTATTACAAATCCTATCGCCTGTAATTATGCCTACATGAAACAGCTTGAGGGATTTGATGTTAAATCCTTCGTGGACTCAAATCTCATCCATTGACACGAACTCCTTCACATTTTATATTACACTGTCAGATTTTATACAATATTCATGACATCTATAGTAAAATAGCATATGAGACCATAATTCTCTTTTATGTAATTTAAAATATAATTACCTAGACTCTCTTTTATCCGACCTATTGATTAAGTTTTTTTTATCTTGGTAGGTGAATGACCTTTTGGTCCAATCTCTAAAATATAAAAATAAAAAATAAAAAATAAAAAGAAAAGAAAGGAAGGTATTTTATCATGGGCTTGGGCTTAAAATCCCAATTTTACAAATGACATACGGGGCAACCCCGTGTTACAGCTTATATGTAACAAAAAATAGAAACATAAAATAGGCCAGAAGCTTTTAGCCCATGAAACGATCCAAATAGAATGAAATAGGTAAAACGGTAAAATAAGTAGGGGGAAGGGTTTCTACGCCTTACGGAGCAAAAAAAAAAAAAAAGGCTTTGAATTAAAATTTTAAAATTTAAATTAATTATTAAATTAAAAATATGAAAGATTAAAAATTTAAATAATTTAATTATTTTAATTAAAATTAAATTAATAAAATTAATATTTAATATTAAATATATAAAAAATTTTAAAAATATAAATTTTATTTAAAAAATTAAAAATATTAAAAATATTATTAAATTTTTTATAAAATTTTAAAATTAATTAAATTAAAAAATTATAATTAATTTATCTATTTATAATATAATAAATTAATTTAATAATTAATTTTTAAAATTAATTATTTTTTAAATTAATTAAATTATATTATAATATAATTTTTAATTTTATTAATTTAATTTATCAAAATCAAAATTTTGAAACTTTGCACCGAACACGTGTAGCTACAATATACAGGGCCTACTGCAAATGTTCTGTGATCAATGGCCCCATGAACCTTACGCGGGCACTGTCCAGCTGCTCTCCTGCTGCCAGTTGAGAGGATAGCTGTACAATCCTACAAGTTTCCAGCTGCAAAACGGGAAAATTAGAAATTGTGGAAACACTTCCACAATCTGGCTATGAATAGGCGGCAAAAAGCACTTAGGGGATGGAGGGAAGAAGGAAGAACTCACGCTACAACAGTAAAGAGAGAGAGAGAAAGAGGGAGGGAAATCGAGCGGGTTAACAAAAGCAGAAGCAACCAATAAAGCAGGAGAGGAGGATCTAATGACACTTAGACGACAACAGGAAGCAGCTAGGACTACCAAGTATGCAAACAAATCCATTGTTACTTCCATGTTTCCATGCTTTCTATTATTCTCTGTACGATTGAAGTCACATCCTCCTTCCATATAGTTTTTAACATTAGGGAAATAGTTGGAATGAGAGCTTACTTCAGTTCCAGTAGTTGTAAGGTGATCTACCAAGCACAGCAGGAGAGCTTTATCTTAGGTGAATCGCAATTGAGTGTGCCCGTCAGAAAACAAAAACACAGATAACATATGTAAAGTAATTCAATCGATGAAAATAAAATGCTAACACAACACAACAGAAATGAGAACAGGAAGAGAAGAGAGAAGTTACCATACAAGTGATGAGATGGGACTTCGGAAGGTGGCAGGAAGGCTGGACTCCGGACACCCTGGCGGCACTAACGGGAAAGAAAAATGTAAAACCAAAAGTAACTATTTAAAGATGATCAAATTGAAACTGAATTAACAAACAAGAACGGAATTCAAACATGATAACGTTTTATGCAACATAAAGTGATTCTATATTAATGTCTGTTATATCCCTATAAAATCTCATTTTATTATGTAAAAGTTGTTCTATTTGTAGGCTAGAATAGTTTGCATATACCATAAAATCTTATTATGTTAAAATGACTCCATTAGATTTGATCACGGTGATTAAAAGAGAACCTTGCCAAAGTAATTTGGTACTAAAAATCCTTTGTAAGTAGTATAGACCATGTCTTTGAGTCCATAAGTTTTTCTCTGAGTATAGACAATAACGAATTTTATGTGTCGATGCTAACTCTATATGTCCCTTGAAGTAGGACAGACTACTTTTGTTTGTCAGTATGATGACGTATAGACCCTGTCCCAACACTTGAATGTTTGTAACAAGAGGAGACAACATGCTTTGCAACGTTCATAGAGACCATGGAAATCATTCACTAAAACAGATTTTAGTGACTTCAAATTTTTTCGAAAACAAAATTTTATGGACTTCTATGGACTATACATACATACATACATACATACATATATATATATATATATATATATATATATATATATACTTCAATTTTAAATAATTTTTTGGTCTCGGCTAAGAAGGACAAAAAAGTTTGCACCTGACTGAAGGAAGATTCTCGTCTTGATGGATGTACTACATGAACGATGTGTTATACAACAAAATGGATATTTTAGTCACATATAATATTAATGCAAAATCATACTGTGTTGTATAAAATGTTGTACCGCTATTATAAACTTTTTGAATGCAGTACAAACACTTATTGTGTCCAATTGGGTTTGACAAGACGAAGATGTTAGATTTTTTAAATAGTAATATTTGTATTAAATATTAATTTCACATTTTGAAACTAAATAATTTTATATAAATAATATATTTAAAGGGGTAAAAATTGAAATTATAAATAAATACATTTGGAAAGTTTATCTTAACCTAATGATTAATTTTTCTTTTCCAACTTTTACTCTAATTATAAACTTCTAGATAGTATTTTCATATGTATTAAGAAGAGAGAAGTTCAATTACACACATACAAATATATAATTTAAATTAAATATATCCATTAACACCTAAATCAAATTTAAAAATATAATTTTTGATAATATAATAATATACAAAATTATTTTTTATCAATCAGATTATATTATGATTCAATTTTTAATACAAATTATCTAAGAATATTTTAATATTCTTTCACTTAATTCAATTAAAATCTATTACGATAATCATTTTATATAAATAACAATAACAATAGAATGAATTATATTTGTTGTTATTGGAGGAGAATATTATTATGAAATTATTAAATAAATTTTCAATAGTTTGATAATGACGTCAACAACTTTAAGTCTTAAAATAAAGTTCCAAAGCCAATGGTCATTAATTAACTTTTAAATTATGTCATTAACCCTACTTTTATAATGAATGAAGTAATAATAGACCATTTTTCATTATTCCACAAAAATGCTCCTTCTTTTAATAGTAATAAATAAATAAATGGGGACTTTCTACTATCAATGCATCTAATAAAATTTAAATCTAAATGTCCAATTATATCTAAGTGATTGACTTTTCTATACATGAGCATGTAATTCTTTGTTCCTTACAAGTATCTTAATACTTTCTTTGTAACTTTATAGTGATTTATTCTATAATTACTTTTACACATGTCTAATATTTCAATTGCGAAACCAATATTTAATCTAATATAGACTAGTAAATACACAAACTACGAACAATAGAGACACGTAATTAATTATATTTCCTTATATTCCACATCATTCATGGACCATTGCATGAGATTGAATTTGTCATTTTTTATATGGAAATAACCCTAAGTGAATCTTTACTCATATTAAATTTTTTAAAAATTTTTTGATATAACTATTTAGAGACAATTCTTAATAATTGTGATTTATTATGAAATATTTTTATTCCTATTACACAAAATGTTTCTCTCATCTTTCATTATAAATTTTTTAAAAGAAAGTTTATAATTTTACATAAAATATTTAAAACATTAATAATGAATAATATGTTATTAACATACAATACTAGAAAACAAATTTACTCTTACTAATTTTTTTGGTATATACATCAATCAATAATGTTTTTTTTTTTTTTAAATCCAAAGATGATATGATATCATTAAATTTAATATATTATTGTAGAAAAACTTATCTCAATTTATATATTAACTTTTTTAGTCTAGACACTATTTAATTTTTACCTTTAATAAAAAAAAGTTTAGGTTGTTCTATGTAAATTTTCTCTTTAAGAATAACAATAAGAAAGATGATTTTTACATCCATTTAGTGTAATTTTAAATCATACTAAGTCATTGATATCATAATTAGATTTAATATTTTTATGATTATAAAAATAAAAATAGATCCTTATTAATTCTAATATTAGAATTTGACTTCTATAAATAAATCATATAATCATCTTAAATATTTGATATCTTTTTTTTTTTTAAGATATTCTCAATGTTGTCCTTTGTTGTTTATTTACAATAATTAGCTGTAGGTTAGTTCCTTTAGAGAGTATTTCTTAATTCAAAAGTTCTTTAATCTTTAAAACAATATTTGATGTTATAGTGGACAAAGAACTCTTATAAGTATAAATATTTAACCTAATTTCTTTTATTTTCACATTTTGATATTAAACTCTAACTTCACCATTCTTAATAAATCTTATATTATCAATTTATTCAATTCTCAGACAATAGTTATATATCTTTTTAAACTTCACATGCTAACCAATAAATTTAACATTCATTATTCAAAACTTTAAATTCTTTTCATGTGGATTCTTGCTTTTACTAAGTAACTCTAAACATATAAGTACCCTAAATTAGGTTTCTTTCCTATGTATAGTTCAATAGGAGTATTTTAAACTACCTTACTAGAAATCTTACTCAACAAATAATTTATGGTTTTGAGTGCATAGATCCACAAAGATTTAGGTAAGGAAAAGTTATTCATTATGCTCCTAAACATTTTTGTTAATGTTTGATTACACTTTTTTGTTAAGGTGTGCCTAATATAATTTATCATACAAACATGTTATGACTTTTAAGGAATTACACAAGTGAACTTGAACACTACTTATAATCCTTATATTTTTTACAATATTCATCACTCCTATCATATCTTACAATTTTCATACTTTTGTCTAATTGTTTTAAACCTCCTTTATATATACCTCTATTGTTCCCACAGTCTTATATGGGTTGTAATTGTTATCAACTAGATTTAAGTATGCAAGTAGAAGTGGCTCATTCAAGCATTTAAGGGATGAGTTTTCAGTAGAAAGAAAAGGGTAAGAAAAATAAATTAAGAAGGAGGATAATGCTGAATTTTGAATGGAACAGTAATATAAAGCCACATGGAGGGGCAAGAAAGGAAATCCGCCGCAGTTACAGTAAGCCCTACTAGGGTTTTCATAGAAGGGAGTATGTAAACTAAGACTTATCTCTTTTGGAAAAAAAAAAACCCAAAAAACAGTGTGAGTAGACCAGAAACGTTCGACGATGAGACCAGACTTGAAAACGTGAGAGCAGATCAAGACCAGACCTAGAAACGTGAGAGCAGATCAAGACCAGACCTGGAAACGTGAGAGCAGATCAAGACCAGACCTGGAAACGTGAGAGCAGATCAAGATCAGACCTGGAAACGTGAGAGCAGATTAAGACCAGACTTGGAAACATGAGAGCAGATCAAGACGAGACCTAGAAACGTGAGAGCAGATCAAGACCAGACCTGGAAACGTGAGAGCAAATCAAGACGAGACCTAGAAATGTGAGAGCAGATCAAGACCAGACCTGGAAACGTAAGAGTAAATCAAGACCAGACCTGGAAACGTGAGAGCAGATTAAGACCAGAACTGGAAACATGAGAGCAGATCAAGACCAAACCTGGAAACGTGAGAGCAGATCAAGACTAGACCTAGAAACATAAGAACAAATCAAGATTAGACCTAGAAACGTGAGAGCAGATCAAGACCAGACCTGGAATGAGTGAGACCAGACTAGACTAGAGCAAGTGAAATGTGAGATCTAGTGAGACCAAGTGAGGCATGAGACTAGAAAAGGGTGAAATGGGTGACACCAGAACACACCAGAAGACCAAAATTGGTGAGACTAGAAAAGGGTGAAACGTGTGACATCAGAACACACCGTGGACCTAGAATCGGTGAGACCAGAAAATGGGTGAGACCAGACCAGGTGAGACGATGAGACCAGAAAATAGGTGAGACTGTGAGACGGTGAGACCAGAAGACGGTGTGAGACCGTGAGACGGTGAGACCAGGAGTTAGGTGAGACAACATAGAGAAGAAATTCGGTGAAGCATTTGACAGAACTCAATGAATTTTCAGATTTCTTCAAGAGAGGTTAAAGAGTGTTTTGGTGATCTTCCAGTCGGTAGTGAAGCAGCCTATTCAAATCAAATAGAGGCAACACAAGTTAAAAGAAGGGTAGACACAGTAAGTGACACTTTTTATATTGTGATTACTTTGTATTTGTAATAATGAAAGGAGAAGAAGATTAAGACATCCATTGTAATCATAGGGGATATCACATTGGTGTTCTCAAGTATAGTGGATTGTCTCGATAGAGGAAGAATCCCTACCACCGTGGAGTACGTTATATTGATAGAACCATGTAAATCTCTCGTATCCTTGCTTTGAATTTACATTATGTGTTTTGAATTGAGTTATGAATACAGCTAAAAAATCATCAAACCCATAACCTAAAAGAAGACCTAATCAAGAACAACCAATTTGTCTAATAGGCAAGGTGTCTAAAAGGTAACTTTGGGGACTATTGTAATCAGTAGGTAACAATAGATTTACCTTAGTTGAATCTAGGAAAGAGTTCATTTTGGCTTAAGTTATTAGAGTATTTTTTTTAAGGGGTGTGATACTGATTCACCCCTCCTCTCAGTATTATAGACTAGTAGATCTTAGGGTGAAATTGGTAACTTCAACCTCAAATGTATCCAATCATTAAAATTTTTATGAAACAAATAGACAAAACTATAATGTGAAAAATCATTTATAAAGGCAATGAGGTACATTTTTTTTATTAATAATTATAATGTCAGAAGGTTTGCAAATATCAATGTGTATGATTTCAAAAATCTAAATGCTTATTGTGAATTTTTTCATACTCTATTTGGTTTGCTTATCCTTAATGCAATCCAAACATGTTTTGAGATTAACAAAATTTAAATTCAGAAGATTATTGCTAAGAGAAGCCCTTGGCTACTAGTCTAGCCTTAAGCTTGTTGATTGAGCTTGACTTTATATGCCCATTACCAAATAAATAGGTTACAACAACAATCCTTAAGCAACGGTTATAAACTACTATGTAAAACCCTTAAGGCAGCACTTATAATTTCCACATGACTATATTTTGATAATGTGTGGTAATAATTAACTTTGGGTAGTAGTTATATAGTAGTAGTTCAAAATTGCTACATTATCTTTGGAAAAGATAGTGATTATAAATATGCAGCGATCTTAAATCATTGCTTTTTTTTTTTTTCTAAAAAAGGAATAGGGCAAATCATTGCCTATTTCTTTTGAAAATAAAATGATATGGTAACAATTTTGAACTGTTACTTAATCTTTTTTTCTAAAAAGAAATAATCTTTTCATTTTAAAAAATAAAGGGATAAGACAACTATTGTCTATTCCCTTTTGAAAATAAAGGGATAAGGTAATAATATTTTAAATCATTACCCTTTTCTAAAAAAATGATAAGCCACTGCCTTTTTTTTTTTTTTTTTAAATAAAGGGATACAATAGTAGTTTTGAGTTGTTACCTATTTTTTTTTTAAAATAAAGGGATAAGGTAATAGTTTTAAATTATTGCCTATTTTTTTTTTTATAAAAAATGAATAAGACAATTGCTGCCTAATTTTTTTTTAAATAAATGGATAAAGTAATGGTTTGGAACCACTGCCTATTCCTTTTAGAAAATAAAGGGACAAATTGTTGCCTATTTTTTGTCTAAAAAAGATTAGTCAATAGTTTAAAACTGCTACTTAATTTTTTTATAAAAATATAAAAGGATAAGGCAGTGGTCTTGAACTATTACTTATTCCTTTCTGGAAATAAATGTGACAAAAATAAATTTTATTTGATTTTAATCTAATAAATAGATAAAACTAAAGACCCAAAAGAAAAACAAACCTTCTTTCTCAATAATCTCTCTATTGCAGAGGTTGTACTCTACTTCTCTCATTGTTCTTTAGGGTTCGTCAGTCTTTAAGCAGGTAATTTCACTTTCTCTCTCTCTCTCTCTCTCTCTCTCTCTCTCTCTCTCTCTCACTCACTCACGCCACTGTATCTCTCTATTTATGTGTTGATACTATGTTTTTTGTTTGTTTACATTTTATCAAATTCATTATATTGTCTATTGATCTCTTTTCTTTGATCTGTACTTATTCTTGGATGATTCTCAAATTATAATATTTTTTTTTGATGAATTACATTAGTAATGTCACTTTTGTGACATCCAATTCTTAATATTATTGGGTATATTTCTTAAGAAATTAAGAAAAATGGGTGACAATGGAGAGTTAAGTTTTGAGCAGATTCTTTGATTAAGAATAAATTCTTGAACTTATCATTTTATTTTGACTTATTTATTTTGGATTATCTTGACTTATTATTAGGATTGTCTTGGATTAAGTCAAATATATCCTATCTAAAATATTGTTTTGCAAATTTGGTTAGATTTACAGTAATTTGGGTTTTAGTTAATCTTATCCCTTTAGATTTGCAATGTCTCTTCTTTTATTGTTTAAGTTAAAAGTTGTTTAAGGTTTTTTTTTTTTTTTTTTGCATTAAACTCTTTACAAAAACCTAGAACATTGTAATGGTTAGAGCATGAATTAAATATTGGAATTAATGGAGAATTGTCTCTCTTTGCCTCTTCATTTACTGTCCCAATTCTACCCTTTTAGTTGTTTGTTTCTATCCTTATTTCTACTCTTTCCTATCTAGATTTTTTCCCCCTTTCTTTATGCTTTTGCCTCCTTTTCTCTTCCTATCTATTGAAAGACATCTTTCATAAAATTGTCCAACATAAGATGCATTTGAAGATCCATACCAATAATCTTAGTAACACTAAAATGTCAAAACACTTCCACTAGTGCACAAGTTAGATGAACATAATGGAGGGAGAAAGGTGAAACCCATTAGCCATGATCATTACTTTATTGTTTATTTAATTTTTAATTACTCTTAATCCTTTGACAGCCATTAGCAATTAAGAACAAATTCACTTAGAGAAAGAAGGCTTCTTCCATTGTTAGAGAGGTGGCAACTTCCCCTTTAAGTATTCTAAGATAATGAATGTCAATAAAATAGACTTATGCTTAAAAAGAGATGCAAATCCCTCAGTCAAATATTATTAAATTGAGTTTTTCTATTCCACATAGTGGGTTATAGTTAATTGAGACATTAGAAGAAAGAGATGGACAACCAACAATGCATACAACTAGTGTAAGTAGGTAGTAACCTCAAGTACACACAAATTATGATAATTAATAATCAAGAGGGAAAAATTATGTTCAAATAGGAATATAACCTTTCATAAAGGTAGGATTAAGACAATGACAACAACATGAAGAAGCTATCTAAGGTAATTACAAAATATATCTCTTATTTATGTGATTTATTGAAATCTTAATTATTAGATTGAATATTTAAATGTCTTCACTATTATTATTTTAGTGCATTAAAAATGAAGACAACAAACAACAATAAGAGTAGTACATGCAAGATATGAAGATGAGAAAAAGCCCATTTTCCTAAATACTGAAAATTAACCTATAAGTCCAAATGATCAAACTTTATGTAAGTTTAGCAATTTTCTTAGGACATTAGCTATGAATGTTAGAATGGTGCCATTATATGTAAAGACTTGGTATGCATTGGATCTTGAGAAAATAAATGTTTTGTGAAAGCTTATGTAGGAAATGTATATTAGAAATTTTCTCCATTATCTCTATGGAAATGCATTCATCACAATCAACTTTTTTCACATTTTAAATGATTATAGGAAAAGTATATGGCTCTTAATGAAGGCAAAAAGTATGTGATTATTACAATTGGAGGAAGTTGCAGCGCTTATATGTGCATGTTGAAGAGACAGCACTATAAGAAGTATAGGATTGATGGAGAGAGATTAAGAAACGATCTACCTCGTATACCCTTGGATCAATTTAAACAATTGTTACAATATTAGAATTATGAAGAATTAATAGTTTAATATTATCTTATTCTTTTTTGTTTTTCAAATATTTTCTTTAGATATATATCAATATATTTTGACTTCTTATTATTTCTTAATAATGATTACAAGTAGTGGTAAGAACTAATATTAACAATTAACAAAAGCAAACAAGAATGCATACTAAAGGTAAAAAGAGTTTTGCTGGGATTTGACAATAATTGGTATGTGAATAACAAAAAGACCACTAATATATTCAGATTTTATATGTGTTGCATTAATTTTATAATCTATATCTAGTTATGAATTGGTACATTTTTACAACATGGTACTACTATTTACCTTTAATTTACTTTATCTAAATTTATTTTATTGCATTTCATTTTTTTCATTTATATTAAAAAGTTAAAGATCCTAATAAAAATTGCCCATCCCAACTTGAAATATTTAAGGCTACTCATAAAATAAGAGCTGATCAAGAATATAAGCTATCAAATCAAACATATGAGCAAATTATGTGATTCTTTTTTGCTTTTCCTTGTTTTTTCCTTTTATGTGTGAGTTGGGGTTCAGCTATATTTTTTCACTTGTAACTTGACTTACTTTGAATCTACAATTAAATTGAAGAGCTTCAAACTTAAAGGAAAGGAACAAGTAGCCAAAGTCATGTAGATACCTTCATTGCAATTATAGGTGGGGAGCATTTTGGAAAGTTAAGGCTATATAGGAGAGATGTGAATCATACTAGTTTAAAAGGCAAATCAATTTTTAAAAATACTATTAAAGTTAAAAAAGACTTTATGCAGTTTATTAGAGATAATGTGCAAGCTGAGATGTAAAAGAAGCTTAAAACACAGACATAAGAGTTATAAAAGAGGATGAAATTGCAAACTACAACAATAGCCTATCATTTTTATGTAATGTTTCAAAAATTGTAGCAATAAAGTACAAGACTAAACATTAATTTTAACATGCCTGCTTCTAACAAACCAATAACTCTTTCACTAGATAATACTTTTAGTGTTCCTGATCAAGATTTATAGCAAAGGGCCCATTTATCCTAAAAAAGCACATATAGTCCATGCATTCAGGTATTCCTCCTTTTTTCTTCTTAATCTTAATCTTTGTTAGTGTGTAATTTATTTCTCATTTTTACTTATTTTTTGTTTGTTACTTTATTTTAAATATTTCTAAATTTAGATTAAAAGCTAAATTTATCTTTTGTAAAATGATACTTCCTTTTAAGGTTGAGGACTTTGCAATTTTTGTACACAATCATTTAGAACTTTTGATTATACATTGACATTATATAAGATATGTTATATATTAGTTATTGCTTATTCTATTTAGTTTAATTATATTTGCAATAATATTTATACATTTATGCAATGCATATTTTAAGTGGAGCCATTGCTCATTATACTTAATTTTTAGCTAGGATTGACCAAGATTATGTTTTGCAAAAGATGGGAGGAACTTATGCAAATGAGAATACTAAACATTTCTCTTTTCTTTTTTATAAATTCTTTTATATCATCCCTTAATGAACATATATTCCATCGCATCTTCTTCTAGTGTGGCTAATGCTTTCTCTTTTTCTCTTGCACAATAAAGACGAGTGACTTTCTGTTAAATTATAAGAACAATATTTTTTATATTATTTGCAATATTTTTATATTATTTGCAATAATATAATACTTAGAATTCATCTCAATATTTAACTTAATTCATACCTTCACTTCTCAATCAAATTTTATAAACTCGTGCGTTGTGTAAGTTCTACCCTAGCATACATATATATACACAAATGTGGGTGTTAGGCATAATTATTGTTTAATGATGAATTATGTGTAATTAATGTTTGAGTAATAGTTAGGGGCAAACCATGAATATTAAAAATTGAATTGAAATTTTCAATTATATTAAATTTGAATTTGAAGTTGAATCAAATATTTTGGTTAATTGAATATTTTAGTTAGTTTCAATTTTTTAAAATGGTTACTCAATTGAAGATTATTTTTAATAACAAATATAAAAATTTTAATTTGAATATGAAAAAGTATAATTTTTTGAACACAATTTTATTATTATTTATATATATAAGATAAATAAGTAATTATTTAAAATATAATAACTTTTTAGTGACATTTATTTGTTAAAGTTAGTTTTTTTAAAAATATTTTTTAATATTATTAGAAGAAAAAGTGAAGAATATACATATAAAAATACTTCAATTTGGTTCAATTAATTATGATTTTCTAAGATTAAAAACAATAATAAAATCAAAAGAATGATTTATATCTATTTAATTAATCAATTATAAACTTTAATGTGATTAACCTAAATTTTTATTTGATTTGACTGAATTTTATTAGTTAATTAAATTTTTCAAATTTTTTGAACACATATGTAATGTACAAAGGAAAACAACGTATGGTTGTGATACATAAAGTATATGCTCTCATTTCTTGGCAACTGACAACAATGTTGATATTTTTAAGCCTATGTTGTTAGGTTAGGCTAATTTTGGGCGTTAAATTACAATCAATAAGTTGATAAAACTTTTCATTTTTTTTTAACCATTTATTGTTGCCTGGTGGTATTAAAAGAAAAATTTGCTTTTGGTCCAAAATACTTCCAATTTTTTCAATAAATTTCACAATTTTCTCAAAATTTAAATCTCAAATTGTCAATAATAATTTGTCATCTCTCTAAAAATTGTTCAAAAAAAATAAATCTCTCTAAAAGGACAAAAAATATATATTTATTGCTACTATGTGGTAACGGTGTTTATGGTTTGGTTAATGAAATTGAATTGAAAATTTTGGTTCCGTTAAATTAACAAACAAAACTAAATAAAAAGTTTGGTTAATTTTGTTAATTAAAATTTTGCTTTAATTCTGATTAATCAAATTTAACAATAATAATTAAAATTATATTTTATACAAAAAAATTATTTTTTAATGTATTTTAAAGAAAAAATTCACAATTATCATTATATATAAGATAATAAATAATTATTTAAAATATAATAATATTTTATTAATATTAATTTATTATTAAAAATTAAATTAGTAATTTTTTTTAATATTATTACAATAATATATATATATATATAATAAAATTTCAATTCAATTGGATTAATCACTTTTTTTAAGTAAAAATCATTACCAAATTAAAAAGATTAATTTATATTAATTCAATTAATTAATTATAAAATTTATTTTAATTAATTAAAATTTCAAATTATTTTAATTTTACTTTATTGGTTAACCAAACTTTTTGGTTTTTTCCCTCACCCTAGTGAGTACGTGACTTAACTAACTAGGCTGGCCAATTGGTTACCTTGTCTTCATCTGCAATGACCAATCTTGATGCGCAACTCACTTTGGAGATAGGAATTTATGGGAAGGTGCGTTTGTGCCATTTTTTTTTTTTTTTTCTTAACTTTACCATTGAACCAATTTTCTAGTGAAGCTTAACAAGAAAAGTAAAGGAGAATTCACCAGTTTCTTTTCTTTTTTTTTTTTTTTTCATGACATTTTTCTTTATTTTTATAATATAGAACCAACCATTAATGTTTTGAAACTCATGGCGAAGAAACTAAGAAGGCAGCAGATAAGTAAATTAGTTCAAAGTTCTTGAGCACAAATAACTCTTTAATAGAATAGTCATTTTTGAAGACAAATGACAATCAGTCAATAACAATTCATCATTTTTTTTTTTTTTTTGAGGAAATAACATTTGATGGTCAGTCCACAACAAAGAAAAATATTCGGCAGCAAAATTTTATAGTTAAGTGATCAATCTTGAAAAAGCCAGCCGTGGTCGTTGATAATTAAGAAAAAAAAAACAAAAACAAAACAGAGGCAAAAATCTAGTCGACAATTCCACCTGGCCTTGGAGTTGGGCTGAGAATGCAAAATTATAATACATTAAACGCTGATAACACAATGCAAAATGGCAACACTAGCTAATTGTTTATGAATTAATATTTTCCAAACATAGCATAAAAACTCATTTAGTCAGCCAAATTGAACACGAAGGTCCTTGCAACACTATTCTTAAAGAAATCACAAGTTTAACATAGATTCTTTGAAGTTTAAGAGATGGATAATTATTTATTAATATTTGAGTGAAATTATAAATTTTTTTATTTTTTTTTTTAAATTATCATCCTCATCTTAGCATTGTTTATTTTAGAATGATGAAGTTGGTAATTTGAAAAAAGCAAATTTAATGGACTTATAAAAATTTATTCTTTAAAATGTTAATTTTATAACTTTTAATCTAATTAACTAACAAAGTGATCAAATTGAATCAAAATAAAATTTAAGTGATTTAATTGTAATAAATGAAGTTGACTAATGAAAATAAAAATAACTAATAAATTAAGTGATGAATGATGCAAATTACTTATTAAAGTTAATGAAAAGACTTGACTAAAGAAAAAGACTTAACTAGGAAAAAGTCTTTCTTGGAAATACTCCATATAACAATATTTTTTGATCATAAATCTTTTAATTTTCTCCTAAATGTCTTTTTTTATTTTAATTTAATCTTAAATATTTTGATTCTATTTTAATTTAATCAAATTAACAATAGAATATGACTAATATGTCAACTAAGTACTTTGACAAAATAAAAAGGAATAAATTAAACAAAAACGTATGAGAAACATATTTAAATATGTCATGTATGTAATACTCCCATATTAGACTAAGCAAAATCCTTAACCTTGATTACTAACCCTAATTTCTCAATTATTCTCTAAACTCAAATGAAAACCCTCATTCCATCCTCTTATTCTCAACATTTTTGAAATACAATTCCAATACACTTCTTGGAGACATCCAATTAGGGCTAATAATTGACATCAGCATACAAACTTCTTCATCGAGCAATAAATTCTTTTTACTTTATAATGTTTTCTATTAATCAAGGGTGTGCGTTTTTTTGTTGATTGATTTGTTAAATGCCTCTCATGATTATATGTTATGATTCACGTATATTATTATGGGTCAAAATATCCTAGGTTTGGTGGTTTTCTTAGGGTATTTGCTGGTTTTTTATTCAAAGTTGATTGGTAGTATTTTTCCTTTTTTTTTTTTTTTTTGTGCGTGCTTCTTTCTTGGAATGGAAAGGAAAAACTCTTATAAATAAAGAGTTTTTAGGTTTTCTTATTCAAATGTGTATAGATTGAAGTTGTATATTAAAAAAAGTTTTCATTTAAATAATTCTAGTCAAGAAGATTGTGTATTGGAACCATGTGCATTTATAAAATCAATATGGATTAAAAACACTAGCTCTTTGTTTGGGTGTTTGTTCCTTTTAATGGAAAGACAAAACTCTTCAATATAGAATTTTTTTTATGTTTCTTCATTAAAATGTGTACAAAATGAAGTGTCTATATTAAAAAAAAAAAAGTATTCACTTTAATAATTACAATAAAGAAAGTATTTTTGTGGGGATCATACGCAATTATAAAATGTCCAAAAAGGCTCTAAAAACACTAGTTCTTGTTTGTTTGTGCTTGACTTTTGTTTGATATGAATTTTAAATTATAAGTCTTCCATGTTTGTTGGCTTTTGCAAAATGGGAAACATTAATGGTCATATCATAATGTCTAATGGTGGCTTCTAGCACACTAACCCACACATTCATAATAAAGGGGGAAAGTGTTGATAAATAGGCTATTGATGTTGACAAATTCAACTATTGGAATGTAAAAAGCATTGTCATCAAAGAGTTGGGGTATCCTAATCTTAAGGAATTTTAATATAAGCATTTAAAGGAGACTACTTTTTAAGGTATTAGAAAATAAAGATAGTATTGTTTTTTAAGTAAGTGATATTATTGTGAAACATAAGAAGGTCAAGGCTTATATTATTCACCATGAGGAGGAAGTAACCATCCATAGAGATGATAGTTGATAAGAACTAGGAGTTGGTAATGGGTCAATTGAGGGTGGTGGAGATTTTAGTGCTACTCAACTAAGTGATAAAGTCCAAAAAGATATTACTATAAATTATATTAATGACGAGGTTTTAACATCCAATGATTATGTTGTTATTGAGACTATTATGAAACCTATAGCAATTGAGGAGACCAACAAAGACAACAATAAGTAAACCTGTAACAAGAGGAATTATGAGACTAATAAAGATGATAACAATGAGGAAAATTTTGATTGATAGATTGTTGATTCTAACAATGATGCATAAAAGACTAAAAAGTACACTGTAGGTTAAGGAGTTGTTTAATGATGATAATTCAAAATTAAAGGATGTAAGAGCCAATTTGAGAAAATTTAACCAAGGAAGAAAAGGACAAGAAGACATTAAAGATGATGTGAGAGTTAAAGGGGAAGGAAATCAAGGCAATAATGAAGACAATACAAATTAAGAAGAAAATGTGGACTATAATGAAGATTAATACACCATTGACTACCTTGACACTAGTAATTATGCTAGTTTTGAATCTAGTGGTAGTAAAGACCATGATGGTGTGATGAGAAGAAAGTAAAATTTCCAATCTATAACCCAAAATAAGAAAAACCTAAGCTAGAGCTTTCAGTGTTATTTGAAAATAAAGATGCATTTAAAAGGGCAATGGTGAATTAAAGGAGAGGATAAAGTTTGTGTACACAAAGAATTGTAAGGACTTTATGAGAGCCAAATGCAAAAAGACAATTTATCCATGAAATATACCAACTAATTATGTCCAAAAATGAGATTAAGTGCAAGTCAATACATTGATCAATACACATAATTGAAACCTTATGTTTAGGAATGATAAGGTTTTAGCTTCCTGGTTAGCAAACAATTTCTTTTAGTACATGCCATTAATATATAAAATGTCACTAGAAGAAACAAAAAGTTGACAAAAAACCAATAGTAAATAAGGGTTAATCATTACAAGTGTCATAAAATAAGAAATTAAGTGATTGAAAAACATGAGAGGATATGCCTATAAGGAGTATGCTAAAATGTGTAATTACAAAGTTAAAATTGAGAGAAGTAAACCAAAAACCATAGTGTGACTTGTTGATATTAGGCCTATACTTAGAAGAGGAATTTCAAAATTTGACAATGTTTACTTTGCCTTTTAATTGCTACAAAAAATACTTTTTGGGTAAGTACAAGAAGCTTATAGGACTTAATGGTTGTTTTATGAAAGGGGTTATTAAGGGAAAAATTCTCATTACAGTAAAAAGAAATGCAATAATCAAATGTTTCTTATTACATGGGTAATGGTTGTGACTAAATCAATTTACACTTGGTTTTGGTTCTTCAAACTATTGAAAATAGATTTAAGCATTATTGATGGTGAGGGATGGACCATTATGTCTAATCAAGAAAAAGTAATATGATCCTTTCAATAAATTTTTACCCTTTTTTCACATATATTCTTTCTTTATGACATAATAGTTTTACATGTATTCATTCTTTATCTAATGCTTGACCCTTAAATTTTAATTTTACAAGTTATTAAATGTAATAGGGCAGCAATTCTCTTATATAAAACAAAAGAGTTTTTGAAGACATATCTTTGTTAATTAAGGGGAAAAAAACACAAGGGATAAAAGTTACACAAACTATATTGGGAGTATTTGAAATCACTAAATGAAGTTGAATTCAATGTTAACATAATGGAGTTAAAATGGGAGGCCTTATAACTTATGATGAAATGTTAAAGATAGATAAAGAAAAATATGTAAAGCATTCTTAACTATGAGTTGAAATATGATACAATTGATAATAACTTCTATGAAATATTTAATAGTAAGATTGTGTTTTCAAGAGCTAAGGCAGTAATATCTATGCTTGAGGGCATTCAAATATACATAACGAGGAGACTGAAAAGAAACAAGGATTTGGTTTCAAGATGGAATGGTGAGATAGGACATAAAATTAAAGGGAAGCTTAGGGAAAATGTTAAAAAGAGTCAGATTTATGATGTGAAGTGGAATGGCAGTGAGGTGTATGAAAGGGATAGATATGCTATCAAACTAGATAAATTGACTTATACCTACAAAGAATAGATGTTGTCAAGGATCCCTTTTCCATATGCTTTGTATGCAATTGACAATATAAGTGAGGACACTTTAAATTACATTTTATTATGGTACAAAAAGGAAAAACTATGTCAAAACATATTAACACATGATATAACCAATAAGTGGAGAGAAATTCTAACACATGATAAGGAAAAATCTAATGTTACCCCCTTTATTTTGAAAGGTATATAAAAGGCCACAACAAAATAAAAGAAAGGAGTATGAAGGAAGAAGGATTGAATTAATTATTATATCACGGAGGAGGAAGAAGATGAGTTGTAGATTTTACACAAAACAAGGACATAACAAAACAAATTGTCTAAAAAAGTGAAACCTAGCCAAGTGCAACTAACCAAGTAGCTGGGATAAAGCCTAGCCAATTGCAAATGATTATGATATTACCTAGTTAAGTGCAAAAGACTAAGATGGTGCTCATTTAAATGTTTAACTAGTATTATTTACCCCAATCTAGCAGTCTACTCTAGCCTTTGAAATTGATAGCATGGTTATTTATTATGAACCACTCAACACCTTGGTGAATGAATTAATGGTTATTAACCCGTACAATAAGGCAAAACACCATGGACAAATCACCATGTTGATTCCCACTAAAGTGAATTTGCAATTGGAAAACATAAAGTGAGTAAACATAAGTTGTTTTGTTCTTAATATTTATGGTGATTACTTAACTACTCAAGCATAACTTTGCTTTTCACAACTATATGAAACAATGAGAGAGATTTAAAAATTTCCATTTCTTAATAAGATTTCTATAAATGATCAAGGTTTCAATTTGTATTGCATAACATGTTTTCACAAGAAATGAAAGAAAGACTAGCAAACCATCTTTTGTAAATTCACAATCCAAAAAGGCACGTAAGTGCAACTTTAAACCTATTCCCCTACTAATTGAGAAGACAATTCATGTCATTCCTTTAGCTATATTATCTATTGCAAAAGGGTTAAAAAGTGAAGTCATATTTGCACCTGTTCATGTTCTTGCTCCTATCCATGCAAATCTAGCAAGGACAATAAGATGAATTAATGGATTAATTAGGTTTTTGAGTTTTAATATGTATATGTTTTGACTCACTTCATTATGCTTTTCTATTATCATAAATTTCTAAAATTAAACAATTTTACTATTACTTTAAAAAGGAAGAAATTTGTCTTCTTGACTATGAAATCCCAACAAGAGAATTTGACCACCTCTACAAATCTTAATGGGCCTTAACATCTTAAACTCAACTCAAGTTAGCCTAATAGACCAATAACATGAAGTAGCAACAATATTACTACACCACAACAATTGTTGGTGAGTTTTATTTAAAATTAGTCTTTATATCATCATTAGACTATTTTTGCAAATGTTTAATGGAATTAATCCTTTTATTCAACATTCATGTTTTTCCTGAGCCAAAATGAGGTAAAGAAGCTAATTGGAAAGAAAAAGAAACCATAAAGATGTAAATAAAGATGGATTAAAGACTGAAGAATGAAGTAAGTATGCTTATTGTTGTGATTTTTGTAGTAACCATGATTTGTCATTATTTTCTTTTTAAAGTAGATAATGTCTTGATTTATTGAAATAAGTTAATTATTTTTTGAATATGGCCTTTTGTTAGGGTTAGGGTCATTGTGGATTGTATGGATCTGGCAGATAGTGATTGCCTTACCTTTTGGTCACACAACATCAAAGGCAATGCCTTTTAATTTTTAATTTTTGTAGTATGAACTCTAATCATGTGTTTAGCATTAGTTATATAGTAATCATTGTTCCTTTTTTATTTGTAAATGAACTTTTTTTTTTTTACAAAATTAGTTTAATTCACTATAGAAGACACCAAATGCCTTTTTAATTCAATAATCAACATCCATTCATAAGTTAAAGTACCACATTTAGTTCACATTATAATAAATATTGGTTCAAAGTTGAAATTGTCTAAACTAAATTGTTATAAATAGACAATACAACATAACAATAACACATCTTTATTACAACCATCATAAAATCCATAAGCATCCATCTAGAAGTTCTCCCATTACATTGAATTATTTTATAACCCAACTCAATAACACCATGAAACTAATTGTTGTAATAGCAACAACAATTTGTATGCATAATGACTCTGAAGTTACCAATTTCACCCTAGGATCTATTAATCTGTGATACTGAGAGGGGGGTGAATCAGTATCACACCCCTTTAAAAACTCTGATAACTTAAGCCAAAATGAACTCTTTCCCAGATTCAACTAAGGTAGATTTATTATTACCTACTGATCACAATAGTCCCCAAAGTTATCTTTCAGACACCTTGCCTATTAGACGAATCGGTTGTTCTTGACTAGGTCTTCTTTTAGGTTATAGGTTTAATGATTCTTTAGTTGTGTTCACAACTCAATTCAAAACACAGAATGTAAATTCAAAACAAGAACACGAGACATTTATGTGGTTCCGTTTATGTGATGTACTCCACAGTGGTAGGGATTCTTCCTCTACTGAGACAATCCACTATACTTGAGAACACCAGTGTGGTATCCCCTATGATTATAATGGATGTCTTAGTCTTCTACTCCTTTCACTATTACAAATACAAAGCAATCACAATACAAAGAATGTCACTTACTGTGTTTACCCTTCTTCTAACTTGTGTTGCCTCTGTTTGATTTGAATAGGCTGCTTCACTACCGCTTGGAAGATCACCAAAACACTCTCTAACCTCTCTTGAAGAAATCTGAAAATTCATTGAGTTCTCTCAAATACTTCACCGAATTTCTTCTCTAGGTTGTCTCACCTAACTCTTGGTCTCACCATCTCATGGTCTCACCTATCTTCTGGTCTCACCGTCTCACCCGTTTTCTAGTCTCACCGTCTCACCTGGTCTAGTCTCACCCGTTTTCTGGTCTCACCGATTCTGGGTCTAACGGTGTGTTCTGATGTCACACGTTTCACCCTTTTCTGGTCTCACCAATTCTAGTCTTTTGGTGTGTTCTGGTGTCACCCGTTTCACCCTTTTCTGGTCTTACGCCTCACCTGGTCTCACCAGATCTCACGTTTCACTTGCTCCAGGTTTGGTCTGGTCTCACCCGTTCCAGGTCTAGTCTTGATCTGCTCTCACATTTCTAGGTCTTGTCTTGATCTGCTCTCACGTTTCTAGTCTGTTTTTCACCATCCCATGTTTCTGGTCTGCTCTTACCGTCACACGTTTTTGATCTGCTTTCACCATCACACGCTTTTGGTCTGCTCACACCGTCACATGTTTCTAGTTTGCTCACACCATTGCACATTTCTGGTCTACTCTCACCGTCGCACGTTTCTGATCTGCTTTCACCGTTGCACATATCTGGTCTGCTCACACCGTCGCACGTTTTTGGTCTGCTCACACCATTGCACGTTTCTGGGTTTGGTCTCACAGCTCTGATTTCCTCTCTTACGGTGGTTCCACCAATTCTGGTCTGCTCTCACCAATTCTGATCTGCTCTATTTCACTATTTTTCAGGTGTTTTTTTTTTTCAAAAGAGATAAGTCTTGGTTTATATACTCCTTTCTATGAAAACCTTAGTAGGGCTTACTGTAACTGCGACGGATTTCCTTTCTTGCCCCTTTATGTGGCTTTATATTACTGTTCCATTCAAAATTCAGCATTATCCTCCTTCTTAATTTATTTTTCTTGCCCTTTTCTTTCTACTGAAAACTCATCCCTTGAATGCTTGAATGGGCCATTTCTGCTTGCACACTTAAATCTGGTTGACAACAATTACAACCCATATAAGACTGTGGGAACAACAATCTCCCCCTTTGTAATTGTTGGCAACACTCACAATAAAAGCCATTATGCAGTAATCCAGAAGCAGATGGATTACAACTCCCCCTAAATATGCACTCCCCCTTCCTTAACAGCTCCTCCTGCACTGTTACTTCTCTCCCCCTTTACCAACCAATTACAAATTTGAAAAACCCGCAAAGTAGAGAAGGAGGATTCACCTGAACTTCAGGCTTAAGGAGGCATTTGCACAGACAGACTCATTCTGTGCTTTTCAAACAGTTCTGTGGACAGAGGTTTAGTTAGAATATCTGAGATTTGATCTTTAGTGTTGACATACTCCAACTGAATCGTGCCCTCTTCCACTTGATCCTTGATAAAGTGATACCGAATGTCAATATGCTTGCTCCTTGGATGTTAAACTGGATTCTTGTTGAGGTCAATTACACTTTGATTATCACAAAGTACACTCACTGGTAACTTCACTTCAACACCCAAATCTGCCAATTGTTTTTGCATCCATATCACCTGAGTACATGCTACATAAGCAGCCATATACTCAACCTTAACTGTGCTCAAAGCAACATTATTTTGCTTTCTACTTAACCATGCAACACACTTTGAACCCAAGTAGAAGTTGCAGCCACTGGTTGATTTTCTATCATCTATACTTCCTACCTAGTCTGCATTAGTGTATGCTCATAGTTTTACAAAATCCATGGCAGGATACCACAAACCCATTTCCAGTGTCCCTTTGAGGTATCTTAGGATTCTTTTCATTGCCAACACATGAGATTCCTTAGGATCAGCTTGGAATTTGTTGGCGATGCACACAGCTTGCATGAGATCAGGCCTTGATGTTGTAAGGTACAGAAGGCTCCCTATCATCCTCCTGTATTCTGTAGGGCTTGTATTCCTTCCTTCCTGATCTTTTGTTAACTTGCAGCCCACTGTCATAGGGGTACTGACAGATCTGCTATCCTCCATGCCAAACTTTTTCAGCATCTCTTTGGCATATTTTGTCTAAAAAATAAAAATACCTTTTTCACACTGTTTTATCTGTAATCCAAGAAAGCAAGTCATTTCTCCAATCAATGACATCTCAAATTCCTCACTCATCTTCTGTGCAAATTCTTGGCATAGCTCAGAGTGATCCCCTCCAAAGATGATGTCATCTACATATACTATGGTTATCAATTGGCCTTTCTCTGAGTTGAACACATATAAGTTATTATCAACTGTTCCTCTTCTGAAGTTCAACCTTCTCAAATACGCATCCAACCTGCTGTACCATGCTCTTGGGGCTTATTTAAGGCCATACAAGGCTTTCTTCAGTTTGCCCACGTGTATCTCATCCTCATTAATTTGTACTCCATCAGGTTGTTCAATATACACTTCTTCTTTTAGGAGCCCATTCAGAAAGCCTAATTTCACATCCATCTAGTAAACTTTATACCTCTTATGTGCTGCCAAAGCGAAAAACATTCTAATAGTTTCCAACCTTGCTACTGGTGCAAAAGTTTCATCAACATCTACTCCTTCTATCTGAGTATAGTCTTGGCAAACCAACCTATCCTTGTTCCTCACCACCTTGCCATCTTCATTGTGTTTATTTCTAAACACTCATTTTGTTCCTATGACATTCTTGTTAGTGGGTCTTGGAACTAGCTCCCATATTTTATTCTTCTCGATTTGATCCAGCTCCTTATTGATAGCTTTGACTTAAGCTTTGTCTTGTGCAGCCTCTTTAACAGATTTAGGTTCAATTTGTGAGAGTAAAGTAGTAGCTCCCACAATTCTTCTTCTTGTTGTAACTCCTGCTGATGGGTCACCTATGATCTAATTTCCTTGATGAGCATTGGTCCATGTCTTCTTTGTCTTTCTCTCTTGCACAATCTTAGTTGCAAGAGAATCTCTTTTTTCATCTTCAGACTCACTCTTCTCTGAGTCTGAACTTACTTCTTTTCCCTCTTATTCATGTTGGTCTGATTCTTCATCTATCTTGAAGTCATCTTCTTCACTGTCCTCAGCTTCTCCGTTATGCATTGTTTTCTAGTTTTCATCCATTCTCATATCACTGGAAGTGACCACTTTTCCCAGTTTATGCAGAAAAACTCTGTAACCTTTTGTCTTTGCCGAGTATCCCACAAAGATGCTGTCATCTGACCTAGCGTGGAATTTTCTCAAGTTTTGCTCCTTGTTCTTCATAAAACATGGGCTGCCAAAGATTCTAAGATACTTGGTTGTTATCTTCTTCCCACTCCATAGCTCATATGGAGTTTTATCAGTATTGGGCCTTAATAAAACTCTATTCAGTAGGTGCATAGCTGTAAATGTTACTTCTGTCCAAAATCTTGTGTGAAACTTGGATTCCTGTAGTAGAGTTCTTGCCATTTCAACCACAACTCTATTTTTCCTCTCTACCACCCCGTTTTGTTGAGGTGTTCTTACTGCTACCATCTGATGGTGAATTCCATGCTTCTCAAGGTAATCTTCAAAAGCTTCATTTGTGAATTCAGTGCCTTGATCTAACCTCAATACTTTGATCTTCTTTCCACTCTTATTTTCAGCCAATCTTCTATATCTCTTGAAACATTTCAAGACTTCTGACTTGTGTTTGAGGTGCATGATGCAGGTCCTTTTGGAATAATCATCAATAAACAAGATGAAGTACCTCTCACCATTCGACCCTTTTGTTCTCATCGACTCACACAAATCAGTATGTACAATGTTAAGCACTGCTTCAGAACTGAACTCTTAGGTCTTATACTGCTTTTTGACATATTTTCCTTTAGAGCATGTTGAGTAGACATACTCCTTCTCTCTCTCGAGGTCTGGAATGTCTCTGATTGCATGAGTAGTAGTCAGCTTCCTCATGTTCTTCTGTGTTAAGTGTCCCAGCCTCCTATGCTAAAGTTGATTTTCTTCTTCTTTTGTAAGTAAACAGCTACTTGTCTTGTCCTCATCAATCACATATAAATTTCTAGCTGTTCTCTTCCCGGCTGCAACAGTATTGCCTTCTTTACTCTTTACTTGGCAGCCTGTTTTTGTGAATATCACTTTATGGTATTCATTGCATAGTTGGCTGACAGATGTTAGATTATATCTGAGTCCTTCAACGTGCAGAACATCTCTCAGCTTTCCTTTTCCAATATTTACTGACCCTTGACCACTGATGTTGAGTGAATCATCATTGCCAAACTTGACTCTGCCTTCTCTTGACTTGTTCAGCTTTGATAATTTACTCTTATCTCCTGTCATGTGTGAAGTGCATCCACTATTAAGGATCCACTGCTTATCCTTGTAGTCAGCTTTTAGTGCAATTTCAGCTATATTAGCCTCCTCCCTTTTAGCTCTATATTCTTTCTTTTGAACTGGTTTAAAGATAGCTTTCTCCTTTTTCTCAGCTTTGACTGTACTAGTTGGTTTTATTATGCCATTGAGTGCCTTCTCTTGCTCAGGGAGAAGTGTCATGCATCTCTTGGCATTATGGTCATCCTGCTCGCACCTTTCACACTATTCCAAGTCTGCCAATATAGCAAACTTATTCTTTGAAACCACTGGTTTGGGTTTCCACCAACAAACCTTGTCAGTGTGTCATTGCTTTTTACAGTATGTGCAAGAACTCACTACAGGTGTTCTCCTCTAAATTTTGTATTGTCTCCCCCTATATGCAGCATCGGATCTTCTCAAGTTGGAGACATATACAAGCCTTCTCCACCAGTATTTACTTGCCTTATGACCCCAAACTTCACAATAAAGACAGTAACCTTGAAACTGTCTCTTCTTGGGTCTAATCACATTTTATTTTCTTTTGTTCACTACTTGCTGTGTAGGTAATGTTTCTGGCTTCCTTGCTTGTGTGGTTTTCATTTCAGTCACCTTCTTCTCCTTCTTCTATTCAGCTATAGCCCCTTTGCTGGCTGACTTTCTTTTCTTCATTTTTGTTTGCAACCCTAGGTTGCTTCTTCAAATCTTCTTTATTTTTAGCCTTCATTGTTCCTGGCTGATCAATCTTTTCTTTTTGAAACTTAACCTTCTCTTTCAACTTCTGTGGCAAAGTCTCATTATCTTTAGGCAATGTAGTCTCAGATTACTACACTTTCTCTTCATTTTTCTTTTCTCTTGCATAGCTTGTTTCTCCTACCACTTCAAGCTTCTGCAAGTTCTCTTCACTCTTTTTGAGTTGTTGCTGAAGTTTTAGCAACTCTATCTCCATTTTTTCAATTGCTGAAGTTCTTGAGCCAAGCTTCAGAGTAAGGTCTTCACATATTTTGATCTGTTCGTCAAATCTTCTCTTCAAATCAATATGTTCAGCCCTTATTTCATCCTTTTGACTTTCTACTTTCTCAATCTTTGTTTCAACTTGTTTTATATGGGCCTCCAACCTTCTTATGGTTCTACCTCTTCTGATTATCTCCTTTGAAACTGCTTCTACCTCAACTTCAAGATCTAGCTCTTCTTCATCAATCTCCTCTACCTCTTCAGAGGTTGAACTACCACATCATGAGTCTATATCTTCCTCCTCATTGGCTTCTTTTGTCTGGCTCACGTAACTCTGGAATGAGCCTCTCTTCTTCTTCTGTGGGTTAGCAGTCTTCTTGCTGGACTTCCTTGACTTGGATGATGGTCTTCTCCATTTTGAATTCTGCTCATCATCACCATCCTCATCTTCATCATCAAGTTTCACTTTGCACTGAGAAGCAAAGTGTCCAGTCTACCCACAATGATAACATCTCAAGGACAACTGTCCTTTTCCCTTCTTAGACCCCTGTTTGAATTTTCTTATAAAGTAAGCCAACACTTCACCTTCACTTTCTTCCTTATCATCATCATCCTCACTAGATGATTCTTCCTCTTCTCTTATCTTCAAGTGTCTTATAGCTTTGAAAGCTGCCTCCTTTGATAGCTTTGATGTTGAGGAGCTTTCAGTTGACTTTATTCTCATCTTATATACAATGAGATTGCATTGGAGATCATGTAGTGACATAGTTGAGATCTCTACTCTCCTCTATGGCTACCACCTTTGAGGCAAACCTCTCAGGCAAAATTCTCAGAACTTTCTTCACAATAGATGAGTCCTTCTTATTCCTCCCATGACTTCTAAGGTCATTTACAGCATCAATAACCCTGGTGAAGAACTCTTGGACTGTCTCATTCTTCTGCATTCTGAGGGATTCATATTTCTCCTTGAAAACTTGAAGCTTAGCCTCCTTCATTCTACCATCACCTTTATAGACCTTCTGCAATTTGTCCCATATCTCCTTAGCAAATTTGCAGTCTATAACTTTAGCATATTCCGCATTTGTCAATGCTGAAATGATGACATTTGAGGCCTTCCCATTGATCTCAAATTGCCTTAATTCCTCTGGGGTTAGATCTTTACCTTCTTTTGGAGGCTCAAAACCCTCATATACAAATTTCACTACGTTTATGCCCATGATTGCAAATACCACCTGCATTCTCGCTCTTCACATATGCTAGTTGGTTCCATTAAAGATTGGAACCTTTTTGCTGTAAGTAGTGCTAGTGCTGGTACTGTCATCCATTTCTCAGTATACTGAACAAGTTAAAACTTCTGAAACCCTTCAAACTAGTACACTAAGCTGTTAAGCTTCACTGGTGAACTAGGCTCTGATACCAATTGAAGTTACCAACTTCACCCTAGGATTTACTAGTCTGTGATACTGAGAGGGGGGGTGAATCAGTATCACACCCCTTAAAAAAAATCTAATAACTTAAGCCAAAATGAACACTTTCCCAGATTCAACTAAGGTAGATTTATTGTTACCTACTGATCACAATAGTCCCCAAAGTTACCTTTCAAATACCTTACCTATTAGACAAATCAGTTGTTCTTGACTAGGTCTTCTTTTAGGTTATGGGTTTGATGATTCTTTAGCTGTATTCACAACTCAATTCAAAATACAGAATGTAAATTCAAAGTAAGGACACGAGAGATTTACATGGTTCCGTCAATGTGACGTACTCCACGGTAATAAGGATTCTTTCTCTACCAAAACAATCCACTATACTTAAGAACACTAGTGTGGTATCCCCTATGATTACAATGGATGTCTTAATCTTCTACTCCTTTTACTATTACAAATACAAAGCAATCATAATACAAAGAGTGTCACTTACTATGCCTACCCTTATTCTAGCTTATGTTGCCTCTGTTTGATTTGAATAGACTGCTTCACTACTGCTTGGAAGATCACCAAAACACTTTCTAACCTCTCTTGAAGAAATCTGAAAATTCGTTGAGTTCTCTCAAATACTTCATCGAATTTCTTCTCTAGGTTGTCTTACCCAACTCCTGGTTTCACCGTCTCACAGTCTCACTCGTCTTCTGGTCTCATCGTCTCACCATCTCAACCATTTTCTGGTCTCACCGTCTCACCTGGTCTGGTCTCACCCGTTTTCTGCTCTCATCGTCTCACCTAGTCTTGTCTCACCCATTTTCTGGTCTCACCGATTCTAGGTCTCACGGTGTGTTCTGATGTCACACGTTTCACCCTTTTCTGGTCTCACCAATTCTGGTCTTCCGGTGTGTTCTGGTGTCACCCGTTTCACCCTTTTCTAGTCTCACGCCTCACATGGTCTCACGTCTCACCTGGTCTCACGCCTCACCTGGTCTCATGCCTCACCTGGTCTCATGCCTCACCTGGTCTCATGCCTCACCTGGTCTCACGCCTCACCTGGTCTCACCAGATCTCACGTTTCACTTGCTCCAGGTCTGGTCTGGTCTCACCCGTTCCAGGTCTGGTCTTGATCTGCTCTCATGTTTTCAGGTCTGGTCTTGATATGTTCTCACGTTTCCAGGTCAGGTCTTGATCTACTCTCATGTTTCTAAGTCTGGTCTTGATCTGGTCTCATGTTTCCAAGTCTAGTCTTGATCTGCTCTCACGTTTCCAGGTCTGGTCTTGATCTGCTCTCACATTTCCAGTTCTGGCCTTGATCTGCTCTCACATTTCCAGTTCTGGTCTTGATCTGCTCTCACGTTTCTGGTCTATTTTTCACCATCCCATGTTTCTAGTCCGCTCTCACCGTTGTATGTTTCAAATCTGCTTTCACCGTCGCACGTTTCTGGTCTGCTCACACCGTTGCACATTTCTAGTCTGCTCACATCGTCGCACGTTTCTGGTCTGCTCACACCGTCACACATTTCTGGTCTGCTCTCATCGTCGCACGTTTCTAATCTGTTTTCACCGTCGCACGTTTCTGGTCTGCTCATACCATTGCACGTTTCTGGTTTGCTCACACCATTACACGTTTCTAGGTCTGGTCTCACGTCTCTAATTTCCTCTCTTACAGTGGTTCCACCAATTCTGGTCTGCTCTTACCAATTCTGATATACTCTGTTTCACTATTTTTCGGGTGTTTTTTTTTTTCAAAAGAGATAAATCTTGGTTTATATACTCCCTTCTATGAAAACCTTAGTAGGGCTTATTGTAGCTGCAACGGATTTCCTTTCTTGCCCCTCCATGTGGCTTCATATTACTGTTCCATTCAAAATTCAGCATTATCCTTCTTCTTAATTTATTTTTCTTGCCCTTTTCGTTCTACTGAAAACTCATCCCTTGAATGCTTGAATGAGTCACTTCTGCTTGTACACTTAAATCTAGTTGACAACAATTACAACCCATACAAGGCTGTGGGAACAACAAACTCCTTTCTATATCATACCCTCTCTCCCTCTATACTACTCATCTTTTTCAACAAATTAGGAATAATTTGCTTGATTTATCACACATCAGAGGAATAATTTAATGAAATGTACCATATCTTACATCTTGTTGTAAGGTCATAATCAAACTTTTTTGCTTGAATAAATTGAATAAACATAAAAGTAATGTCTTTAACTTCCACCTTGAAATGCTCACAAGATAAAAACCTTCTTCTTGGGCTAAGATCAGTTTATACAATCCATAATATTGTTTCTTTGCCACATCATCTCCATAAATATTTTGTCTCTTTCTACAATGAATCAATGTTTTGGGTTATTTTAAGTAACAGGAAGCAATTTATAGGCCTTTAAGAGGCAATTGTGCAAAAGGGATGGAGATTATGTGCTAATCAAGGCAAGGATGGAAAGAAAAGAAAGGGAGTTAGATAATCAATGAATTAAGAGTGAAATAAAGGTTTATACAGGTAATTTAAGGTGTTTTGGATTAACGTTGAGTATTTAATTCCCATGCATATTATGCTTAATCTATTATTTTTTATTTGGTCAAAATACTTAGTTGATGAATTGACTACATTCTATTATTGATTGGACTTAATTAATATAGAACTAAAATATTTATGATGAAATTGAAATGGAGAAAATGTTTAAGACTATATTAAAAGAAAAAAAAAACTAAAAAATTAAAGATTGAAAATATTGTTATTCCAAAATAATCTTGAGGCAAGAAACTTTTGTAAACTAAACAGTAAAGGAAGCAATACAAACATGTTATATGAACATAGTTGATTTAATGCATCTTAAACATAGACTTATGCATTATAGTATTCTAATTGTTGATTTCATACTTTTAGTCTTTCGATTCATATTGCATTAATGATGGAACTGTAAGTGTAAACCAAAAATTATAATAGTTTAATATCGGTGCACATCTCAAATACATCAAATTTACTATATCCATATAATGAAGTTTGAAATAATATGTATATCTATCACAATCATATATAATTTAAGCAGTGGTTTTCCTATTAACATGGAATTACCATGACATGTTATTATTTGTTTTGCATGATGAGAGACTCATATAAGAGTACAAAATGTTGGAAGTGATGTGCAATTTTTGAACAAGATTTGGGCATAAACATGTCCATTATATATGTGTGATTAGGCATCATATGCAGTTGGTGCATGGTCTTATGTGACACCTTTAATTATGAGTCTTTTTGGTTAAGCACAATTGTAATTTTAGTCATTTGCTTGTTAACACTCTGTAGCTTGTTTTTGAGAATTTACCATTATGTACTTTTACACATTAATATTTATTTATTTAAAGAGGAAGATTTATGAAAAAAAAAATAATAATAATTTAAGCTTTGTAAGTTAGAGGAAAGAAGGATGATTGAGATTGAAATGGTTAACTTTTTTTCCATTGAAATAACTGATATCTAATACATGAACTTAACTAACAATCTAGTGATCATTTCTTACAAATCATAAAAGATAATGGCTTATTCAAAGAAACAAAAAAAGGACAATTAGACAAATTTGAATTCTAACACAAATTTAACTTAATTAGAATTCAAACTAATAAATGTTCAACAAAGAGATAACATCTAACATCATTTAGCTAGCAAACTTAACAAAGATCTCATGAAATTAAAAAGGAACAACTTTAGCACTTTTCTTTGTTTCTTTTGCTACAAATTTCTTGTGCCTCTCATTAGTTCTTCAAATCTTGCTTATGGCAATGCCTTGGTCATAATGTTTAGTAATTAAACATCAATTCTACAATGCATAAGAGCAATCACCTTGTTTTTCTAAACTTCTCCAAGAAAATAACATTTGATCTTGAAAGGCTTAACCCTCTCATAAAGCAGATAATTATTGAATATCATAATGGTTGTAATATTATTACTATAAATCTTTGTGGCCTTCTTTTGAACAAGGTTTAAATTTTTTAACAGCTTTATTAGCCAAAGAGCTTAGTTTGGAGCGAAAGTAACAACATATTGCACTTCTTTTGTTGATTAAGTAATAGCATCTTACTTTCTTAAGCTCTATTAAAAATAATTTGAACTAAAACTAAACAAGTAACTTAAGTTACTAATCATATCTTCATAAAATCCTATCTAGTCACTATCAATAAAATAACCAACCTTAGCTAGCTTTTTAGTTTTCTAAAACCAAACTCCATAATCAATGGTGTCTTTAATATACCTCAATACTTTTTTTTATAGTTGTTAATGATATTCACTTACATAATGTATAAATCTTAAGAGTAAGCTCATAAAATACATAATATTAGGTTTTGTAGTTATTAACCCATGAGTCTTTTGTAAAAACTTTCATCTATTTTGTTAGAATCATTTTCTTTGCTGAGCTTTTTATCTTGCATCAATATAATACTTAGAGGCTTGCAATTTTATATTTATAATTTTTTTAACAATTTCCTTGCATACTTTTGTTGTCTAATGAAAATCCTTTACTAAGATTGTAAGATCTTCATACCAAGAAAATAAGACTTTCTCTTAAGGTTGTGATCTCAAACCCATCATGTAAGCTTCAAATTAATTCATTAAGACTGAATTGTTTCCTATAATGAGCAAATCATCAACATATAAAAAACTATTAGCCAATCATTACTTCTAACCTTAATATAAAAAGTTGATTTACCCAAACTCTTCTTGAATCCCAATTTAAGTAGGTACTAATCAATTCTTTTATATCATGCTCTTAGAGTTTACTTAAAACAATACAAAGTCTTTTGAAACATATAGACTTTGTTCTCACTTCCCTTCTCTTTTTAAAACCTTTTAGCACTTAATATAAATTTCCTCCTCTAAATAGCCATTTAAGAATGTCGATTTGACATCAAGCTAAAAAATTCTCTATTGCTTTTAAATTGCCAAGACTAACAACAATCTAATGGTGTCTAACCATGTAATAAGTGTATATGTTTTTAAGAAATTTGCAATAAACTACTAAGCAATTCTTCAATAACCAACATTATCTTATGCGGTTGAGTGAATCATCAACATTTAATTTTGTTCTAAAAACTCATTTCACACCAAAGGTTTTCTTGTAATTTGGGTTATTAATAACCTAATTTCAATTTTTTCAATCATTTTTAACTCCTTCATTATTGCAATCCAATTTGGATTTTTTTATACTTATTCATATCTTACTAGCTTAAGCATAATCATATTTCAATATTGATAAATATCAACAAATGCTCTACTAACTCTTACAAATTCATGATCAACAACATCATCTTTAAATATATTAACATCATCAACTTAAATTGTTGTAGAACTAGTTATAATTTTGTGATTCCTTTGATTTCTATTAATTCTAAGCTTCAAATTCATTGGACTTAATGTCTTTACAAACTATTACCTTTCTTGTTAAAATTGAAAAATTCTATAACCCTTTTTACTACTACCATAATCAATCATAATTCCAAAAACCTTCTTATCAAATTTGTCTTTCTTCACATCTGATACATAAGTGCAACAAATACACTTGAATATTTTTAAGTTCTACACTGAGAGTTTGTAACCATGCTAAACTTCAAATGAAGTTTTATCTTTTATCTTTTTTGTTGGCTATTTGTTAGAAGACAAATTACAATAATAATAGTTTTAGTCCATAATAGTTTTGGAAAATTCTTTTTAAATAAAAAGATGCCTTGTTATCTTCGTTGTGGTTATATTCTTTTTTTCACTTACTTCATTTTTTTTATGAAATATAAAGTGCTATCAACTAATATTCAATATGTGCATCTTAATAGATTTTTCTAAATTTGTCAAAAATACATTTAGTTCCATTATTAAACCTAATCACCATTATTTTATGTTTACTTTGATTTTCAATCTAATTTTTAAATCTCTAAAACACCTTTATGACCTTAGATTTTTGTTCTAAATAATACATAAAACACATTCTATTAATATCATTTATAAATACATCATAAAACATGTTGTCATTTAGTGATAAGGTTTTCATTGGACCATACCCACCCATATAAATAAGTTGTGGCTTTTTAGCAACTTATATGTCTTTAACTATGGAAATGACAATTGATGAGAACCATAGAGATGATGGGTGGAAGGCTCCAATGGTTGCAAGAGGTCCATTGCACATCCCAAAAGGCCCAATAACACGAGTTAGAGCCAAAAAGATTAAAGAAGCACTAAATAGGCTGATTCAGGACATTTAGGCCAACCCAGCTTCAAATGAGACGAATTCAAGTTTGACAAGGAGTCCAGCCCTAATTAATATAATTAGAATACTTAATAGGTCAGAATAAGTAATAGCATTTCTTCCTAAATAAGAGTTTATTATTTATATTGGAATTTGTCCACAATTAGGAATTCCTCCAAAATAAGGATTTGTCCTAAGTAGGAATTTATGCCTCTTTAGGATTGCTATCTTAGCCTATAAATAGGCTCTCCTTGTAAGTTCTGGAGAGTCAGACAACTTTGAGTGAAATAGAAAGCAAGGGTTTTTCTTTCGGTTCTTTTAGGGACTAAAGAACTTATCAAGAGGTACTTCTTGTGGCGTTCTAATCGACTTATCACTCCCAATTCCTTTCTTTTTTGGAGTGTGGTGTCCATATCCTTCTTAAATATGCGAGGTTCATGTTCCTTCCCAGAGTGGGTCTAGGGTTTGTGATATTAAACTCTGGTTTAGCTTTCCTGGTTGTTCTTTGATTCCCTGTGTGCGTTAGGTCCCTAAGCCACGTCTTTTTGGGGTTTTTCGCATCAGTTGGTATCAGAGCCTGGTTCTAAATCAGGTTGAATCCACTTACTCTTCAATTTTCTATCTTTTGATTTATTTATTGTTGTTTAGTTTGTCTATTATGTGCATTATCATTCAAATGCTCAAATCTGTTTATTTGCAATCCTTCTCTCTTTGCTTGTTTGTTTAAGCTCATAAACGTGCTAATTTCAATTCCAATTGGTATGTTTAAGTATTCTACTATTATTTTGTGTTGAAAAGAAAAAACCAAAAAAAAAAAAAAAAGGGAAGGAACGGTTCCCAGCTCAAAGGCGTTCGAACTTACAACATAGAGGAGATGGTCCCTTTCAAGTTGTAGCCCAAATTAATGACAATGCTTATCAGTTGGATCTTCTTGGTAAGTATAATGTGAGTACAACATTTAACATTTCTGATCTTTCCCCTTTTGATGTAGGTGATGATTGGGGGACGAATCCTTTTGAGGAGAGGGGGAATGATAAGAACCATAGAGATGATGGGTGGAAGGGTCCAATGGTTGCAAGAGGTCCATTGCACATCTCAGAAGGCCCAATAACACGAGTTAGAGCCAAAAAGATTAAAGAAGCACTAAATGGGCTGATTCAGGACATTCAGGCCAACCCAGCTTCAAATGGGGCGAATTCAAGTTTGACAAGGAGTCCAGCCCTAATTAATATAATTAAAATACTTAATAGGTCAGAATAAGTAATAGCATTTCTTCCTAAATAAGAGTTTATTATTTATGTTGGAATTTGTCCACAATTAGGAATTCCTCCAAAATAAGGATTTGTCCTAAGTAGGAATTTGTGCCTCTTTAGGATTGCTATCTTAGCCTATAAATAGGCTCCCTTTGTAAGCTCTGGAGAGTCAGACAACTTTGAGTGAAATAGAAAGCAAGGGTTTTTCTTTCGGTTCTTTTAGGGACTAAAAAACTTATCAAGAGGTATTTCTTGTGGCGTTTTAATCAACTTATCACTCCCAATTCCTTTCTTTTCTGAAGTGTGGCATCCATATCCTTCTTGAATACACGAGGTTCGTGTTCCTTCCCAGAGTGGGTCTAGGGTTTGTGATATTAAACTCTAGTTTAGCTTTCCTGGTTGTTCTTTGATTCCCTGTGTGCGTTGGGTCCCTAAGCCACGTCTTTTTGGGGATGCGAAAAACCCCAAAAAGACATGGCTTAGGGACCCAACACACACAGGGAATCAAAGAACAACTAGGAAAGCTAAACCAGAGTTTAATATCACAAACCCTAGACCCACTCTGGGAAGGAACACGAACCTAGCGTATTTAAGAAGGATATGGACGCCACACTCCAGAAAAGAAAGGAATTGGGAGTGATAAGTCGATTAGAACGCCACAAGAAGTACCTCTTGATAAGTTTTTTAGTCCCTAAAAGAACCAAAAGAAAAACCCTTACTTTCTATTTCACTCAAAGTTGTCTGCTTTCTAGAGCTTACAAGGGAAGCTTATTTATAGGCTAAGATAGCAATCTTAAAGAGGTACAAATTCCTACTTAGGACAAATCCTTAATTTGGAGGAATTCCTAATTGTGGACAAATCCTTAATTTGGAGGAATTCCTAATTATGGACAAATTCCAATATAAATAATAAACTCTTATTTAGGAAGAAATGCTATTACTTATTCTGACCTATTAAGTATTCTAATTATATTAATTAGGGCTGGACTCCTTGTCAAACTTGAATTCGCCCCATTTGAAGCTGGGTTGGCCTGAATGTCTTGAATCAGCCCATTTAGTGCTTCTTTAATCTTTTTGGCTCTAACTCGTGTTATTGGGCCTTCTAGGATCTGCAATGGACCTCTTGCAACCATTGAAGCCTTCCACCCATCATCTCTATGGTTCTCATCATTCCCCCTCTCCTCAAAAGGATTCTTTCCTTAATCATCACCTACATCAAAAGGGGAAAAATCAGAAACGTTAAATGTTGCACTCACATTATACTCACCAGGAAGATCCAACTGATAAGCATTGTCATTAATTTGGGCTACAACTTGAAAGGGACCATCTCCTCTGGGTTGTAGCTTCGAACGCCTTTGAGCTGGGAACCAATACTTGCGCATATGCACCCAAACCCAATCACCAGGTTCAAACACCACCTTCTTTCGTCCTTTGTTGACATGGGATGCGTGGTGCTCAGTTCGTTTTTCAATATGTTGTCGCACCTTCTCATGCAATTTTTTTATCATGTCAGCCTTGCGTTCCCCATCTAAGCTGGCATACTCATTGACAGGTATAGGTACCAAATCCAAAGGAGTCAATGGATTAAAACCATATACGATTTCAAATGGAGAGTAACTAGTAGTAGAATGAACACTCCGATTATACGCAAACTCGACATGTGGTAAACAATCTTCCTATGTTTTCAAATTTGTTCGAATAATAGCACGCAAAAGAGTAGAAAGAGTTTGATTAACTACCTCAGTTTGCCCATCAGTTTGTGGATGACAAGTAGTTGAAAACAATAGCTTAGTACCTAACTTACCCCATAAAGTCTTCCAGAAGTAGCTTTAGAACTTTGTATCCCGATCTGAAACAATGCTTCATGGCATGCCATGCAAACGTACTACTTCTCTAAAGAATAAGTCAGCCACGTTGTTTGCATCATCAGTTTTATGACATGGGATGAAGTGTGCCATCTTTGAAAATCTATCAACAACAACAAATACAGAATCCTTACCCCTTTTTGTTCATGGCAATCCTAGCACAAAGTCCATAGATAAATCAACCCAAGGATGGTTAGGTATGGGTAGAGGGGTATACAAGCCATGAGGTAAAACTCTAGATTTAGCTTGTTTGCATGTTATGCATTTCGCACATATCCTCTTAACATCTCGTTTCATTCGTGGCCAAAAAAAATGTTCATTTAGGACATCTAGGGTTTTCTTAACTCCGAAATGACCCATTAGACCACCCTCATAAGCTTCTCTTACAACCAACTCCCTCAAAGAAGTCATAGGCATGCATAAACGATTTTCCCTAAATAAGAAACCCTTATACCTATAAAACTTCTCAAAGGCTGACACCTCACATGCTCTATATACATTAGCAAAGTCAGGATTATTCACATATAAATCCTTAATGTGTTCAAATCCTAATAAGTTTGCAGTAAGTGTAGAGATAAGGGCATACCTGCGAGATAATACGTCAGCTACCACATTTTCCTTACCTTTTTTATATTGGATGATGTAGGGAAAGGTCTCAATAAATTCAACCCACTTGGCATGTCTTTTGTTCAACTTTTCTTGTCCCTTCAAGTGCTTCGAAGTTTCCTAACTCTGAAATGACCCATTAGACCACCCTCATGAGCTTCTCTTACAACCAACTCCCTCAAAGAACTCATAGGCATGCATAAACGATTTTCCCTAAATAAGAAACCCTTATGCCTATAAAACTTCTCAAAGGCTGACACCTCACATGCTCTATATACATTAGCAAAGTCAGGATCATTCACATATAAATCCTTAATGTGTTCAAATCCTAATAAGTTTGCAGTAAGTGTAGAGATAAGGGCATACCTGCGAGATAACGCGTCAGCTACCACATTTTCCTTACCTTTTTTATATTGGATGATGTAGGGAAAGGTCTCAATAAATTTAACCCACTTGGCATGTCTTTTGTTCAACTTTCCTTGTCCCTTCAAGTGCTTCAAAGATTCATGGTCAGTATGGATGACAAACTCTTTAGGCCAAAGGTAATGTTGCCATGTCTCCAAAGCTCGTACCAATGCATACATCTCTTTATCATAAGTAGGATAATTAAGGCTTGCTCCACTTAGCTTTTCACTAAAGTAAACAATTGGGTGCCTTTCTTGCATCAAAACAGCTCCAATGCCCATACCTGAGGCATCACACTCAATCTCGAAAGTTTTTGCAAAGTTAGGTAAAGCAAGTAAAGGTGCAGAACTTGATTTTTCCTTGATGCAATTAAAAGCCTTGTCTTGGTCACTACCCCACCTAAAACTCATGTTCTTTTTTATAAGCTCAGTGAGTGGTGCGGCAATGGTGCTAAAGTCTTTAACAAAGCGTCTATAGAAACTAGCTAAACCATGAAAGCTACGCACGTCACTAGTTGACTTAGGTGTAGGCCAATCACGAATTGCCTTAACTTTTTCCTCGTCAACCTCAACACCTTTAGCACTGACAACATAGCCAAGAAATGTGATCTGATCAGTACAAAAGGAACATTTATGTAAGTTAGCATACAATTTCTCATAACGTAAAACACTTACAACAGAACGTAAATGATCAAGATGATCTTCTAGGGTTTTACTATAGACCAAGATATCATCAAAATACACCACTACAAATTTACTAATGAATGCACATAAAACATGATTCATTAGTCGCATAAAAGTGCTTGGTGCATTAGTGAGACCAAATGGCATAACTAGCCACTCGTACAACCCATACTTAGTTTTGAAAGCTGTTTTCCACTCATCTCCCTCTTTCATCCTAATCTGATGATATCTGCTTTTCAAATCAATCTTAGAAAAAACACATGACCCATGCAATTCATCTAACATGTCATCTAATCTAGGTATGGGGTGACGATACTTTACAGTGATTTTGTTGATTGCTCAACAATCAACACACATCCTCTAAGTCCCATCTTTTTTTGGTACAAGTAGGACAGGCACAGCACATGGATTCATGCTTTCCCTCACATATCCTTTAGACATAAGCTCCTCAACCTGCCTTTAAAGCTCCTCTGTCTCCTCAGGATTACTCTTATATGCTGGCCGGTTAGGGATGGATGCACCTGGGATGAAATCAATTTGATGCTCAATTCCTCTATTAGGTAGCAATCCACTTGGGATATCGTCAAGGAATACATCTTCAAATTCCTGCAATAATGCAACAACAACACTAGGCAAAGATGAGTCAAACTTGTTAGTGTTAAAATAAGCCTCCTTGTACAAAAGTACAATCATAAGTTCTTCGGCATAGAATACTCTTTTGACATCACTTCCTTTTGCATAGAGATTTTCTTTTTTCTTCTCTTTTTCTTGTGTCCTCATGTTTTCTTCTCTTTTATTAATCTCTCTTTTCTATTCACTCTCATTTTTAATCCTTAATTGAGCCTTATATGCTTGTTGAGGTGATAATGGTACAAGAATGACAGGTTTTTCGTTCATTACAAAGGAATATCGATTCTTGAAGCCATCATGCATAACTCGCCTATCAAATTGTCATGGTCTTCCTAATAGAATATGTCCCACATGCATGGGTACAACATCACATAAAACTTCATCACGGTACCTTCCGATAGAAAATGATACGAGCACTTACTAATTTACCTTCACTTCACCACTCTCATTCAACCACTGTAGTTTATATAGTCTAAGATACTTCATAGTAGGTAAATCCAGCTTCTCAACCATAGTTGTGCTAGCAACGTTAGTGCAACTCCCACCATCAATAATCATACTACATACCTTATCTTTGATAAGACACCTTATCTAAAAGATCTTATCTCGTTGCACCTCATTTTCTTCTTTTGCTTGTACATTCAATGCTCGCCTCGTAACGAGAGCAACTCCGTTAACTGGATACTCCTCCCCATCACATTCACCCTCTGACGGTGGCACAAAATCATCATCTGATTCACTTTCAGTTTCAACATCACCATTACTTCTCAAGATCATTGCATGCTTATTTGGACATTGAGATGCAATGTGACCCCTGCCCAAACACTTAAAACATTTAACATCTCTATTTCTACTTGGTTGGGGTTCGAATTTACCTATCTCCTTGCTAGAACCCACATTCTTGTGCTTGGGTAGCTCGGCTTTGGACTTGTAATTGGCCATCTCGTCCCTTTTACTCCAATTTGGCTTCCACGATGAGGTAGAACTGGAATTCTGCCCAACCTGTATGGAGCCCTTTCATTTAAGTTGCCTTTCAACTTTCATGGCCATGTGCACCATCTCTTCCAATTCCACATAGTGCTGCAATTCAACCACATTTGCTATGTTCCTATTTAGCCCTTGCAGAAATCGAGCCATGGTTGCCTCTCTATCTTCTTCTACATTGGCCCTAATCATGATAATCTTTATCTCCTTGTGGTAGTCCTCCACACTTTTGGTGCCCTGAGTGAGCCCTTGCAACCTTTGGTACAACTACCTGTAATAGTGATCAGGGACAAACCTCCCCCTCATGATAGCCTTCATCTCCTCCCATGTATCAATAGGCCGCTCATGATTTCTTCTCCTAGTCAAAACAAGTTGATCCCACCAAATAATAGCATAATCAGTAAATTCAATGGCAGCAAGTTTTACTTTTTTCTCCTCAGAATAGTTGTGGCAATCAAAAACCAATTCAACCTTCTTTTCCCATTCTAGGTATGCATTAGGATCATTCTTACCTTAGAATGAAGGAATTGTCATTTTAATACTACCCAAATTATGATCGTAGGTGCCTTGCCTCCCAAATTCTCTTCGATCCCTTCTATTGTTACCAGTTCTAACCATCGTAGTTTGATCATCAACTTCATCATCTTCATGGTCATAGGCACATGTCAACTACCTTCTTGCTTTAGGAGCCTCATATTCCCTATGTTTCCTTTGCAACTCTGCTATTGTAATAGCTTGCTCCTTCATCCTCTCCCTCATATCATCAAATCTGGTATTCATGCACTCAAATTGTTGTTGCATAGCTTTGATCATGAAGGACACATCACCAGCTCCCTCTTGAGCTACGCCTTTGTCTTTGGACGTCATAGTCTTACTTCTGCACAAAACAAATGGGATACCTCACAGAACACTCCCTCACGTGTTTCACTCAAAAGATTATGTCACACTCCCTCGTATTTACACTCTTTATGGTTTTTTTATTTTTTATATGAACTTTCACTCTTACCTTTTACCACTCAGATTTTCCCTTTCAACTCTATAAAGAACTAAACAGTGTAAATTAAGGGTATTGATTTTGAACAGAATAAGCTAAATGGCGTAGAATTGAACAAATTGGAGAACAAGAATCAAGTGAAAAAAGATGTTAACACAAATGGATTTAATGAACTAAATTCACAAAAAACAAGATAGGGGTAATATAACCTAGAGGACAACTTGGGTAACAAAATAGGAAAACATATGGTAGAATTAGAGTTGAGTAAGAAAACTTTATTATTATTGTGGCCAATATGACCAAACTGTTAACCTTATCAATAACTTTGAATTTGATGTTTTCTTTCTTTTGTTCTTATTCCTTCCCCTTTTTTTTTTTTGGTTTTTTTTTTTTCAACACAAAACAATAGTAGAATACTTAAATATACCAATTGGAATTAAAATTAGCACGTTTATGAGCTTAAACAAACAAGCAAAGAGAGAAGGATTGCAAATAAACAGATTTGTGCATTTGAATGATAATGCACATAATAGACAAACTATAAAACAATAAATAAATCAAAAGATAGAAAATTGAAGAGTGAGTGGATTCAACCTGATTTATAACTAGGCTCTGATACCAACTGATGCGAAAATCCCCAAAAAAAACGTGGCTTAAGGACCCAACATACACAGGGAATCAAAGAACAACCAGGAAAGCTAAAGCAAAGTTTAATATCACAAACCCTAGACCCACTCTGAGAAGGAACATGAACCTCACGTATTTAAGAATGATATGGACGCCACACTCCAGAAAAGAAAGGAATTGGGAGTGATAAGTCGATTAGAACGCCACAAGAAGTACCTCTTATAAGTTCTTTAGTCCTTAAAAGAACCGAAAGAAAAACTCTTGCTTTCTATTTCACTCAAAGTTGTCTGCTCTCCAGAGCTTATAAGGGGAGCCTATTTATAGGCTAAGATAGCAATCCTAAAGAGGCACAAATTCCTATTTAGGACAAATCCTTATTTTGGACGAATTCCTAATTGTGGACAAATTCTAACATAAATAATAAACTCTTATTTAGGAAGAAATGCTATTACTTATTCTAACCTATTAAGTATTTTAATTATATTAATTAGGGCTGAACTCTTTGTCAAACTTGAATTCGCCCCATTTGAAGCTGGGTTGGCCTGAATGTCCTGAATCAGCCCATTTAGTGCTTCTTTAATCTTTTTGGCTTTAACTCGTGTTATTGGGCCTTCTGGGATGTGCAATAGACCTCTTGCAACCATTGAAGCCTTCCACCCATCATCTCTATGGTTCTTATCAATCTAGACTATTTCCTAAACTAACAAACTTTACAAACTCCTCATTTAATGATAGGCAAACTCTATATAAGCTTATTCTCATACATTTAATTAATAGCATAATGATGAAAATGACCTAACCATTTGTACTAAAGCTGAAATTGATTAATAGAGTTAGGAAATACATTTGAATCAAATTGCAACCAATATAAAGAAAAACTTTTTTTTCATTTATCTTCACATAAAAATAAGTCAATCCTAACAGAATCATAGAGTACATAAGTTAATTTTTAAACACCATAGAATCATCCACCTTTAATAATTAGCCAAAAATTAAAATGTTTTGATCATTTTTAAGTACAAAAATAAAATATTGGAAATTAGTTTGATACCTAAACCAATATTAATTAACACAATTCTCTTTCCTTTAATTTCAATGCAATCTCCATTTCTAATTATGATTTTAGAAATTTTTTGTGTGGTCAAGCTTTTGAACATGGACTGATCAAATGCCATTTGATGTGTGCCAATAGTATCAATCAACCATGTTTCATTGGTTTCGTTAATTGTAAAGCAAGTTATTACAAACAATTGCTCCTCTTATTATTCTTATGCTACTTGAACATGATTCTCTTCCTATTATTTATTCTTACAAACCTTCTACACATCTTTTTTGCTTTTAATTTTAGCATTATACATTAAGCTTATACTAGGAACACTTGCTTAAATGTTTTCTTTTCTTGCAATTTTGGTAAGGAGGATATTCTTTTCTCTTTTCTCCATTATTGCTACTCTTGCTTTATTTCTTATTCTACTTGAACAAAAGGTTTTTTTTTTTCCCTTTCCCAATAGATTGAGTTAACTCCTTTTCTTTTTTTTTTTGAATGCTCTATTACTTATTTACTAATGATAGTTTTTCTTACTTCTTGAGCTTGTAAGTGATTAATCAACTTCACCAAGCTAATTTGACAAAGATTCCTTATTTTTTTTTTAATAAGAAAAACTTTGACTTAAACCTCTTTAGTAAAGTCACCAAGATTTCCTTAACAATTCTCTTATTAGAGAGCACTTTACCAAGAAACCTGATTTTGTTGACAATAGGCATAAGCATGTTAGCATAATCTTTGATGCTTTCAAACTCTTTCATCTTTTGAATTTCAAATTTCCTTCTTATATTTAATGCCTACATTTGATTTATTGTTTTATTGCCTTGAAAATTCTCTTTAATTAAACCCCAAGCTTGTTTTGCAATTTCACAAGTTAGAACTTCTATGAAATGACATCAAAGATTGATGAATGAATGTAGGTTTTTGCCTTCAATTTTCTTACTTTTTATTCATGATTATGTTTGACTTAAGCCAATGTTGGATTAGTTGACAATAGGATGAAGTTAATGTCATTTTCCACTACTTCCTACAATTCAAATGCTTGTAAGAAAAGGTTACCTAAAGCCATTGATTAACTCTTAAATTTGAAAGTTAGGTGTTTTCACTCAAACATAAGTCCTTTAAGATCAAGAGGTGCTATGATACCAAATTGTAGGAAGAAAGGAGATTGAGACTAGAATGTTTTACTTTTTCTCATTGAAATAATTGATACTTAGTACAATAATTTAACTAACAATTTAGAAATTAATTTCTAAAATGTTTGATAGATAACTACTTATTCAAAAAAAAGATAAAAATGACAAATTTGAAAACAAAGATAACATTAAGCATTATCTAGCTCGCAACTCAACAAGAATCTCATTAAATTAGCAAATAAACAACTTCAACACAAGTTATTAATGATATGCACACTTTTGGAAAGGAAGGCCTCAATAAAAGAATTGAATATGAATTCATGATCATTAACAAAATAGTGCCACTTTTGCCATAGTAGGTTTAGACATTCCCAATAAAGAGAAAATTGAAAATGAAAAGCAAACAAACACCATACCTCTTCAGTTACAACACTTAAAGTTTCTAACTTCTACATAATAAGAAAATTGCATAATTATGTTAGTCCAATTAGATCTAAAACAAAAAAGGGATTATAAAGTATCTGACCCATACTTTAAAAGATTAAAACTATAACAAGAACTTAGAAATTGATATAAACAATAAATTTTCTAGTGACCAGTACATCAACTCAATGTGTTATGCATAATATTTCAAATAAATAATTATTGTTGACCTTCATTCATGCAAAAAAGTACAAGGGATAGAAATGAATCAAATCTGATGAGTAACAGTGAATATTTTACAAGAAAAAAAAAAGATGATAATAATTAACCAACAACTCCTCCCAAAATAGAAATTTCATTTACCTTGATTCTTTCTATTGACATGTTGTTCATCCCTTATTCTTTGATAGTTTCAAAAATCTCATTAATTTTGACATACCTTTCCATATTTATGGTAAGCTTAAGTAATATTACTCTTTGATTTTGCATTGGATGTAACAAGCCTCTTGGGGGCTTATAAATACTACTTAGGTCAATCTCACAAGGAGATAAATCAAAAAATAATTTAAAAAAAAGCATGAAAAAGGCTTTCCTCCTTTTAGATGTTCTATCAAATTTGTTTAATTAATTTGAATGTTAGAGTGCTAATGTCAAAATTCATTTATAACCCTTAACCCTTTGCTCTTCTTAAAGGATGTGGGCTTAAAGATCTCAACTCTATATCCATCAACAAACATTCAAGATGGATACTAATGTGAATTTTCTTCTTTCTAAGTCTTTAATCATCATTCTTATGCATTATATTAAAGCCTTGGTGCCTAAAGAAAAAAAGATTGATTAAATTTTCAAAATGCCATGTTAATGGGGGCAAAAGCATATAATATAGATTTTCAAAATTTAGATCATAAGAGCAAGATGTGTGCTTCTCCATATGTGGAACTGCATAAAATTTAGTTGTACATTGTAGAGATCAAAAAACATATATACCTACAAAAAAAAATCCCCATAAAATCTCAATGACTAGAGCTAAATTGGCTTGGCTACAATGGGCAAATAGAATTGAGCCATTTATGTGTCTTTTGTAACTGTGTTTCCTTATGTTTTCAAAGCCTCAAATAAATCCAAGAACAACCTTTAATCTTATTGATTTGATTCCATGCCATGGCCTAATTTCCATATGTTGGCAATTTTGTAGTATTTCGAGCATATTATCCAAGACATCAATTACCTGAAATTTAAATCTAAATAGAATACATGAAAATTAAAAACATAAAGGTATTGCTATGATGAATTGCCCAAATTTTTTTGTTTCATATTTTCATGTTGTTTCATGGTTTAAAGAGTCCCATATATCAATAAATGTCATTAAGCAGGAAAGATATTAAGAGCTATTCAAAAGTTATTTAAGAGTAACAAGTGATTATACAGCTAATTCTTTTTGCTAGTCAGAACAAGCTTTATTGGACTCCATGCTTAAGGTGAAAATGTAAATTCAAATATTTCATTTAATTGAAAGTTTGTGTTTGCAAAAAAGGATACACAACTCCCAAAATTTA
>CM075433.1:8174631-8228208 GCA_037832385.1 Rhizophora apiculata | reverse complement strand
GAGGAGATACGTTTTGAATTTCCCACAGTAGCCGCTACTCATTGTTGACGAAATAAATTGCACTTCTTGTCAAAATGAGTCCACCCACGATTCCTCGTTAATGTTTCAACTAATGTTTTAAGGCATCCAGGCGGGAAAGATGAATAGGATAATTAGCAACAAATTGACACTTGTGAATAGGCCGTTGACAATGGCATGACAGCATGCACAACGTAGTCCCCCATCTGATTTGTTGGACCGATGTGCGGTTCTATGCGAAGCGGGGAACGGATAGAAGACAACGGAAGTCTCAGGCAAGTGGGTCAGCGGCTCCGCCTGTTGTGATGAAGATGAGGAAGAAGTATGGCATTTCCCATTAATATTATGCTTCTTTGTTCCCACAATTTTGGCATCATAGGTACCATAGCTTGGTTGTCATTATAAGGCATTGCTGTGATACAATTGGTCAGTGAACAGTATCCTCTCAATATATGTCGGACCTGCCTGCCACATCGCTCAGATCGGTCTTTGCTGAGCTTTTAAATCATACATTGGGGGAGATTAGCAGCAAGGACCATGAAGATGGGTTAATTGGGTGGAGTGTAGGGGTTGTGGGATTGAAGTGGGTGACAAATTGCCGCAAATCAACAATTGAGAATTGTAGGATATTTGGTTCATACTTGAATTCTTTGGTGATGACTCACTTGGTGGCATTGAATCTGAGGAGGTAAGGTAGAGCTGGTGCATTGTTGATGAGCACTTAGAGTGGGTTAGGGTTTGCATTCGAGGATGACGTGTAAATCTTCCCCAAGAACGCTCCATTGGAACTATGCAAATATCAGTGGATGTTGGCTAAATTGGAAACATGATCATGAGAGATGAAGCTTCTTCTTTATGTTTGGAATTCAAAGTCCTTCACCTCTTGTCTGTTCTTCCTGGTAAGTGCCTGGCTATCTGTGCCCACTGTACTTTGAAAGGAAAAATTGCATATATACTTAAATGGGAAAGACATTTCTACTCAAAAGATGGTTACAATGTCAATAGCATTGTCAATGGTCCCAAACAATGATAATTGAATAAGAACAACCGAGATTTACCTAAAAGGATTCGTCATCATCAAATATATTAAAAAAAGTCTTTATAAAAAATCATACAGATGGAGAATATGATGATAGATAGATAATATTGATTTGTTGTATATACTTGTTGCCTAGAATGCTATGGAGTTCAATGATGAGTCTGCTTGCTTGGGGAGAGAAGCGTCCGCGCTTCAGGTCAGGTCTGAGATAGTTTATCCATCTTAATCTACAGCTCTTCCCACATCTCTGCAGCCCTGCAGAAATGAATATAATAGGCAAGGAAAAAAGAAAAGGAACTGAGTGATTTTGTGAAATGAAATGTATATAAAATAGAAAGGCACAGAAAATTTTGTACAATGTTGTAGACTTGTGTGTGTGTGTGTTTGTGTGTCGAGCAGAGAGGAAAGAAATAAATGAGCGAGTACCTGCATGTTTTGAACTGAGCTCACAGCCACGGCCATAGGTGGATATGTAGTTGATGAGCTTGGCGTCTTCCTCTGGTGACCACAGCCCTCTCTTCACTCTCATCCTGTTGCAGCATGAGTGATGCCCATCTCTCTCTCTCTCTCTCTCAAAGCGGTTAAATGGCAGGCGAATGGCAGACTACAATCAGCCAATGGGAATTGCTATTACAGTGAAAAGCGGCCAGAGAGAAACAGAAGTGCAGGAAAAGGGACATTGGGAAGGGTATTTTTAAACACATTACACGCTATTCTATATGCTATCTATTTATATTATCAAAAGAGCTGGAGCAGTGTGAGTAGACTTTTCATGGGTGGTGGCCGCTTTGCTATACAAAAGTTGATCTATATAACAACACTGCACCCAAAAAAAGAAAAACAAAAAAACTAACTGACAAGAACAAGAACCGTACTAATATTCTTTCTTTATGTCATGGTAAAACAACCAACATATCTTCTTTAAGGTCTCCAATCAAAGTAAATAGTTCGCATTGTTTGGTGAGTAAACAGCCATAAATAGTAAAACTTTCCAAAATCTCTATTTCTTGCCCTTTCCAAGATACAAACATAAAAGGGAGCTGAAAGTGAGACTTTGTGCTAACCAAACCCTTTTGGACTGACTTCTCTCATCCTCTATCGACTTACAACTAGTGGATTAAGGCAGTAAACTTTCAATCATGTTGAAATTTTCTTGAATTAGTCCAATTGAAACCAAACCAGACTAATAGTTGAGTCTCTGAGTATAGGAATGGTAATTTTGGAAAAATTTTTAAGAAGGGATAAATACAATACTCCATGAGATCAACATTTTCTAGATATTTCTTTTTGGAAAGTTCCATAGATTATGAATAATAAGCTGTGATGTCAACATCATAGCTAACAATTATTTAACGCTACCCAAACATGTTCCACACTAAGGCATGGAATCTATATAATGTGAGAGAGAGAATTACATGACGACATTGATCTTTGTTTCTTTTTGCCTTATTTGGTGAGCTATCAGAAAACGCAAGGTGTGGCTGATCTTTGTTTTTTCCTAGCTTACATTGAGATATCAATATAATGGCAGTACATGTAATTAGAATGCGAAGGACGGACCTTAATTCAAACATGAAATGCACATGGAAAGATTGGAACATGGGACGTACCCTAGTTCACTCGTTCCCAAATTTGCCCTAATAATATTCCATCGAGTATGTTAAATTTTGGACAAGATCCGTTGAGTTACAAAAATGGTGTAAAATTACGTTGATGCAGGATTTGGTGTTTTTTTCTTTATGACATGGCAAAACAGCCAACGTATCCTGTTTAAGATGTCCATTCAGAGCAAATAGCTCTCAATGTTTGGTAAGCAAACAAACATAAATAGTTAACCATTCCAAAATTTCCATTTCTTGACCTTTTCAAAATGGAGCTGAAAGTGAGACTTTGTGCTAAGCAAACCCTTTTGGACTGATTTCTCTCATCAGCTTGAGTTATAAAAGCAAAATTATTATGAATTAACCCAATAAAACTTCATTGATGATTTGGAGTTTGATCAACAAATTCATACATGCATGTTTACATATATGTATCAATACTCCTATTTTTATATATAGAAAGACTATTTTCACAACTGAAATCTATAGTTGTGGGTTATAATAAAATAATCTTACTATTACACTAAAACTCGTGCACTTTAAGGAAAGGTCATGCGTAGTTTATTCTTTAGTTCAGTCTATACGTATGGGAGTGCAAAGTCTATGAGCCAAGAACCAATTCAGCATTGGACCTTAAATCCTCCTTAACAAAAAGGAATTGGACATTATATTGCTTATAAATCCTCTGTAATTTTCATCTCTAGTTAAAAATAAACTTAAAGAAAAGCTTTGAGGGCATCCAAGAACATGGATTCGATTTTTATTCTTGCTTGTGAAAGAAAAAAGTAAGAAACTGTAATGCTTGCAATGGAAGAAATAGGACCACTAAGATTTTTGATTTAACATAGCACCAGACTGTTTTCTCTATTTGGTGAGCCATCAGAGGACACTGGCTGTGACTGATCTTTGTTTTTTGCTAGCTTTCATTGAGATATCAATATAATGGCAGTAAATGTAATTAGAATGGGAAGGACAAACTTTTTAATGAAACGATAAGATTATTCAATCATGACCTCTAAGTTACGTGCATGAGTCCTAGAAAGTCATACATTCGATTTACAAAAATAGTTTTACCTAAATTCATATGTTGTTGTACATTCCTTGACCTTTCCTCAAACGTTGCAACATGAGTCTCACATGTCTTTATCTTGTACAACCCCATCTTAAATTATAGCTCATGACCTCGAGATAAAAGTTTGAGTTCATAATGGGTATTCAGACAATTCTATTAATTAATAGATGTAAATTTCTTATTTTATTATTAATTAAAAAAAACTCTTTTAATAATCTTAAAAATTATTAGTATGTGTAGACTAAATATTATAGGTTTCAATGCAATTATAATATTTATAAATATTTAGAAAAATTTGAAATTTTTGGTAAATTAGGTTTATATTATATGGTAAATTAAATTAATTAAAATTTAAAATATAAAATTAAATTTTCAAGTAATAAACAAATTATTAAACTCAAAATTGATACATGAGATATTAAATTTTTTATTGATGCTTTTTTTTTTTTTTAAGTCATACCTTCTCATCATTTGTTTAGGAAGAACTTTTTTTAAATAAATCTTAATTACTAATATAATATCATCACATTCATTTATTTTATGAAAAGTATTAATGAAATTTAAAACTAAAATTTTGTACTTAATTAATACAATCTCAAGTTTACTCCTATAATTAAACTAATCATAGGTAATTACTTGGTGTTCTCGTTACTATTAGAAGTTTTTGTAAAAAAAAAGAGTAAAACTTTACCTAAAAAGTTAATGGAAGAAACTTCAATATGGATGCCCCCACAGAAAGACAATTATTCAGAAAGAAGCCAACCCATAAGCCCCTACTTGACCCACACTGCTCTTCCACCTTTTCTTGGCAAACCCATACGAAAGAAAGTCCAATTCTTTTATTCAATTCTGAGGAAAGCTTGTCATACCTTTTTCTTTCCTTCAATTGAAGATCCCATTTTAATTGACATCCGAGAAAATTTGCAACTTTTGGCAGCATCCTGATTCAGGTCTTTTTTATGACATGATCGTACGTGGGATGTTTGGCAACCGGCTGGTCACTGCCTGCTGCCGGAGCAACGCAGTTCCAAGAAAGTCATATTTTAACGGATTATTTTTCATGCATATAGATCGTTCTTGTTGCCTGCATTGAGTGACAAGAGACTACTCATAAAAAGGTTTAGTTATTGCTAATGACGTGTGGAAATCCTTTTAATCACTAATAATCGATCCTCAAGTCCGCTGATTCTGAAAACCTTCATGGCAAGCTGCAAAGCCTTTTTTTTTTCAAAGCTTTATTAGCTACGGAATCAGTGGACTCACTAATTGCACAATATCGATATCAATAGTTGCTTTGGATCCAAACTACAACACTTATTAGGCTTTGATATCAAATTTTTCAGACACTCAATTCAAACCCACATATCAAGCGCATGTTGGGTTGAATATACGCTGACTTCCGTGGCCCTGTGACGTGTAACAAAAATTTTGATGTTGTAAATGTGTGCCAAGCGGCAACTCAACCGTCCATGTGAGCATGACATCATCCCGCCTGCCTCGGCACGGATAAATCTTGCTCAATAGGAGGACAGACAGAAAATTAGATTTTCCATCAACCCGTAATCACTGATCAAATCCTAAAATCAGATTCAGACACACAAGCCTAAACACAAAGTCAGAAACTCTGAGCAGTGGAGTCTCAATCAGGTATGTACCCACAAAAAAAAGAAAAAAAAAAATCTCCAACATGCGTATATATACATATTGTTGATCTGATGTATGTACAAAGATTGTTTCTTTCATATAATTGTTTTGTTTCTAATGGGAATTATTTATCTTGGTCCTTGGATTACATCTTAACAAAGCACTATTAGACTATTAGTTGCTGGGCTTTGCATAGAAATGATCTTTGAATACATAACAAAAAAGGGGTTTTGATATGTTATAGTTGAATACTTGATTCATTAACTTGTTTGATATCCATTTTCACTAATGGAAAAAAATTGTAGCTTGTTTTAGCTTTTGAAATTAAAGCCTCTTGTTTCTCTGGCTGTAGTGACAGTACTGAATTTCTTGTTTGCAATGGAAATGTTGTTTGAGGTTGTTCATTCGTATTACCTAATGATTTACTAAGCCAAGTTTTAGGAATTGAACTATCTTAAACTACCCTCTGCCAACGTTTTTCTATGTATTTGCATCATTTCCTGCATAAATAGCATGTGAGATAACTTATGCTTCGCCATAACCTCACCCATCTCCACCTCCAAGTGGATAACAATGTCTGCAAGGTTCACATTGGCTTCTTGGAAGTTTTCGCTATGAATATTATGGGTATCTCTCCTCCGCAATACCAAATCCAGTTGGATGACAAGAAGAGAAAAAAAAGGAAAAAATCCAAGTTGAATTGAAAATTGTTGGTTAGAAAGAGCTTAAGTCAATTAAATTGTCACTCTAGATTTTGCTCAAAATAGAATGTAATAATGGAAAAAGATTTATGTTCCTGATCTAAGTAAAATTTACAATTAAGGTTTTGTTATTGTTGTGTATTGTGGACACAAAAAATTCATATATCCAATTCAGGTACTGTAGCTTGCCTCCCACTTTTTCAGCGTAGCATTAAGATGGGGAATTTGACAAGGATTAGCAATTAATTCGGTGGATCTTTACATGTAGGAATTTGTTTAAGGTTTTTCTTTTTTTTTTCCTTGTTACTCTTCTATTATCTTTTGACATGGAATAGCCCTTATGTGCTTGGTATACAGAAATGTTCTTGGCCAGGTTCTTTGGCTTCCAAATTCCAAGGTAAGAAGCTGGTCTTTGATTGTGATGGATGGGTTGCTTACTGGTTAGAAGGTATGAGGTTTTCTGACCGTATGTACTAAAAGGCTAAACATGTGTAACTAATCATCTTAATAATATAATGTGTGAATTAGGGTCTGAGACATTCAATTTATCAAGTGCTAGTGCTTTTTAACACAATAACAAGAGGAAAAAAGAGCATGCTTCCTTTTTCCCATGGGAACCCAGACTCCAATACATAACCTGGGACATTAAATTGACCTTAGTTTGCATCAGGAAGTGTAACTCTCAAGCTGTGGTCATCACATGTAAGTGCTCTGTCCATGTTGTGTATCGTTTCAATTGTATTTTTATTTTTTCTTTTGAATTTCCCATAGAATGTTACTTTGGAATCAGGAATTAGGGCAATCAGTGAACATAATTTAATTGTTGAATTTGCTTTCTTAGTGACAATAGTTGACTGTAAATGTTGAAAATCCAACAGGATGTACTCAGGCGTTGTTGCTGGAGCCAGGGAGGCACTATTTTTTGGTGTCCGATCTATATCAATATCACTAAACTGGTGAGTTGATGATCTCTTGCAAATGGTCATCACTTTGTTATTGCTTATAAGTAATTCATTGGAATTATTCTCTATTGTAGGGAGAAGGATGAAAGCCCAGAAAGTGATTTCAAGGATGCAGTCGCTGTCTCTTTGCCATTTATAAATGCTTCTATCAGAGATATAGAGAAGGGGTCTTTCCCCGAGAGTTGCTCACTCAAAGATGGAAATCCCCACTTCACCATCTGAAAACAAGGTAATCGTTTCCCCATCTTTCACGGTTCGCTGAGGAATGACTCCTGACCTACCAGTACTCAACTAAACTCACTTTTTTCAATGGACTTTTGGTCGAGTGGTATTAAAGATCCCTCGTCAAAACACTTGGGAATGAGTTCGATAAGCCACTCGGAGTTATTTGAGTGGCCCTTCACCTACAAGGCTAGGGACTAGGCTGAAATTAGAATCCCAATCCTCCTGGAAGACATAAATATAAAAAAATAAAAATAAAAATGAACGAGTTTAATTTTTGTGTCATACCCCAAGAGAAGATAAAAACTACTTTTGTATTAATATTATTTAATTATACTTATTAATTATTATATATTAAAAATATATAATAATAATATAATTATATATTTATGAATTTGACGTCTATTTATTTACGTCTTTAAAACTTATATTTTTAACAAAAGTTTGAGGTGGATTTCTGCACAAAGTAGATTTGACATCTTAATAGCAGACAGCTAGTGAGGCATTGGGGCTAGGCAACCTATGTTGGCCAACGTGGGAGGCTGAACGCGTAGCACTTTCTCTTCCATGGAATAGAATTTTATGCTCGAAGCATCATCTTGTTTATGAATTCATGCCCAGTCGAAGCTTGGCAGATCATCTTTTTATGAGTAAGGACTGATGGGAGAATAGCAAGAAAATCAATGAATTAACATAAGGTACTTGATAGAGTAATGGCTTGAGATTTGGATTGATTATGCAGGGAGCCCCTACTGAACCCTTATCTTGGAACTTACGGCTCAAGATAGCCATTGGAGCTGCTCGAGGTATGGCTTTTCGGCATATGTCACAGGTCATTCATAAAGGCTTCATTCCCTCAAATATACTGCTTGATGGGGTTAGTTTTCACTTCAATTTTTTTCTTCTGTTTTTTGAAACGCATATCAAATTTTAAAATATAATATGTCAAAAGATTTAAATGTTAAAAATGGTAGAAAGACTTTTCCTTTAGTTAATTTGTGGTTGGAACACCGTTGCAACAACTTCACGTTTCTTTTTCTTCTAGGACATGAAGGAATCCACTAAAGAAAGAAAAAGCAAAAATCAAAAGGCCATTTGTCTCTTTCTTAATGTGCTGTAAACGCCTGAAGCTAAAAGGAAACAGAGTCTCCTTATTAGGGTCTAGTCTAGAAGCATCTGTCATTCAGGATTAGCCTTTCGCTTTAACGTGCAATCTACTTTCTCTCTCTTTCTCTCTCTCTTTGCTGAGAACTACAATGCTAAACTATCAGGCTTTGGCTAGGCAAGAGAGGGGCCTATTGAGGGACATTCACCTTTGACCACCAGGGTGATGGGTACCAATGGTTATGCTGCTCCAGAAGACATTGCAACCGGTAATAATTTATGTGCAAATTACGCAATTTGTTGTATTCCTTCTCCATCAATTTTGGGACGTGATATGTCCCAATGGTTCTTCCTAGTTGCAGTGAACAACCTCACTAGACCAAAATTTTTAGACTAGTATAAAATCTTTAGAATTCGTCTCAAGTAAAAAAAGAAGTTCTACGTCCTTAACGAGGATCTTCCTACTCTTGGTGATGAGGAAGAAGTGGAGGCATATATTTAGCATAAGGATGATGATGATCATGCTACATGTGTGATGTTAGCTAGTTGTCTCTTAAACTTCAAAGGTGACAAAAGAATATTATGAATGCCTGCACAATAATTCTGCTTCTTAAGAAGTTGTTTGATATAAAAACTACAACTAAAAGATATGAGATCTTAAAGGAATTGTTCTAACATAAGATGGTAGAAGGATCTTCAGTGAATGCTATTATTTTGAAGATTAGTTACGTTGAGAAACTGGGCTGATTGTATTTTACCATAAATTTAGAGTTAAGCATTGACTTGATCTTGTAGTCACTATCTTAGGTTTGTTCATAGTTTATTGCGAACTTCTCTATGAACAAGTTGGAAGTTACATTAGTTGAATTATTGAATATGCTTAAAACTAAAAAGCGAACACTAAAGAAAAAGGCCCAAGAAGAAGAACAAAAAAGGAAAGGCTTCAGCAACCAAGGCATTTCAATAAGTAGTGAAGTGAAAAGGACAAGAGCAAAAGCACTTGCCATTATTGTGGTCGAGAAGGCCACTAAAAATAGAATTGCAAGATTTATCTTGCTAGACTAAAGGTGAAGAAGTTTGGTGAAACCTTTGGTATAGGTATGTTTATGATTGAGATAAATCTTTCTACTTTTGTTTTATTACTTGGATATTGGATATTCAATATTAGATATTGGATATGGTTCTTATATTTGTAGAAATATGTAGGAAATCATCAGGAATAGATGGTTTAAGAAAGGTGAGGTCAACTTATGATTTGTAAATGAAGCAAGAGTTGCTATATTAGCCATTGGAACTTATAGTTTACTTTTTCCTTTTAGCCTAATAATAGAACTAAAGAATTGTTATATGTTCCTATACTTTCTAAAAACATCATTTCCATTTCTAATTTAACTTTAAGTGAATTGACTTTTACATATAATGATAAAGGTTATTCTTCTTAGAAAAATTATATTTATTATAGATCTGATATTTATATAAATTGTTTATATAAGCCTGATCAAGAAGGTTAAGTTATATAAGAATTGTTACTTGGATCTATTTGATTATGAATCACATAAAATATGTGAGTTTTGTTTAATGGATAAAATAACTGAGACTTCTTTAAAATGAAAAAGAGTATGTGTAATGAGTTATTAGGATTCATACAAGTAGATGTATGTGGTCTTAGGCAACACATGAAAGAAGCGGTTTGTTTTATTTCATTACATTCACAAATAATCTATTGAGATATGTTATGTGTATTTAATGAAATACAAATTTGAGTGTTTCGAAAAATTCAAAGAATTAGAAATGAAATAGAGAAACAAACTAGTAGAAGTATTATAATTTTATGATTAGATCGAGGAGGTGGATACTTAAGAATTTGGAGTTTACTTGAAAGTGAATGAGTTTTTGTCTCAATGGACATCTACTTAAACACCACAACATAATCATGTTTCTAAGAGGGGAAATATAACCTTATTAGATGTGGTTTGATCTTTAATGAGCCAAGTTGATATTCCTTTATCTTTTGGGAAGTCCTATGATTGACAATCATCTACCAACCGTTGTAAAACAAGAGGTCATTTGGGAAGGCCTCTTTTCGGAATGCCCTATTTGCATTATTATGCAGCACGGGATATGACAAAATATTTGACTTATCATTTCCATTTCCACCCTGATAAATAGGTCATTTATTTGACAAGAGTGATGTACATGGCTCTGAGATGCTTAGAACAAGATCCCAGAAGCCGTCCCCATATGGATGAAGTTGCGGAGGCGCTGGAACAAATAGAATCAATGATGGGACAACCAAAATAGAAATTCCCACTTCTATGTATTGTTTGCGTATCCGTCGAGCATCCTATCCAGAATTGGATACTTTGAACATCCTAGTTTTTGCTCGGTTTTATTCTTGGGAAAGTAAGGAAAGGCCGAATCTTGGTGCGACTATAAGACTATTAAATTATGACTTGAGCAATTGTGTAAAATTCAAAGCAATTCTAATTTCTGCTGGTTATCTAAATTCATGTATATATTTATTTTCAAATGTAAAGTGTGTAATGAACTATTTCTTTTAAGAAATCGATGGTCACTATAATAATTTTTATTAGTCTAAACTTTTCAAGCCACTCAATCGAGTTATTTCACATTTTTAACGGAGATAGAGAACGAATTTTGTGTGAGGACAAAACAATTTGTGTGTATATATATTGTGGGGACAAACATGACCATGTGTAATGAATACGAGAAAATGTGTAACAAGCTATCAAAACTGCTGCCGGCTTCTTAGTTCCGGTTCTTTTTGTTATAGTTTGTGATATAGCAGGTTAACGAAAATAAGATTTATAATTGATTAATAAGAAGGAATAATAATTTTTAAAAGAAAAGTAAAAATAAAATTAATATTTTTATTAAAATATTTATTTATTTAAATTTTTATAAATATTTAAATTTTAAAATTTATACATATTTATAGAAAAAATTTATTAATTAAGAAAATATTTTATTTTAAATAATAATAATTAATTAAAAAATATTTTAAAATATTTAAATAATTTATATGTATTTTAAATAAGTTAACTAAAATTTATAATTATACTAAAATATTATGAAATAAGTGAATAAATTACAAAATAATAATTATAATATATTTATTAGAAAAATAAAGAATACTCCTTGTGACATGTTCTACATTAGACCCTCCACTAGAAAAAAGCTTGTCCTCAAGTTGATAATGGGGAACTGACGTCTTCCATATCATAGAAACAAATACTTAGATTATGTTTTCAACATGCTCCTATGACTTATTTTGTGAATCATGATGTGATCAATGACATCAACAAATAATGATGTCAAATGTTTAGCTATTTGACTATCCACTTCAAGAAAATCAATAAATACTAGAGGTAAAAAATTAATAAGATTTCAGGACTTTTGAATTATAAAATCATTCTCTAACTTGATAATAAGATCCTGTGACTTGTGAGTTATAGAATCATCTTTTACTATTAGCACTAGAACTTCTTTTGATTCTATAATGTCAATCTAACTAGAGGTCTTTTGTTTTTCTTTTTCTACATCAAATTTGTTAGAATTAATATAAAATTAATTAGAAGATTTAGCCTTATTCTTTTATTGTAATATGATCTCATCTTTCAATGTCATATTCTTAGTCTCAAATATTTCTTTTAACATTTGAATTCTAATTTTATCTCAGATGGTTGGTTTCAATCCATCAAAATATATCGCAACTTACTAGCTTTCTAATTCCATTAAATTGTTGCATTCAAATAATCTGAAAAATTTTGCTCAATATTTATAGACTGACCGGTTGCCTTAACTACAACATTGATATTTTGAATATATGATCTACTCATAATCTAAAGGAAGAAGCACTCCTCTCAGAAGTTATTTTATTTTATATTAGCTTCTAACTAAAGCTTTCCTTTTTCTTCTCTTTTGATCCTTCATTCATTCCCACCAAACAAAGGCTCCTCCTTTTAACTAACAAACTACTTATCTAACCTTTCATTTCTCAGCTATCTCCATATAATCAAAAAAAATTCTCTATTTCAGTTAACCAATCTATAAAACATTCAACATTTAATTCAACATCAAAGATAGGAATATTTACCTTTAATTAAAATTCATTTAACATTCAAGGAGGTCGAGGTCATTATTGTTCATACCTAATATAATTTGGGTATTCACCAAAATCACCATTATCATCACTAGAGTTTGCTATATAAGCCTAACGCATACATATATTTGTTTCTTCACTAGAATCCATCATATAAGTTTGATGTTTGTGCAAATTTCTAGGGACAAGTTGGGTGAAAGGCTACCTGTGAGCTAAATCTCCACTTTAATTCCTTTTATTTCTCTAGTTCCTATTGGTACCTTCCACCTGGAGAGATTTAAGTCAATTGGTGATAACTTCTAATTTATATTTCAATCAATTAATCCTCTAATCAAGATTTTGTAATGCTACCTCCTTATCATAAATAGTTGACCATATAACCTACATCCCTTGATCGTCATTAGTAGAATGATTGTTATTTCTTTTGTCTCATGTTGTCATCATAATAAGCAAAACTTAGTAAAAATAAAGATAATATTTAATTAATTTAAAAAATAATAATTCTTAAATAAAAAAAAGAGATAAAAATATTATTTTTATTAAAATATTTTTTCATTTGAATTTATTTGAATGTTTTAATTTTTAAATTTATATATATTTATAAATAAAACTATCTAATTAATTAAAACATATTTTAATTTTAAAAAATACTTAATAATTAATTAAAAATATTTTAAAATATTAAAATAATTTAATTATATTAAAATATTATAAAATAATAATTATAATATAATTTATATAAAAATAAAAAATAATTTTTATAGCTAATCTTACCTTAGTTTGTTTATAATTGTAGGGAGTCCAAGGTTGGAGAAATGGGTTAACATGGGCAACTGCATGAGATGTCTCTCCGAGGATTCTTATCATCCTAGCACTCCTATCTGATAAGTAGTTCTGCATTTAAAATCAATAGGAGGTCATTAAATCATGAGGTCGATGCCACTTTTGTGACATAGGCCCTGAAGAATAACTTTTAATATCAGTCAACATGCACCACATTGAATGAAGTGGCAGTGATCTAGACTACAAACAGTCTACCTCTTTTGGGAATTTCTGAAAGATTTGTATCCTCAATTTTACACAAATTTAGTATATATAACTTGAGCTCCTCGTAAGGAAAAAATTTTGATTCTTGAATCATTTTCTTAAGTGAGACCCACATGAAATAACATAAGATTATTATTTGGAGTGGCTTAAACCCATCAATTCCTTCTGCAATTGCATGATTTCATCGTACAAATCAGTCCTCTAGCTGAGAGCCTATGTAGGGATATATCCATTGAATATTGTCTAAAATGGCATCAAAACTTTTGACCGCCGACTGAATAGGACAGGAAATACAAGGAAAAAGAGAATTGCATCTACGTTTCTTGCTTAAGGTGCTGTTGGCAAATCTAATGTAAAACATGATACCAGGTAGTTAACTGATAAGTCTTTCAACTATGATATTCATTGGAGATTGAAGTCCCAACTCTAGTGTTTATGCACATCCCGAGCTAAAGCAAGACAAAGACCTTTTCCCTGTCACTGACATCGAATCATTGCTCTCAAAGTTCGCGTTCAAATGTGAAAATTTTCGATTAATTTAATTTTACCAAACACTGTACGGTCACACGCAAGGTGACGCAAGAAGTTTCTTAGACGAGCCTACAAACAGTTTCTTGCGATCGTTGCTGCATATCTGTACTCATTTTACACATAATGACAACTAATAACGAAGATTCCAAATGTACAATCACGATCATGACATTGCCACAGCACCCAGTCGCCCCATGCTAAGAGAAACTTCTGTCCATGCAAGAAAGCATATTTACATATACATCAATTATTTTTTATAGCATTTAAGGTAATATTGTTAAATATAATTTAAATTTAGTATAAATTAAAAATTAATATTTTAAAAAATTAAATAATATCTGACTTTGATTAAAGACAAGAAATAGCCTAAACACACCTTGGGCTCATTGAAATTTAACTATGGGACAAAATAACAATTTTACAGAACCTAGCATAGTTTGTCCAAGTTCGTCGAAGTTTTTTTGCAGAAAGAATTATATATATATCAACAGTATTTAATGTACGAAATTCACATACTATTTTGTTTTCATAACTCAAACATTACAAATTATAATGGAATAACTTTAATTTATAATAAAATTAGATCTTCAATATTCATATACATATTTTGATGCACATTATTTCATGAGTGATATATGATTCCGATAAAAACCCTTAAGGATGATAGTGAAATTAACAAGTAAAATTGTTAAATACCATGATTTCTTTTTAAAAACCAACTATATATATATATATATATATATATATATATATATGAAAGAAATAGCCTATAAATATTGAGTATCAACTTTCAATTCTCCATAAATTAAACGGAGAACTTAGTTTCAGTTAAAAGTCGCTAAAATTTTACTATTGCAATTTGTACTGTCTGTACATATCAATGTGACCACCAATTTGATTTTTCTTCATTTGCCACTTTGTGATATGATCATTAAGTTAAATCCTGGAAACAGAATGACCATGAGAATGGTGAGTAATTTTTTTCGGGCGCTTGCCAATATGAGCACCAGCGTTGGCTCTCACTTAAAACATGAAATGCACATAGAAAGATTGGAACATGGGATGTACCCTAATTCACTGAATCCCAAATTTGCACTAACAATATTTTGGACATGATCAGTTAAGTTACGAACATGGGGTAAAATTGGGAATCTATAACAATACGTTTATGCAGGATTTGACGTTTTGACAAGAACTCGAATGACAACAACAAGAATCGTACTAGTATTCTTTCTTTTATGTCATGGCAAAACAACCAACATATCTTGTTTAAGGTCTCCATTCAAAGTAAATAGCTCTCAATGTTTGGTAAGCTAACAAACATAAATACTTAACCATTCCAAAATTTCTATTTCTTGACCTTTTCAAGATACAAGCATAAAGTGGAGCTGAAAGTGAAACTTTGTGCTAAGCAACCCCTTTTGGACTGAGTTCTCTCATCCTCAAGCAAATAGCTCGAGTTATAAAAAAAAATAATAATAATTATGCATTAACCCAAGAAAACCTCATTGATGATTTGGAGTTTGATCAACAAATTCATATATGCATGTTTATATGTATGTATGAGTCCTCCTATTTTTATATATAGAAAGACTATTTTCACAACTGAAATGTGAAAGTTCTGGGTTATAATAAAATAATCTTCCTATTACACTAAAACTCATTCACTTTAAGGAAGGGTCATGTATGGTTTATTCTTTAGTTCAGTCTATACGTATGGGAGTGCAAAGTCTAGGAGTCAAGAACCAATTCAGCACTGAACCTTAAATCCTCCTTAACAAAAAGGAATTGGACATTATATTGCTTATAAATCCCCTGTAATTTTCATCTCTAGTTTAAAATAGACTTAAAGCAAAGCTTTGAGTGCATCCAAGAACATGGATTCAATTTTTCTTGTGAAAGAAAAAGTAAGAATCAATAATGCTTGCAATGGAAGAATTAACACCACTAAGATTCTTGATTTAATATATCACCAAACTTTTTGCTTTATTTGGTGAGCCATCACTGAGATTTCTATACAATGGCAGTACATGTAATTAGAATTGGAAGGACCAACCTTTTTAATGAAACAATAAAATTACTTTTATCATAACCTCAATGTTACGTGTACGAGTCCTAGAAAGTCATACATTTGATTTACAAAAATAGTTTTTGCCAAAATCATATGTAGATGTACATTCTTTGACCTTTCCTCATACTTTGCAACATGAGAGCCTCACATGCAGTTGTCTTGTACAACCCCTTCTCAAATTATAACTCATGACCTCTAAATAAAAGTTTGAGTTTCTAACAAATATTCAGACAATTCTAATAATATCATGGGAAGGCTACATACTAGAGGTTTCAATCCAATTATAATATATATAAAATATCAAGAAAACTTGAAATTTTGAGCAATTTAAGTTTATATAATATGGTAAATTGAACTAATCACAACTTGAAATGTAACATTAAATTTTGAAGTAATAGATAAAATATAAATTAAAATTAATATGTTAGACATTAAATTGTCATTAATATATTAATTTTTTTTAAAGTCATGTCTTTTTATTTGTTAAGGAAGAATTTTTTTAAGGTAAATCTTGATTGCTAGTATAATATTGTGATATTCATTTGTTTCATGAAAAGTATTAAGGGAATTTGAAAGTAAAATCTTGTATTTAACTAGGACAATCTCAAATTTACCTTTACCATTAAGCAAATCATAGGTGATTACTCAGTGTTCTCGTTACTATTAGAAGTTTTTGTTAAAAAAGAGTAAAACTTTTCCTAAAATGTTAATGGAAGAAACTTCAATATGGATGCCCCCACAGAAAGACAATTATTCAGAAAGAAGCCAACCCCGTAGACCCCCACTTGACCCACACTGCTCTTCCACCTTTTGGTGGCAACCCCCTGTGAAAGAAAGTCCAATTATTTTAATTGGCATCCGAGAACATTTTCAACTATTGGCAGCATCCTGATTCCATGTCTTTGTTACGACATAATCCCACGTGGGATGTTTGTTAACCGGCCGGTCACTGCCTGCGGCCGGAGAGCAATGCAGTTCAGAGAAAGTCATATTTTAACGGATTATTTTTAAGGCATAGAGATCGTTATTGTTGCCTGAATTGTGTAACAAGAGACTACTCATAAAGTGGTTTAGTTATTGCTAGTCACATGCGGAATCAGTGGACTGTAACTTATATATTTATAATTATTTTTTATTAATTATAGTTATAAGTTAAAAGATAAAAAAAAAAAAGTAATAATCATAATTATATATCTATAAATCTCCGTCTATTTCTGGAATCCAACGCAGCATCTCATTGACTTCTTTTGAGTTTTCTTGTATTTCAAATAAGAAATGGTGATTGTATGTGTCGTGGAACATGAACCTCATTGAAAGTGCACATCAGGATACAACAGAAGGGCAATGAGAGGTTGAGGACGAAGAAGACCCCATTATTGTTGTAGATGGTCCAAATGGATGGCCCCAATTGGATCGAGGTGCTCCAGCCTGCCTGCATGCTCCCCACCAACCAACCTGTGAAAGGTAGTCTGTTGTACACTTTTAATAATTTATTTAACCAACTCATTTAAAGACTTGCTGTCAGAACTGCACGTCGCAGAACTGAATTGATGCCTTTTGTCACAAGTACCTGCCGCTGGAATTCTCTTTTACTTCCTGTTTTTAGGAATGAAGCTATCAGAAGGAAAAGGCGCTCCAGTATAGGGCCCTAGACTAGCTAAGAAGGAAAAGGTTATTTACATATCAAGAAGGGTTTTTTACCGATAGATCCCAAATATCAGAAGAAAATTCGACTAGCGAATGTGAGAAGATGTGGCAACTTTATTCGTTTGGTCAAGACTGAGGAATTTTAACAAAGATATAAAATCCAATTTCATCCTACTTTCACAGCAGACCAACTATACTTTTAGTTGATGAAGAATCTCCAACTATCCCTGTCCTCCTTATCAACCTACCCACCAACATGCATGTGTGCCTTTGTGTGTTTTTCTGTGTGTAAAACATGTGAACACTGTAATATATTTTGGATTTATTAAATTGAAAGTAATCTTGACATGTCGATCTTTATTATGCTTTCCTTTTCTTTTTACTGGTTAAATGTTCACTTCATGAAGTTTCCAAAAAAAACTCAAGCACCATCAAGACACAGGGAAGGATTGAAAAAAAAGAGAAAAAAAAAAAAAAAGAAACATGAGAGCATCAAATCTCTAAATAACTCCGAGCATTGACATTATTTAACGCACTCAAAAGAAGCCATTTTTCCAAGGCCTTTTATTTAGTAAAGGCCCAATCACTGGGATTAGAAACTTATCTCGCAGTGACACATGTGTTGATCCGATTAGCAGGGAAAATATTGGTCCTTGTCGCTCAATAATTCTAAAGTGACACATGTGCTGATCAGATCAGCAGGGAAAATATTGGTCCTTGTTGCTCAATAATTCTAAGATGTTTAATAATAGGACGTGTACCACATCCTTCATTCCAATTTAAGGATTTTGTCCTATGGCCTTTAGCCAGCAGGAGAATTAATGCCCACTAGCATCTTATTGAATTTTAGAATGCTAGCAATATAAGGAGACGCTGAGATTTTGACGCAAAAATGAAGTAGACCCACAAAAATATAATCAGAATTCTTGTTGAAATCACAAATGTTATTATGGTTGCATTTTTGTGTATTCAGGTCATTTATATTGTCAAAAATTTCGTATCAACTTAATATTTTTCCTTAATTTCCTAACAGATTTTTTTGACCCAGAAAAGGTAGGTGTTATTTTGTGAAAATGGATCCCACCCTCGTAGAGTACTTTTCTGTATTGATCAGAAGGAGAAAAGAGAGCGAGACACAGAGAGAGATTGGATCGTGTAGAAAAGTAAAGAAATGCAAAGAAATAAAAAAGGAGAATTATGAAAAAGAAGTAAACAGGATGGTCCAATTTCAATATTTGAAGGATGCCAACAGCAATATGCCCACCACAAGGAAAAGGCACGACTCCCGTTTCCATTTGCGTGTCAGCTATGCCAATTATGAGCCTGAGGGTTGCAAATGCAAGTGCGGGCCTTCATTTTTTGGCCCATGAAACAGTAGCTGTGGAGAGACACCTTATGAAGTTGGACTCCTTCTAGATTCATTTTTTCATGTCCTGGAAAAAAAAGAAAAGAAAAGGCTTGACGTGATCAATTTTCCCAATTTTTGCACAAAAAATTTATGTCCATGTCTAGTTTTAAGCAATCGTATAGTAAGTTCAATAAGTAATTCCCCCATTATAAAAAAATCCCCAGCCTCAAATGATGCATTGCAAATAATTGGACGATACTTAACTACTTATGGCTAGTTCAATAAATAATTTTTTCTTTTTATTTTTTTATTTTTATCTATTAGGAGACTGGTTTGGCCGTGAGCTACACGAGTTGTTGTCATTCTCAAAAATCGTAAACCTCCATTTGTAGAATTAGAATTAAGATCTCCAAGATAGAAATGTATGTTTTTAACCACTAGAGAATAAAGTAGCAAATCCAATATTTAGTACAAAATCAAGACGATATGGTGAGGTGCATAACTTTCATTATCCTTCAACCCAAAATTAATTGGTACCGTATTCACCACATTGAATCAAGTGGCAGTAATCTATATTAAAAACAGTCCCTTATTAGTAAATGAATCCTCTTTTGGGAATTTTTGGCACATTTCTATCCTTGATTTTACGCAAATTTAGTATATATTACCTATGCTCCTCATCACGAGAAAATTTTGATTCCTAAATCATTTTCATAAGTGAGACCCAAATGAAATAACACAAGAATATTATTTGGAGTAGCAACGAAAGAATCTTGTTGAATTTAATCTAAATTGATTATAAATTAAAAATTAGTGTTTAAATAGAAATTAGATAGTTAAGTTGTATTTGATATAATTTTAAAATTAAATTAGTCATAAATGTTATTAATTTTTAGTATATAAAGATTTAATTATCTTAATTTATTGTGTGGCTTGTGAGAATGACTTGATGTTTATATTATTAGATATATTTCTCAATTATTGTAGCATTTTAACATATCAATTAAATTATGAATGTTCATATACTTGTATAATAGTGATATGGGGTTTATTGATTTGATAATCATGAGTGTGAAGATAAGAAAATTAAGGAAAAGAAAAGAAAAAAAATAGAATGGTCTAATTTATATGTAACATCAACAATGAAGCATTTAAAACAAGAAGGAAAATTTGGATATGAAAAAGAATCTATGAGTTTATTTGAAATTTAAAATTATAAATAAGACAGTTGATATAAATACTTTAAATAGAAGATTTTGATATAAAAAGTATTAAATTAATGAAATATATAAAAATTATATTAAGTAGTAAAATCTATAAGGTTAAGATAAAGAATATAAAAAGTTAAGAGTAAAGAGAAATTTATAATAAAAGACTTATGAGTTAAGAATTGAAAATAATTTAATTTATTTTTTCATGTAAAATGAAAAATTGAGAGATGGAGTATTTATATAATTGTATTTTATTAATATTATATTATAAAGTACTGTAAAAAATTAATTTTTAAACTTTATTATTTAAAATTATATGTTATAAGTTCCCTAAAAAATTTGAAGTTCATGCAAAATTTGGCCAAAGTTAGTTAAGTAAAATTGTTAAGAAAAATTTAGATAATCTTATTAATGACAATGAGATTATTAGTTATATTTATAAATTGTAATTTTAAAAAAAGATAAAATAGTTTCAGATAAATTTGAAGTTAAAATAATAAAATTATTAGTATAATATAAATTGTTAAAAACAATAAAAACAAATCAAAAATTTGTAAGAAAAAATCACTGAAAATTTGAAGATTGTGCTAAAGTGAAGTAAATGCTTTGAATGATTATAAAAATGACTTAAAATTAAGGGAAATATTAAAGTTAATATTCGATAAAAAATAGAAAAATAATATTCAAATAAAAATTAGATAGTTAAGTTATACTTATTATAATTTTAGTATTATATTAAAAATAAATATTATTACTATTTAATATATAAGAATTTGGATATTTTAACTTATTGTGTGATTAATAAATAATGTTTTATATTTATTTTATTATATATATTTTTTAATTATTGAATGATATTTTATTATACTGATAAAATTATAAATATTCATATAATTGTCTAACAAAATATAAATAATAATTAAGTGAATTTTATTTATAAATTGAAAAATTTTAAATTAAGGTTTAATATTGTACTAAGAAATATAATTACTAAAGATCATATCATTATTTATTAGGTCAAACTTTAAAAACAAACATGAGCTTTTTAATGACCAACAAAAAGTATGAACGATCGCAAGTTAAAAATATTAAGCTTCCACTCAACAAGTCAAGTTTCCCACAACTTTTGTCTTCGCGATGCAACAAAAAAGTCAGAGACTTAAATTCTATGCTAAAAAATGTCCAATATATTTTAAATTTCCATTAAATCCCTTGTGAAGAAAAAAATGTGCCATTTTATTAATGTTAAATATGTAGTGAAGAGCTGGAGGTTAAGCTTCACCTCCTTTCTTTTATTTATTACCTCAATCATTAATTTCAATACAGTGAGAGCATATTAAATTTGTGGGTGAAAAAATATTGAAATTAACTGTGTCACAAAATGGTAGTTTGCAAGGAAGTAAAGAGTTAGTGGGAATTTATATAATATGTTTAAATTTACTAATGTGGATGCTAGTTTTTTAACTTGGTAATATGAAGGATTCTTGTTGGAGTTAATATATAAACTATATATTTGACCTTACATGATAACCCAGGTGTTTAAAATAACTAATTTCTCAATATAATATTAAAGTTTTTATGATTGGTATATCAGTCTAATTCTTTGAAGTGACCCCAGCTAAAATTTATTCAAAAACTATTGGATAGGAAATAAAACAAAAAGTTCTAGCTTGCTACTTGGAAATTTCATCTTAAAAGCTTGAACTTGTAGCTACGTGCATGCATTTCCAAATTTTTAATGAGAGAAAGAGAGAGCCAGCAGCAACAAAACATCGTGCACTTCAATAAGAAAATGGAAATAATATATGAATCTTATTTCTGGAGGGGGATGACCCAATGTGCAAAATGATATCTGACTTTGATGAAAAACAAGAATAGCCAAAACAAACATTTATGGAACCTAAGAAAACATTACTTACTACAGAACTTGAACTAGTAATATTTAGAATTTCCTACAGTAGCTGTACTCAGCATCTTATGTAGTGTTTGTGGAAATAAATGCACTGCATGTCAAAATGAGTCCACCCACAATTCCCCTGAATGTTTCAACTAATGTTATAGGCATCCCAGCTAGAAAGAAGAATAGGGTAATTAGCAACAAATTGACCACTTGATGAATAGGCTGATGACAATGGCATGACAGCAGCATCAACATGGTTCTCCATCTGATTTGTTGGCACCTGCGGTTCATGCGAGCGAGGAACGGATGGAAGACATGGAAGTCTAGCAAGTGGGTCATGCAGCTCTGCCTCTTGTGATGAAGACGAAGAAGAAGATGGCATTCCATTAACATTTCCTCCTATTATCTCACACACTTTTGGCATCATGGGTGCCATAGCTTGGTTGTCATTATAAGGCATTGCTGTGATACTTGGGTCGGTGACTTTATCTCCGATATAATGTGGACCTGCTGCCACATTGCTCAAGACTCGGTCTTCTGAGCTTGAATCAATATGTTGGGGGAGATATGGCAAGGACCATAATGATGGGTTATTGGGTGGAGATGGTAGGGGTTGAGGGATTGAAGTGGATGGCAAATTGCCCAAATCAACATTGAAATTGTAGGGAATTTGGTTGAACTTGAAGTCTTCATCATGAATCAAATTTTGTAGCATTGAATCTGAGGAGGAAAGGTAGAGCTGGTCTTGTTGATGAGCACTTAGAATGAGGTTAGGGTTTGCATTCATGGAGAAGATAAATTCTTCTTCAGAACCTCCATTGGAACTATGCAAATCAGTGAAGTTGGCTAAATTGGAAACATGATCATGAGAGATGAGCTTCTTCTTTATGTTTGAATTCCAGAAGTTCTTCACCTCATTGTCTGTTCTTCCTGGTAAGTGCTTGGCTATCTGCGCCCACCTGTACTTTGAAAGAAAAAATGCATATATACTTAAATGGGAATGAAATTTCTACTTAAAGATGATTACGATGTCAATAGCACGTGAATAGTTCAAAAAATGATAATTGAATAAGAACAACCAAGATTTACCTGAAAGGATTCCTCATCAAGAAAAATATAGAAAAAAATTAAAAAAGAAAATTCAATGCAGATGGAGAATTTGATAATAGATGACATTGGTTTGATGTATATACTTGTTGCCTAGGATGCTATGGAGTTCAATGATGAGTGCTGCTTCTTGGGGAGAGAAACCTCCTCGCTTCAGGTCAGGTCGGAGATAGTTTATCCATCTCAATCTACAGCTCTTCCCGCATCTCTGAAGCCCTGCAGAAATGAACATAATAGGCAAGGGAAAATTGAAGAAGAAGAAGACGATGAACTGAGTGATTTTGTGGAATGAAATGTCTAGAAAATAGAAAGGACCATTCTTCAACAAACAGAAAATTGGTTACAATGTTGTAAATTTGTGTGTGTGTGTGGAGCAGAGAGGAAAGAAATAATGAGTGAGTACCTGCATGTTTTGGAACTGAGCTCCAGCAGCCATGGCCATAGGTGGATATGTAGTTGATGAGCTTTTCGTCTTCCTCTGGTGACCACAGCCCTCTCTTGACTCTCATTTTGTTGCAGCATGAGTGATGCCCCATCTCTCTCTTTCTCTCTCTCTCTCAAAGCACTATGGCAGGCCAATGGCAGACTACAATCAGCTATTGGGTATTGCTACGAGACACAGTAAATAAACACGAACATCAACACAATTATATAGACTCATAATTAATTTATTTAATTATAATTATTAATTTTAATTGACACATCCTTTCATACCTAAGAATCCATGTGCTATGCTTGTATTGTTCTAAACATTATGTGGGAATGATGGGATGCACTGAACCATACACGAATCACACTTGCACCTCGGTGGTTCTGGTCCCTATACTTGAGAGGCTCCACCTTGGACCCATCCATATTTAGGAATGTGTATAATATACTTGCCGCTGTATATTATATATACACCTTAATAATGTACGAAATTTTCATATTATCTTATTTTTGCAGACTAGGAGCTCTTGAGGATTTTTTGATGAATGCAAAATATCAAATGTGTCTCAGTTTATGGATGGAATTTAAAGGTAAGGAATCTAAGACAACATTTGATGCAAATCAAAAATTGTCATTAGGCAGTTGGACCCATCAAATTGAATACTATCAAACCGTGGACTGCATGCAATTTTGCTGCAGATGATGGCCCATTTTGTAGTCTGAAATTTGTGTGAAGATTATTCCTATTAGAAACGATGGTGTCAGTATCAGTAGCAACCCTTTCTTTGCCAACTAATCCACAAAAAATTTTCATATTTCGTCTTTTTAATTTATTTTTTTATTCAGAGACTCATTAAATCGTATCTTACATAATTAATGTAACTTTCTTTTTTTTTTTTCCTATAAACTTCAGATTTTCTTTTCAAAATTAAAATCTGAGAGCTTAAAAATAAAAATCTAAATTTTTTTAACTATTCCAGTGTCCTGGGAGACACATGTAGGTGATTTATATGCTTTCTTTCTATTGCACTGAAGTGATACGTTGAAGTGTTCCATTCAGCGAGAAAAGAAGGAACATCTATGGAACAATAATTTCATTCGAATTCCTTTCGCTTGATGCACTGTTCCTTTTTACCCTCTCGATTCGGATTCTAGGCTCAATTACATTATAATACAACCTTCCTAATATGCATGCACTTTCAGTTATTCTCGCAAAATTCTTCCTCATAATATGAATCAAACTATCATTAAACCATAACACTAAAGCAAATGAAAAAGAAAAAAAGAAGTAAAAATGACCGTTAGCCATTGACCATGATTGACAGCTCTTGTCTAGTATTAATAGCCGATTCAACCCATAATATTTGCAAAAGTTACTAGCCACAAGATTGAATGTCAAAATTATATAAACCTTTTGTTTCAGATATAGAATTTGATTTTAAACTTTAAAAATATATCAATGAGACCATGAATTTGATTTTTCTTCTTTTGCCACTTATTGATATGATCATTAAGTTAAATCCTGGAAACATAATGACCGTGAGAATGATTCTTAAGCCAGATCCTTTTACCATAATAATGGGCAGGCAGCTAGAAAAAAAAGGTGAACTTGTTTGCCCGGCCTTCCTGGGAGTAATCACAATAATGCTTCCGTCCACTTACTATAATTAATACATTGCTACTATTTCCTCTAAAAGGAACTTTTAACCAATCCCCAAACAGGGGTCCTTGACATTTTGTGATGCTCTGAGTAATTTTCTTGTTTTCCTGCAATGAAAGTACTTTTGAAGAGCAATATTTTGTTAAACTCTACTTAGAATATCAAGACAAAAAGAGACCTATACAATAGGAACTAGGGTCCACACGCCATTGTACTATGTCCAATCCTACCCACCAAACTCCTATATATATCTATATATGTAGAATGAGTAATCTTTTTCAAGCGGTTTGCCAATATGATCCCCACCGTCACGCTCACTTTAATCATGGAATGCACATAAAAAGATTCAAACATGAGACTGTATTCACAAGATTCCAAATTCACCATAACAATATTCCATCGAGTATCTTAAATTTTGGACAAGATCAGTCGAGTTACGAACATAGTGTAAAATTGGAAATCTATAACAATGCATTTATGCAGGATTTCAAGTTTTGACAAGAACTATGATGACAACAAGAACAGGAATCGTACTAATATTCTCTCTCTATGTCATGGCACAACAACCGACATATCTTGTTTCAAGATACAAGCATAAATGGAGCTGAACGTGAGACTTTGTGCTAACCATCCTCTCTTGGACTGACTGCTCTCATCTTCTTTCTACCTACAACTAGTGGATGAAGACAGTAAACTTTCAATCATGTCGGAATTTTCTTGAATTAGTCAAATTGAAACCAAACCAAACTAACATTGGAGTCTCTGAGTATAGGGATGATATTTTTGGAAAAATTTTTAAGAAGGGATGAATACAATGCTCTATGAGATCAACATTTTCTAGATATTTCTTTTTGGAAAGTCACATAGATTATGAATATCAAGCCGTGATGTCAACATTACGAGAGGTGGTGAATATGATAATTCAGAGTGAAAATTGCAAGTCACATCATAGCTAACAATTAATTGAGGCCATTCAAACATGTTTCACACCAAGGCATGAACAAAGCAAATCGTCAAGCAATGGGAATCTATATAATTTAAGGGAAAGAATCACATGATGCCAATGAACACGTTTAATCCCTGCACATTACGAAAAGCAATTAATAAAGTAAAGCTTTGCGCTATGATTAAAGAATATATTCTCGTCAATAATTGTGGTTCAATGTCAATGCCTATTGTAGGGGTTACCTTTATTTGATTCTTCCAGATCATTGACGACAAGATATTTAAAGTGACGTAAGTTGGCTATAGCTTCAGTTATAAAAACAAAATTATTATTGATCAACCCAATAAAACCTCGTTGATGATTGGGAGTTTGATCAACAAATTCATATAGAAAGACTATTTCTATCACAGAAACTTGTAATTTGCGGGTTGTAATAAATAACCTTACCATTACACTAAAGTTTGTTTACTTTAGGGGAAACTCACGTACGGTCTATGTTCTTTAGTTCAGTGCAAAGTCTATGAGCCGAGAACCAATTCAGCACTGGACCTTCAATCCTTCTTAGAAAAGGAAAAAAAAAAACAAAAAGAACTGGACATTAAATTGCCCATAAATCCCCTGTAATTTTCATCTCCAGCTAAGAATAGACTTAAAGCAGGTTTTTGAGGGCATCCAAGAACATGGATTTGATTGTTATTCTTGCTTGTAAAAGAAAAAGTGACAATCAGAAATGCTTGTGATGGAAGAAATAAGACCAAATAAGATTCTTGATTTAATACAGCACCAGACTTTTTGCTTTATTTGGTGAGCCATCAGAGGACACCAGCTGTGGCTGATCTTTGTTTTTTCCTAGCTTATATCAATATAATGGCGGTACATGCAATTCGAATGTAAAGGACAAGTTACTCCATCATGATCATTGTGTTTTCCCAGCTTATATCATAATTTTTTCCCAGCTTATTCAAGACGTGGAAAGTTATACATTCGAGTTGCGAAAGTAATTTATACCTAAAATCGTATGTAGTTGTATTTTCTTTTACCTTGTCTCATATTCCACAACATTAGAGTCGTACTCTCAGACGCTACTCTTTTACATGCAAAAAAATGGCCAGGTAATTCGGTGTCTTCTCTTTACAGGAGAATGGTTTTGGTTTGGATTAAAATAATAATAATAATAAAGAAGGAATGGGTTTGGTTTGGGTAATTTTCATTAAAAGATTCTAAGGGAATACATGTATATCACTGGCTTTCTGCGCACAGATTAGACAGCATTATCTCCTCTATCTAATCGCAAGATGCCCACAAGTTCAAAGAAAACAAAAAAAAAAGAGTGTGATCAAATAAATCAAAACATGAACCACACACCTGATATCTAAGATGCGGTAGATTTAAATATTCAATTACTTCAACAAAATTCTTCTTAAACAAAGCAATTAATTGAACCAAAGGGATGATATTAAGATAATGACACTGAACAAGATTTTTACCCTGCCAAATTATTGTAGAGACATGCATTTCTAAAAACAATCAATACATGAAAACCATACAATAATCACTCATTGCAATCTCTTCTCAATTTAGTATTCATAATTTCAAGATAGAAATTTGAGTTTTTAACCACTTGACAACTCTAAAGTTAATTTAATAACTAAATAAATATTGAGATAATTTCTTCAATTAATTGATATAAATCTATTCATTATTATCATTTTATTTTTTTCAAATAAAATCCTCACTTTATAGTCTTAATGATTATTAACATGTGGAGACTCAATGCTGAATGTTTCAATACAATTATAATATATATAAATATATGGTAAAATTTGAAATTTTAGATAAATTAAATTTACAGTAAGTAGTAAATTAAACTAATTAAAATTTGAAATATAATATTAACTTTTATAATAGTAAATAAAATATAAAATTAAAAAATTATTATATTTAGATATTAAATTTTATTATTAATTAATTTATTTATTTTTTAAGTCATGTCTTCTCATTTATTAAGGACAAATTCCTTTCAAGACAAATCCCTAAATTATTAGTATAATGTTACAATATCCATTTGCTTCATGAAAAGTTTTGAAGAAATTTGAAAATAAAATCTCATACTTAACTAACACAATTTCAGATTTACCCTTATCATTAAGCTAATCATAGGTGCTTACTGAGTATTCTAATTACTATTAGAAGTTTTCGTAGAAGGAGAGCAAAACTTTACCTAAAAAGTTAATGGAACAAACTTTAATATGGATGCCCCCACAGAAAGACAATTATTCAGAAAGAAGCCAACCCCGTAAGCCCCCACTTGACCCACACTGCTCTTCCGTCTCTTAACGGCAACCCACTGTGAAAGAAAGTCCAATTATTTTTGTCAATTCTAAGGAAAGCTTGTCATACCTTCAATTGATGATCTCATTTTAATTGATATCCGAGAAAATTTGCAACTTTTGGCAGCATCCTGATTCCTTGTCATTGTTACGACATGATCCTCCGTGGGATGTTCATTAACCGGCCAGTCACCACCTGCTGCCGGAGAGCGATGCAGTTCAGAGAAAGTCATATTTCAACGGATTAGAGATACTGTCTAAAACTTCTAAAAATATGTTCGTAGTTTTGAATCTGACATTGAACCGTTCAATGGTGTGGTCTCTGTCTCGAAACCATAATCATTTTCACTATCATTCTTATTCTTTTTATTTTTTTTAATTCTTTCTCAAATCCGAAAAAGTGAAAACATTCTGAGACACAGTATTTGTTCTATCTTAAAATTTTTAGAATCATTTGAGTGATAATCACTGTAGTTAGTGTGAATGCGAGTGTGATTAAAGCAACCACAGTTCCTATTAATAAGGTATTGTGATAATAATAATCTGTTAGCGCAATTATATGGTCTAAATATAATATTTGGTTATTGTATATGTTTCCTTCTGTCCTGATTCTTACGGCTTTCTACTTACTAATATTATTTTTCAGGCATATAGATCGTTCTTGTTGCCTGAATTGAGCAACAAGAGACTACTCATAAAACGTTTAGTTATTGCTAATCACGTGTGGAAAATCCTTTTAATCACCAATAATCGACCCTAAAGGCCATACTCCACTGATTCGGAAAAACTACATGGCAAGCTGCAAAGTCTTTTCTTAAGCATTATTAGCTGCGGAGTCAGTGGACTCACAAATTGCACAATCAATATATCAATATCTACATAATAGATAATTTTGTTATCTATTACAGAGTCAATCGAACCACGATGCATACAATTAAAATAACTTTTTTCATTCTTTTAAATTTTATCTTCTCCTTTCATAATAAATATCTTATGAGAAATATATATATATATATATTAGAGTCAGGAGAATTCTATTTTTAACATTTCATTGAAGCTTGTTTTTTCAGGCTTTTTGGGTTATGTAAACAATGTTTTTTTATTGATGGAGAATGCTGTCTTTGAAGATTTTTGTTACCTATCAACTATTGGTAATCTGGAAAAGTAACGTTAAATGCTTTCAATCCCACAATAGATTCTGTGAAATAAATAGACCTGTTTATGCTAGGCTCAAGCCTAGACACAATGGGTTGAATTCCAATGGTCTATAGCTGCTTTGGATCGAAACCACAGCATTTATTATTAGGCTTTGATGTTAAAATTTTCAGACTCAATTCAAACCCACATGTCAAGCACATGTTGGGTTGAACATATGCTTACTTCTATGGCCCTGTGACGGGTAACGAAAACTTTGATAATGCAAATGTGGGCCAAGTGGCAACTCAACCATCCATGTCAGCATGACATCATCCCACTTGTCCCGGCGCAGATGAATCTTGCTCAATAGGAGGACAGACAGGTAATTGGATTTTCCTTTATCCTGTAGTCACTAATAAAAACCTGAAATCAGATTCAGACACACAAACGTAAAGACAAGTCAGAAACTCTTAGCAGTGGAGTATCAATGGCAGAGTCAAAGCCAGACCCAACAAAGTCTCCATCAGGCATGTACCCAAAAAAAGAAAAATCTCCATCATGCGTATACGTACATATTGATGATCTGCTGCATGTAAAAAGTTTGTTTCTTTCATATAATTGTTTTGTTTCTAATGGGAATTATTTATCTAGGTCTTTGGAATACATCCTAACAAAGCATTATTAGACTGTCAGTTGCTGGGCTTTGCATAGAAATGATCTTTGAATACATAACAAATATGTGTCGAGGCATATATGGATTATAGCTTCTTCCTGAAAATAACAGCTTTTTGGCTGTCTCTGCGTAGCTCCAAACTCTCTCTCTCTCTCTCTCTTTCTCACATACAAACAAAGGAAGAAAAAAGAAAAACCTTCTCATCACAATTCTATTGGGTGCCTTTCATTTTCATGTTCTTCTTTCCAATTCCATCCAATAAAGCACAATTCTTTGCAGAAGACTTTCTATATTTCGATCATCTTTGAACCTGCTTTTGTTGATTGTTAAAGAGAAATAGATATGTTTGTTTTATTGTTGATGTAACATACATGAAGCAAAATGAAGACCTATTGTGAAACTCCCTGGAAATATTTTTCAGGTAGAAATGTGGACGGAAATTGGCTTAGTTTAGGTTGTTTTGGTTTTGGAATGGAAAGGACCAAACTTTATGAAAAGAACTAAGGAAGTGGTTGAGGGTATAATTCAAGGGAAAAAATCACCACGCCGCCACGAAGAAACTCATTGAACAAGTGGTGACATTGATGAAGTGAAAGGACAAGAGGCATGAATCTACAACATCATAGCAAGGAAATGAACTGGGGTTTTGATATGTTCCGTGTTTGATTGATTGAGTAGCAGATGTTATAGTTGAATTATTGATTATTTAATTGGTTTTATGTGCATGTTCACTAATGGGAAAAATTGTAACTTGTTTTAGCTTTTGAAATTAAAGACCCTTTTTATTGTTGTGTATTGTGGACACAAAACATTCATATGTCAAATTCAAGTACAGTTGCTTGCCTCCCACTTATTCAGTGTTGCATTAAGATGGGGAATTCGACAAGGATTGGCAATCAATTTGGTGCATCTTTACATGTAGGTATCTGATCTTTACATGTAGGAATTTGTTTAAGTTTTTTCATTTTTTTTTTTTCCCTTGTTACTCTTCTATTTCCTTTTGACATGGAATAGGCCTCATGTGCATGGTATGCAGAAATGTTCTCGACCAGGTTCTTAGGCTTCCAAATTCGAAGATAAGAAGCTGGTCTGTGATTGTGATGGATGGGTTGCTTACCGGTTAGACGCTATGAGGTTTTCTGACTTGATTCTTTGTTTGTTAGTAGTAAACTTGACGTGTTGCAGAAACGTGATTGTTAGGTGTAATGTGTGGTCTCAATGGTTTACCGTATGTACTTAAAGACTAAACATATTTGACTAATCATTTTAATAGTACAACGTGTGAATTAATGGCTGAAACGGACTCAATTTATCAAGTGCAAGCAACTTTTCAATGCCTTGGTTTTTGCATCAGGAAGGGCAACTCTCAAAGTTCCTTTTATTCAACATTTTTTTTTTTATATGTTCTTAATTTTAATAATTTTTTTTGGATGTTATCATTTATTAGTGTTTAAAAATATTTTAAAGTTAAATTAAGTTTTAAAATATTTTATATTTAATTTGGCTGAAATGTCAAAATGTATCTTGTATTTGATGGTCCCATGTTTATCACATGTAATTAGTTAGTTATAATTAACAAAAATAATAAATGAAACCTTATAGTTAATCTTTAACTCAATCGTGTAGGAACTTTGCTTGGACTAATTAACAAAAAAATGCTCACTGGTGATGGTACGCGAGATTGAATGATCAAATCAACTCAACCAAAATATCGAGAGGAAGACATAAATGAATTTCCTTTTACATCCCTTCATGATTATATAACTTTCTGCTCTCTAGTTTTTGGAAAAGACTTTATGCGAATTGGACCACATCATTGAAAAGTTATCAAATAACAATGCTTGCAACTAACACACAACAGCAGTCTTTTTGGGAAAAAAAAAAAAACTATCACTTAACAGCAGTGCCTTATCCACCTAGACTCACAACAGCGGAGGAGAAAAAGGTGGTGGAGAGCTGTTTGACAGTGACTAATTTTATAGATTTTAAATACATGGATACAAAAATTCAACGTAAAATTGTATATCAATTGTAACTTATATATTTATAATTATTTTTATTAATTATGATTATAAATTTAAAAATATAAATATAATAATTAATAATTATAATTATATATTCATAAATTTGTGTGACATATAAGGGCACCATCTCGTTGACTTCTTTGAATCTTAGGTCAGTTTTTGAGTTTTCTTGTATTTCAAAGAAGAAATGGTGATTGTATGTGTCATGGAATCTGAACCTCATTGAAAGTGCACATCGGGATATACCAGAAGGCCAATAGGAGGTCGAGGACGAAGATGACCCCAATATTGTTGTAGATGGTCCAAATGGATGGCTCAGATTGGATCGAGGTGCTCCAACCTGCCTGCATGTTCCCCACATACCAACCTGTGAAATGTAGTCTCTAGTACACTTTTAATTAATTTATTTAACCAACTCATTTAAAAACTTGCTGTCAGAACTGCATGTCACAGAACTGAATTGATGCCTTTTTCCTCTTTTGTGTTAATCGGTCCCTGCCACAGGATTTTTTTCGACCTTTTATAGGAATGAAGCTATCAGAAGGAAAAGGCACTGCAGTATAGGGCCCTAGACTAGCTAAGACGTTTCGGTTAAAAAGAAATTGATAAATTAATTATAATTTTTTTAATTTAATTAAGTTAAAAAAATAAAAAATTAATTTTTTAAAAAAATAATATTATTAAAAAAATTTTATATTTAATATTTAATATTAATTTTATTAATTTAATTTTAATTAAAATAATAAAATTACTTAAATTTTAAATTTTTTAATTTAATAATAGATTAGATTTTTAAAAGCGGGGGAGACCAAAAAGATATAATCAGAAATCTGATTGAAATCACAAATGTTATTATGGTTGCATTTTTGTGTATTTGCGTCATTTATGTTGTCAAAAAATCGTCTTTTTTGTCTTTACTTAAAATATTTTTCTTGACTCAAAGTGGGTCCTAGCAGACTTTCCTGACCCAGGAAAGGGAGGTGTTATTTTGCGAAAATGAACCAGTGCTTTTCTGGATTGATCAAAGGGAGAAAAAAGAGAGAGAATCGGAGAGGGGTTGGCCTGTGTAGAAAGGTGAAGAGAGGCAAAGAAATCAAAGAGGATGAGAGGCGTGAGTTGTCAGGAGAAGAGAAAGTTAAATTTTCATCATTTGACAAGAGATCACAATCACTTGCTTGTGAAGCAATACCTCTACTCTATAGCTTCAGCAATGCAAGATAAGATGTAAGCTAAGGAACCCCAAGAAAAATTTGGGTGCAGCTCAGTGGCTGGCTGGTGGCCGGCTTTTTGGGAAATGGGATTGAAGAATTTGTTACGCTTTTCCACCTCCACATATCTCAGCAACTGTGAAAGGCTTCCCAATATGAGAATGTGTGGGAGAGATATATTGACACCATTGACGCCATCATCATTAGTTTCTAAACACAGGGAGGCAAGATTCTGGTGTTTGGTAAATGGCCATCAGTTTGGCTTCCGCAACCAGCAAGCCTTTTTCATCTACTGATGGTGTTGGCCTTGATCATCCAGGTTTGTTAATTGTCCTTCTCTGCAAAGTTATCGCTATTTTTGCAATGATTAATATTTCCCTGGTTGATGGCTTCTTGGTCTGTGAAGCTCATCTCTACAATTGAGTTTTCTCCATTCCAGTTGAAGTTCCAACATGCTTCCACCTACCTAACACATGCCAAAAAACAAAACATATGCATTTGGTTCCTCGATTAGTGGCCGGCTTCATCTATTTTTCCAATTTTGTTTTCCTTTTTATTGGAAAATTAGAAAGAATGCTATATTTTCATTCACAGCATTCCAACCTTATTTCTTCATAAATGCATATAGAAAAAATTTCTCAATCCAACGGTTGTTCAAAGTTCCTTTCTTTTTTATTTATCTGAACTTGTAGCTTGTATCCCATAGCCTTTGACCATCTTGTTTTAGCCTCCATGTAGGTCATGTCTCTCCAACTTTTAATACTTGATCAGGGGCAGGCCACAACTCAGAATCTGCACAAATTTCCGTGGGCTCAGAGTCCAGCTCCCAGGTGGGCTCATTCTCACTTTTTATTTTTACTGACCTTTTCTCTCTTTCAAAAGGATTATGAAAATGAGGTTACCAGGATGGTCCAATTTCAATATTTGAAGGATGTCAATATCATGCCAGAAGGACAAGCAGGAAGCATAGATGGAGCAGAAACATATTCAAAAGAAATGAGCAGAATAGGGTCCAGCCCACCAAGCTGTGAACATAAATGCCATGGTTGCACTCCATGCGAAGCAATTCAAGTGCCCACCACAAGCAAAAGGCACGACACCCATTTCCATTTCGGCATAAGTTATGCCAATTATGAGCCTGAGGCTGGAAATGCACTTGTGGGCCTTCATTTTGATGGCCATGAAACAATATCTCAAGAGGGATACCTTGTAAGTGTGGACTCTTCTGGATTCTTTTTTAGATGTTATGTTAAAAATGCCTGATGTGATCAATTTTCTCTCTTTCTGCACAAAAATTTTATGTCCATATCTAGCTTTAAGCAATCTTCGTGTTCTTGTTGTCTCTCGCATGCACCTTGGAGTTCCCTTTTATTTTTTTTTGTTATTTTGCAAAATAAAAAACACATTAAAGTGGAAAGTGACGAGTAAAAATGATGGAAAAACTATAAATGTGTCAAATTATACATAGTAAAAACTTAATTATAAAAAAACTGATTTTTCATTAAAAAAAAGATTAATAAAATACTTATGCTAAATAACTAATTTGTTATACTAAAATATTATTATAAAATAATAAGAATTGAATAATCTTATTTTATAATTACAAAATCAGTTACTTAACATGACTGTTCAAAATAATAGTTTGACTCGTACCTCCTTCCAAAACACTCCAAATTTGTGAGTTATTTACAATAACGTAAATTGAAGTACTGAGCACCCCTACAATATTTTTAAATTCGTCATCTCTCATTTCACTAATTTTTAATAAATTAATAACAGACTATTATTGCATTTTTTAAAAATATAACTAGAGAGTTTCTTAAGCAATTAGAAACTTCATGATTAAGCTACTACATGGCTTCTGGTAGCTCAATGTCACCAAGTCAAGAGTTTTATGATGTGAATTTTAGGAGAATTACATAAAAATAGGTTAATTATGGCAGATGGCAACCAATTTGTCGAGAATATTAACTTCATACTAAAGAAAGGTATTATTAAATTGGAGAAGTGGGCTTGTAAAATAATTAAATTTGGTGCCTTTTTTTTTTTTTTGATAATTTTAAACTTTAAAATTATACAAATAATTCTTGTTATTGAATCAATAAATACATTATGACCAAAAACCATCGATTATTCAAACTATATTGAAATTTAAAATACTATAAATAAATCAAAAAACTTAATACTAGATGATTGTTGTTGTAGATATTGCATTTCTTTAGAGGATTTAGAGTAGTCTAAACACTTTTTAATAAAAAGGATGTAACAAAAATTATTATTATTATTATTTAAATCTTGATAATCCAAGAACATAATTGTTTTTTAATTTTCTAATCACAGGGGGAAAATTATTTTTCTAAAATAAAAAAAAAAGTTTGTTGTCATTTTACCAAATTGACCCTTCCCCTCTCTTCGAGTCCTGCGGCTCTCTCTCTCTCTCACTCACTTTTCTTGGCAGCTTATTTTCAATTTACCACTTTTTTTGGCAGAAAATATTATCTAGTACCCAAAATGAAGGCAACTAAGGGATTATGTAGTCCGTTGCAATATATCTCAAAAAATTAAAGGCCCATTAAGAGTTCGTTGGGCCCACAGAGAGGCTAGAGGCTAGTCGACCAACAGAATTGGACTTATGAGAACAAAACCTCCCTCTCGTCTTGACGTAAAAAGCTCAAAATGAAAATTTCAAGGTTCTATTGAATCTGAAAAGTAGCCTCTGTCTATGTCACATTCGAGGCCTAGCGGCCCAACAAAAATTGGAAATTAAAAATTAATAATAGGTAATTTGATTAGTTTAAGCAAATGTTTAATGGGGTTAATCCGTTAATAGGGTTGGTTCGAAGTAGATTGCGAAAGTGACAAAACATATCCTTTCTTTAATAGGATTTCAAGTTTTGACAAGAACTATGATGACAACGAGAACAGGAATCGTGCCAATATTCTTTCTTTATGTCACGGCACAACAACCAACATACCTTGTTTAAGATGTCCATTCAATGTTTGGGAAGCAAGCAACCATAAATAGTAAACCATTCCAAAATTTCTGTTTCTTGTCCTTTTCAAGATACAAGCATAAGACGAGGTGGTTCATTGATAAGTCTTTCAACAATGAAATTGATAAGAGATTAAAGTTGCAACTCTAGTGTTTATGCACATCCTAGCTAACTTGTAATGCAAATTGTTGACTATCATGCCTAAACGCAGAGCCTAGACTCTCGAGGTTTTAATACAATTATAACAAATATAAATATTTAAGAATATTTCATATTTTTAAGTAAATTAAATTTATATCATATAATTAATTAAATTAATTAAAACTTAAAATATAATGGTAAATTTTAAAATTATAAACAAAATATAAGATTTAACATTAATATATTAGACATAAAATTTTATTATTAATCTATTTATTATTTTTAAAATTATATCTTTTCATTTGTTAAAAAAAATTTTTTTAAGTAAATTCTTGATCATTAATATAAAAATTTAATATTTATTTATTTCATTAAAAATATTAAAAATTTTTAATAATCTCAAATTTACCTTTATCATAATTAAGTTAATCATAAGTGGTTACTTAGTGTTCTTCTTACTAACTGAAGTTTTTGTAGAAGGAGAGCAAAACTTTACCCAAAGAGTTAATGAAACAGACTTCAATATGGATGCCCCCACAGAAACACAATTATTCAGAAAGAAGCCAACCCAATAAGCCCCTACATGACCCACACTGCTTATGACATCAGAGAATATTTGCAACTTTTGGCAGCATCCTGATTCCTGGTCTTTTTCTTCTTTTGTGTTAATAAGTCCATCCCCACTGGATTTTTTTTCTTGCTTTTATGGGAATGAAGCTATCAGAAGGAAAAGGTACTGCCGGATAGGATCCTAGACTAGCTATGATTTTGGTAATGCAATCAGCATTCTTGTCGAAATCACAAAGGTTATTATGGTTGCATTTTTCTGACCCAGAAAAGGTTGGTGTTATTTTGGGAAAATGGACCCCACTCTAGTGGAGTACTTTTCTGGATTGATCAGAGAAAGAAGAGAGAGAGAGACACAGAGATAGATTGGCTTGTGGAGAAGGGCATAGAAAGGCAAAGAACTGAAAGAGGAGGATTATGAAAAAGAAGTTAACAGGACGGTCCAATTTCAATATTTGAAGGGTGCCAACAACATCATGCCCGCCACAAGGAAAAGGCACAACTCCCGTTTCCTTTTGGGTGTCAGCCGAGCCAATTATGAGCCTGAGGGTTGTAAATGCAAGTAAGGGGCCTTCATTTTATGTCCCATGAAACAATAGCTCTAGAGGGACACCCTGTGAGTTTGCACTCCTTCTAGATTCATTTTTTCATGTCCAGAGAAAAATAAAAATTGTTATTATTATTACTATTTATTTTAATTTATTTATTATTTATTTGGTTGTTCGACTGAGTGGAATGAGACGAGTAAAAATGATAGGAAACCATAAATGTTACCACGAGCAAATGTTACCATGCACAATCGTGAAACTGAATTTCCAACTCCTCGAAGACTCTTGTTTGTTAAACTCCTATAATTTCTCGCGTATCAAATCCGTGCAAATCGTTGCATGGTTTAAATGTGCTCGGGACCATTATTGGCACATTATTTAGAAAAATAAAAACGGTATTTTCTTTTCACCATTGGCTGTTACAAATCCAAAATTTTCAAAGAAATGATACTTAGTTATTATATGTGATACTAATTTATTAAGAGATAAATTTTAACTATAATAAAAAATATTTAATTTATATAATTAAGTCAATTTAATTTATATTTATAAATAAAAGAAAAAGTAAATATTATTAAAAGAAATGAAAACTTACTAAGGTTGGGATAGAGGGCTAAAGTTAGGCGGAGGCAATCCTTTTAATGGCAAATGGTATAATTTTATCAGTAAAAAATTGACAATCACAGACAGAGATTGGAAAAAAAAAAAAAAAAACAAAAAAAAGGAAAAAACTCTTGGGTCGGAAATCTACTATAACGGTCACAATGGGTGATAATTGCATGGAGCCCGCGAAGCATTTGCTAAAATTACCGTACGATGTGTCGGTGCCTTATCCTTGATCTTGCAATTTCCATGAAATTATTGGCTAACTCAGCAATAAGAAATAGCCTTCAATAAGAAAATCGAAATAATACATTTATCTTACTTAAGGAGGGGATGACCCAATGCGCAAAAATTTATATGACTTTGGAGAAAGACAAGAAATAGTCTAAACACACATTTATGGAAACTCAGCAAACATTACTTACTACAGAACCTGAACTACTAACGTTTTGAATTTCCCACAGTAGCCGTACTCAATGTTTGACGAAATAAATGCACTTCTTGTCAAAATGAGTCCACCCACGATTCCTCTTAATGTTTCAACTAATGTTTTAGGCATCCCAGCGGGAAAGATGAATAGGATAATTAGCAACAAATTGACCACTTGATGAATAGGCCGTTGACAATGGCATGACAGCAGCATCAACGTAGTCCCCCATCTGATTTGTTGGCACCTGCGGTTCATGCAAGCGAGGAACGGATAGAAGACACGGAAGTCCAGCAAGTGGGTCAAGCGGCTCCGCCTGTTGTGATGAAGATGAGGAAGAAGATGGCATTCCATTAACATTTGCTTCTATTGTCTCCCACAATTTTGGCATCATAGGTACCATAGCTTGGTTGTCATTATAAGGCATTGCTGTGATACATTGGTCAGTGACAGTATCTCCAATATAATGTCGACCTGCTGCCACATCGCTCAAGACTCGGTCTTCTGAGTTTAAATCAATACATTGGGGGAGATACAGCAAGGACCATAAAGATGGGTTATTGGGTGGAGGTGGTAGGGGTTGTGGGATTGAAGTGGGTGACAAATTGCCCAAATCAACATTGAAATTGTAGGGAATTTGGTTCAACTTGAATTCTTGGTGATGACTCAAACTTGGTAGCATTGAATCTGAGGAGGTAAGGTAGAGCTGGTCTTGTTGATGAGCACTTAGAGTGGGATTAGGGTTTGCATTCAAGGAGACGGTAAATTCTTCCCCAGAACCTCCATTGGAACTATGCAAATCAGTGGAGTTGGCTAAATTGGAAACATGATCATGAGAGATGAGCTTCTTCTTTATGTTTGAATTCCAAAAGTCCTTCACCTCATTGTCTGTTCTTCCTGGTAAGTGCCTGGCTATCTGTGCCCACCTGTACTTTGAAAGGAAAAATGCATATATACTTAAATGGGAAAGACATTTCTACTCAAAGATGGTTACAATGTCAATAGCATGTCAATGGTCCAAACAATGATAATTGAATAAGAACAACCGAGATTTACCTAAAAGGATTCGTCATCATCAAATATATTAAAAAAAGTCTTTATAAAAAAATCAATACAGATGGAGAATATGATGATAGATAGATAATATTGATTTGTTGTATATACTTGTTGCCTAGAATGCTATGGAGTTCAATGATGAGTCCTGCTTCTTGGGGAGAGAAGCGTCCGCGCTTCAGGTCAGGTCTGAGATAGTTTATCCATCTTAATCTACAGCTCTTCCCACATCTCTGCAGCCCTGCAGAAATGAATATAATAGGCAAGGAAAAAAGAAAAGGAACTGAGTGATTTTGTGAAATGAAATGTATATAAAATAGAAAGGCACAGAAAATTTTGTACAATGTTGTAGACTTGTGTGTGTGTGTGTTTGTGTGTCGAGCAGAGAGGAAAGAAATAATGAGCGAGTACCTGCATGTTTTGGAACTGAGCTCCAGCAGCCACGGCCATAGGTGGATATGTAGTTGATGAGCTTGGCGTCTTCCTCTGGTGACCACAGCCCTCTCTTCACTCTCATCCTGTTGCAGCATGAGTGATGCCCCATCTCTCTCTCTCTCTCTCTCAAAGCGGTATGGCAGGCGAATGGCAGACTACAATCAGCCAATGGGAATTGCTATTACAGTGAAAAGCGGCCAGAGAGAAACAGAAGTGCAGGGAAAAGGGACATTGGGAAGGGTATTTTTAACACATTACACGCTATTCTATATGCTATCTATTTATATTATCAAAAGAGCTGGAGCAGTGTGAGTAGACTTTTCATGGTGGTGGCCGCTTTGCTATACAAAAGTTGATCTATATAACAACACTGCACCCAAAAAAAGAAAAACAAAAAAACTAACTGACAAGAACAAGAACCGTACTAATATTCTTTCTTTATGTCATGGTAAAACAACCAACATATCTTCTTTAAGGTCTCCAATCAAAGTAAATAGTTCGCATTGTTTGGTGAGTAAACAGCCATAAATAGTAAAACTTTCCAAAATCTCTATTTCTTGCCCTTTCCAAGATACAAACATAAAAGGGAGCTGAAAGTGAGACTTTGTGCTAACCAAACCCTTTTGGACTGACTTCTCTCATCCTCTATCGACTTACAACTAGTGGATTAAGGCAGTAAACTTTCAATCATGTTGAAATTTTCTTGAATTAGTCCAATTGAAACCAAACCAGACTAATAGTTGAGTCTCTGAGTATAGGAATGGTAATTTTGGAAAAATTTTTAAGAAGGGATAAATACAATACTCCATGAGATCAACATTTTCTAGATATTTCTTTTTGGAAAGTTCCATAGATTATGAATAATAAGCTGTGATGTCAACATCATAGCTAACAATTATTTAACGCTACCCAAACATGTTCCACACTAAGGCATGGAATCTATATAATGTGAGAGAGAGAATTACATGACGACATTGATCTTTGTTTCTTTTTGCCTTATTTGGTGAGCTATCAGAAAACGCAAGGTGTGGCTGATCTTTGTTTTTTCCTAGCTTACATTGAGATATCAATATAATGGCAGTACATGTAATTAGAATGCGAAGGACGGACCTTAATTCAAACATGAAATGCACATGGAAAGATTGGAACATGGGACGTACCCTAGTTCACTCGTTCCCAAATTTGCCCTAATAATATTCCATCGAGTATGTTAAATTTTGGACAAGATCCGTTGAGTTACAAAAATGGTGTAAAATTACGTTGATGCAGGATTTGGTGTTTTTTTCTTTATGACATGGCAAAACAGCCAACGTATCCTGTTTAAGATGTCCATTCAGAGCAAATAGCTCTCAATGTTTGGTAAGCAAACAAACATAAATAGTTAACCATTCCAAAATTTCCATTTCTTGACCTTTTCAAAATGGAGCTGAAAGTGAGACTTTGTGCTAAGCAAACCCTTTTGGACTGATTTCTCTCATCAGCTTGAGTTATAAAAGCAAAATTATTATGAATTAACCCAATAAAACTTCATTGATGATTTGGAGTTTGATCAACAAATTCATACATGCATGTTTACATATATGTATCAATACTCCTATTTTTATATATAGAAAGACTATTTTCACAACTGAAATCTATAGTTGTGGGTTATAATAAAATAATCTTACTATTACACTAAAACTCGTGCACTTTAAGGAAAGGTCATGCGTAGTTTATTCTTTAGTTCAGTCTATACGTATGGGAGTGCAAAGTCTATGAGCCAAGAACCAATTCAGCATTGGACCTTAAATCCTCCTTAACAAAAAGGAATTGGACATTATATTGCTTATAAATCCTCTGTAATTTTCATCTCTAGTTAAAAATAAACTTAAAGAAAAGCTTTGAGGGCATCCAAGAACATGGATTCGATTTTTATTCTTGCTTGTGAAAGAAAAAGTAAGAAACTGTAATGCTTGCAATGGAAGAAATAGGACCACTAAGATTTTTGATTTAACATAGCACCAGACTGTTTTCTCTATTTGGTGAGCCATCAGAGGACACTGGCTGTGACTGATCTTTGTTTTTTGCTAGCTTTCATTGAGATATCAATATAATGGCAGTAAATGTAATTAGAATGGGAAGGACAAACCTTTTTAATGAAACGATAAGATTATTCAATCATGACCTCTAAGTTACGTGCATGAGTCCTAGAAAGTCATACATTCGATTTACAAAAATAGTTTTTACCTAAATTCATATGTTGTTGTACATTCCTTGACCTTTCCTCAAACGTTGCAACATGAGTCTCACATGTCTTTATCTTGTACAACCCCATCTTAAATTATAGCTCATGACCTCGAGATAAAAGTTTGAGTTCATAATGGGTATTCAGACAATTCTATTAATTAATAGATGTAAATTTCTTATTTTATTATTAATTAAAAAAAAACTCTTTTAATAATCTTAAAAATTATTAGTATGTGTAGACTAAATATTATAGGTTTCAATGCAATTATAATATTTATAAATATTTAGAAAAATTTGAAATTTTTGGTAAATTAGGTTTATATTATATGGTAAATTAAATTAATTAAAATTTAAAATATAAAATTAAATTTTCAAGTAATAAACAAATTATTAAACTCAAAATTGATACATGAGATATTAAATTTTTTATTGATGCTTTTTTTTTTTTAAGTCATACCTTCTCATCATTTGTTTAGGAAGAACTTTTTTTAAATAAATCTTAATTACTAATATAATATCATCACATTCATTTATTTTATGAAAAGTATTAATGAAATTTAAAACTAAAATTTTGTACTTAATTAATACAATCTCAAGTTTACTCCTATAATTAAACTAATCATAGGTAATTACTTGGTGTTCTCGTTACTATTAGAAGTTTTTGTAAAAAAAAGAGTAAAACTTTACCTAAAAAGTTAATGGAAGAAACTTCAATATGGATGCCCCCACAGAAAGACAATTATTCAGAAAGAAGCCAACCCCATAAGCCCCTACTTGACCCACACTGCTCTTCCACCTTTTCTTGGCAAACCCATACGAAAGAAAGTCCAATTCTTTTATTCAATTCTGAGGAAAGCTTGTCATACCTTTTTCTTTCCTTCAATTGAAGATCCCATTTTAATTGACATCCGAGAAAATTTGCAACTTTTGGCAGCATCCTGATTCAGGTCTTTTTTATGACATGATCGTACGTGGGATGTTTGGCAACCGGCTGGTCACTGCCTGCTGCCGGAGCAACGCAGTTCCAAGAAAGTCATATTTTAACGGATTATTTTTCATGCATATAGATCGTTCTTGTTGCCTGCATTGAGTGACAAGAGACTACTCATAAAAAGGTTTAGTTATTGCTAATGACGTGTGGAAATCCTTTTAATCACTAATAATCGATCCTCAAGTCCGCTGATTCTGAAAACCTTCATGGCAAGCTGCAAAGCCTTTTTTTTTTCAAAGCTTTATTAGCTACGGAATCAGTGGACTCACTAATTGCACAATATCGATATCAATAGTTGCTTTGGATCCAAACTACAACACTTATTAGGCTTTGATATCAAATTTTTCAGACACTCAATTCAAACCCACATATCAAGCGCATGTTGGGTTGAATATACGCTGACTTCCGTGGCCCTGTGACGTGTAACAAAAATTTTGATGTTGTAAATGTGTGCCAAGCGGCAACTCAACCGTCCATGTGAGCATGACATCATCCCGCCTGCCTCGGCACGGATAAATCTTGCTCAATAGGAGGACAGACAGAAAATTAGATTTTCCATCAACCCGTAATCACTGATCAAATCCTAAAATCAGATTCAGACACACAAGCCTAAACACAAAGTCAGAAACTCTGAGCAGTGGAGTCTCAATCAGGTATGTACCCACAAAAAAAAGAAAAAAAAAAATCTCCAACATGCGTATATATACATATTGTTGATCTGATGTATGTACAAAGATTGTTTCTTTCATATAATTGTTTTGTTTCTAATGGGAATTATTTATCTTGGTCCTTGGATTACATCTTAACAAAGCACTATTAGACTATTAGTTGCTGGGCTTTGCATAGAAATGATCTTTGAATACATAACAAAAAAGGGGTTTTGATATGTTATAGTTGAATACTTGATTCATTAACTTGTTTGATATCCATTTTCACTAATGGAAAAAAAATTGTAGCTTGTTTTAGCTTTTGAAATTAAAGCCTCTTGTTTCTCTGGCTGTAGTGACAGTACTGAATTTCTTGTTTGCAATGGAAATGTTGTTTGAGGTTGTTCATTCGTATTACCTAATGATTTACTAAGCCAAGTTTTAGGAATTGAACTATCTTAAACTACCCTCTGCCAACGTTTTTCTATGTATTTGCATCATTTCCTGCATAAATAGCATGTGAGATAACTTATGCTTCGCCATAACCTCACCCATCTCCACCTCCAAGTGGATAACAATGTCTGCAAGGTTCACATTGGCTTCTTGGAAGTTTTCGCTATGAATATTATGGGTATCTCTCCTCCGCAATACCAAATCCAGTTGGATGACAAGAAGAGAAAAAAAAGGAAAAAATCCAAGTTGAATTGAAAATTGTTGGTTAGAAAGAGCTTAAGTCAATTAAATTGTCACTCTAGATTTTGCTCAAAATAGAATGTAATAATGGAAAAAGATTTATGTTCCTGATCTAAGTAAAATTTACAATTAAGGTTTTGTTATTGTTGTGTATTGTGGACACAAAAAATTCATATATCCAATTCAGGTACTGTAGCTTGCCTCCCACTTTTTCAGCGTAGCATTAAGATGGGGAATTTGACAAGGATTAGCAATTAATTCGGTGGATCTTTACATGTAGGAATTTGTTTAAGGTTTTTCTTTTTTTTTTCCTTGTTACTCTTCTATTATCTTTTGACATGGAATAGCCCTTATGTGCTTGGTATACAGAAATGTTCTTGGCCAGGTTCTTTGGCTTCCAAATTCCAAGGTAAGAAGCTGGTCTTTGATTGTGATGGATGGGTTGCTTACTGGTTAGAAGGTATGAGGTTTTCTGACCGTATGTACTAAAAGGCTAAACATGTGTAACTAATCATCTTAATAATATAATGTGTGAATTAGGGTCTGAGACATTCAATTTATCAAGTGCTAGTGCTTTTTAACACAATAACAAGAGGAAAAAAGAGCATGCTTCCTTTTTCCCATGGGAACCCAGACTCCAATACATAACCTGGGACATTAAATTGACCTTAGTTTGCATCAGGAAGTGTAACTCTCAAGCTGTGGTCATCACATGTAAGTGCTCTGTCCATGTTGTGTATCGTTTCAATTGTATTTTTATTTTTTCTTTTGAATTTCCCATAGAATGTTACTTTGGAATCAGGAATTAGGGCAATCAGTGAACATAATTTAATTGTTGAATTTGCTTTCTTAGTGACAATAGTTGACTGTAAATGTTGAAAATCCAACAGGATGTACTCAGGCGTTGTTGCTGGAGCCAGGGAGGCACTATTTTTTGGTGTCCGATCTATATCAATATCACTAAACTGGTGAGTTGATGATCTCTTGCAAATGGTCATCACTTTGTTATTGCTTATAAGTAATTCATTGGAATTATTCTCTATTGTAGGGAGAAGGATGAAAGCCCAGAAAGTGATTTCAAGGATGCAGTCGCTGTCTCTTTGCCATTTATAAATGCTTCTATCAGAGATATAGAGAAGGGGTCTTTCCCCGAGAGTTGCTCACTCAAAGATGGAAATCCCCACTTCACCATCTGAAAACAAGGTAATCGTTTCCCCATCTTTCACGGTTCGCTGAGGAATGACTCCTGACCTACCAGTACTCAACTAAACTCACTTTTTTCAATGGACTTTTGGTCGAGTGGTATTAAAGATCCCTCGTCAAAACACTTGGGAATGAGTTCGATAAGCCACTCGGAGTTATTTGAGTGGCCCTTCACCTACAAGGCTAGGGACTAGGCTGAAATTAGAATCCCAATCCTCCTGGAAGACATAAATATAAAAAAAATAAAAATAAAAATGAACGAGTTTAATTTTTGTGTCATACCCCAAGAGAAGATAAAAACTACTTTTGTATTAATATTATTTAATTATACTTATTAATTATTATATATTAAAAATATATAATAATAATATAATTATATATTTATGAATTTGACGTCTATTTATTTACGTCTTTAAAACTTATATTTTTAACAAAAGTTTGAGGTGGATTTCTGCACAAAGTAGATTTGACATCTTAATAGCAGACAGCTAGTGAGGCATTGGGGCTAGGCAACCTATGTTGGCCAACGTGGGAGGCTGAACGCGTAGCACTTTCTCTTCCATGGAATAGAATTTTATGCTCGAAGCATCATCTTGTTTATGAATTCATGCCCAGTCGAAGCTTGGCAGATCATCTTTTTATGAGTAAGGACTGATGGGAGAATAGCAAGAAAATCAATGAATTAACATAAGGTACTTGATAGAGTAATGGCTTGAGATTTGGATTGATTATGCAGGGAGCCCCTACTGAACCCTTATCTTGGAACTTACGGCTCAAGATAGCCATTGGAGCTGCTCGAGGTATGGCTTTTCGGCATATGTCACAGGTCATTCATAAAGGCTTCATTCCCTCAAATATACTGCTTGATGGGGTTAGTTTTCACTTCAATTTTTTTCTTCTGTTTTTTGAAACGCATATCAAATTTTAAAATATAATATGTCAAAAGATTTAAATGTTAAAAATGGTAGAAAGACTTTTCCTTTAGTTAATTTGTGGTTGGAACACCGTTGCAACAACTTCACGTTTCTTTTTCTTCTAGGACATGAAGGAATCCACTAAAGAAAGAAAAAGCAAAAATCAAAAGGCCATTTGTCTCTTTCTTAATGTGCTGTAAACGCCTGAAGCTAAAAGGAAACAGAGTCTCCTTATTAGGGTCTAGTCTAGAAGCATCTGTCATTCAGGATTAGCCTTTCGCTTTAACGTGCAATCTACTTTCTCTCTCTTTCTCTCTCTCTTTGCTGAGAACTACAATGCTAAACTATCAGGCTTTGGCTAGGCAAGAGAGGGGCCTATTGAGGGACATTCACCTTTGACCACCAGGGTGATGGGTACCAATGGTTATGCTGCTCCAGAAGACATTGCAACCGGTAATAATTTATGTGCAAATTACGCAATTTGTTGTATTCCTTCTCCATCAATTTTGGGACGTGATATGTCCCAATGGTTCTTCCTAGTTGCAGTGAACAACCTCACTAGACCAAAATTTTTAGACTAGTATAAAATCTTTAGAATTCGTCTCAAGTAAAAAAAGAAGTTCTACGTCCTTAACGAGGATCTTCCTACTCTTGGTGATGAGGAAGAAGTGGAGGCATATATTTAGCATAAGGATGATGATGATCATGCTACATGTGTGATGTTAGCTAGTTGTCTCTTAAACTTCAAAGGTGACAAAAGAATATTATGAATGCCTGCACAATAATTCTGCTTCTTAAGAAGTTGTTTGATATAAAAACTACAACTAAAAGATATGAGATCTTAAAGGAATTGTTCTAACATAAGATGGTAGAAGGATCTTCAGTGAATGCTATTATTTTGAAGATTAGTTACGTTGAGAAACTGGGCTGATTGTATTTTACCATAAATTTAGAGTTAAGCATTGACTTGATCTTGTAGTCACTATCTTAGGTTTGTTCATAGTTTATTGCGAACTTCTCTATGAACAAGTTGGAAGTTACATTAGTTGAATTATTGAATATGCTTAAAACTAAAAAGCGAACACTAAAGAAAAAGGCCCAAGAAGAAGAACAAAAAAGGAAAGGCTTCAGCAACCAAGGCATTTCAATAAGTAGTGAAGTGAAAAGGACAAGAGCAAAAGCACTTGCCATTATTGTGGTCGAGAAGGCCACTAAAAATAGAATTGCAAGATTTATCTTGCTAGACTAAAGGTGAAGAAGTTTGGTGAAACCTTTGGTATAGGTATGTTTATGATTGAGATAAATCTTTCTACTTTTGTTTTATTACTTGGATATTGGATATTCAATATTAGATATTGGATATGGTTCTTATATTTGTAGAAATATGTAGGAAATCATCAGGAATAGATGGTTTAAGAAAGGTGAGGTCAACTTATGATTTGTAAATGAAGCAAGAGTTGCTATATTAGCCATTGGAACTTATAGTTTACTTTTTCCTTTTAGCCTAATAATAGAACTAAAGAATTGTTATATGTTCCTATACTTTCTAAAAACATCATTTCCATTTCTAATTTAACTTTAAGTGAATTGACTTTTACATATAATGATAAAGGTTATTCTTCTTAGAAAAATTATATTTATTATAGATCTGATATTTATATAAATTGTTTATATAAGCCTGATCAAGAAGGTTAAGTTATATAAGAATTGTTACTTGGATCTATTTGATTATGAATCACATAAAATATGTGAGTTTTGTTTAATGGATAAAATAACTGAGACTTCTTTAAAATGAAAAAGAGTATGTGTAATGAGTTATTAGGATTCATACAAGTAGATGTATGTGGTCTTAGGCAACACATGAAAGAAGCGGTTTGTTTTATTTCATTACATTCACAAATAATCTATTGAGATATGTTATGTGTATTTAATGAAATACAAATTTGAGTGTTTCGAAAAATTCAAAGAATTAGAAATGAAATAGAGAAACAAACTAGTAGAAGTATTATAATTTTATGATTAGATCGAGGAGGTGGATACTTAAGAATTTGGAGTTTACTTGAAAGTGAATGAGTTTTTGTCTCAATGGACATCTACTTAAACACCACAACATAATCATGTTTCTAAGAGGGGAAATATAACCTTATTAGATGTGGTTTGATCTTTAATGAGCCAAGTTGATATTCCTTTATCTTTTGGGAAGTCCTATGATTGACAATCATCTACCAACCGTTGTAAAACAAGAGGTCATTTGGGAAGGCCTCTTTTCGGAATGCCCTATTTGCATTATTATGCAGCACGGGATATGACAAAATATTTGACTTATCATTTCCATTTCCACCCTGATAAATAGGTCATTTATTTGACAAGAGTGATGTACATGGCTCTGAGATGCTTAGAACAAGATCCCAGAAGCCGTCCCCATATGGATGAAGTTGCGGAGGCGCTGGAACAAATAGAATCAATGATGGGACAACCAAAATAGAAATTCCCACTTCTATGTATTGTTTGCGTATCCGTCGAGCATCCTATCCAGAATTGGATACTTTGAACATCCTAGTTTTTGCTCGGTTTTATTCTTGGGAAAGTAAGGAAAGGCCGAATCTTGGTGCGACTATAAGACTATTAAATTATGACTTGAGCAATTGTGTAAAATTCAAAGCAATTCTAATTTCTGCTGGTTATCTAAATTCATGTATATATTTATTTTCAAATGTAAAGTGTGTAATGAACTATTTCTTTTAAGAAATCGATGGTCACTATAATAATTTTTATTAGTCTAAACTTTTCAAGCCACTCAATCGAGTTATTTCACATTTTTAACGGAGATAGAGAACGAATTTTGTGTGAGGACAAAACAATTTGTGTGTATATATATTGTGGGGACAAACATGACCATGTGTAATGAATACGAGAAAATGTGTAACAAGCTATCAAAACTGCTGCCGGCTTCTTAGTTCCGGTTCTTTTTGTTATAGTTTGTGATATAGCAGGTTAACGAAAATAAGATTTATAATTGATTAATAAGAAGGAATAATAATTTTTAAAAGAAAAGTAAAAATAAAATTAATATTTTTATTAAAATATTTATTTATTTAAATTTTTATAAATATTTAAATTTTAAAATTTATATATATTTATAGAAAAAATTTACTAATTAAGAAAATATTTTATTTTAAATAATAATAATTAATTAAAAAATATTTTAAAATATTTAAATAATTTATATGTATTTTAAATAAGTTAACTAAAATTTATAATTATACTAAAATATTATGAAATAAGTGAATAAATTACAAAATAATAATTATAATATATTTATTAGAAAAATAAAGAATACTCCTTGTGACATGTTCTACATTAGACCCTCCACTAGAAAAAAAGCTTGTCCTCAAGTTGATAATGGGGAACTGACGTCTTCCATATCATAGAAACAAATACTTAGATTATGTTTTCAACATGCTCCTATGACTTATTTTGTGAATCATGATGTGATCAATGACATCAACAAATAATGATGTCAAATGTTTAGCTATTTGACTATCCACTTCAAGAAAATCAATAAATACTAGAGGTAAAAAATTAATAAGATTTCAGGACTTTTGAATTATAAAATCATTCTCTAACTTGATAATAAGATCCTGTGACTTGTGAGTTATAGAATCATCTTTTACTATTAGCACTAGAACTTCTTTTGATTCTATAATGTCAATCTAACTAGAGGTCTTTTGTTTTTCTTTTTCTACATCAAATTTGTTAGAATTAATATAAAATTAATTAGAAGATTTAGCCTTATTCTTTTATTGTAATATGATCTCATCTTTCAATGTCATATTCTTAGTCTCAAATATTTCTTTTAACATTTGAATTCTAATTTTATCTCAGATGGTTGGTTTCAATCCATCAAAATATATCGCAACTTACTAGCTTTCTAATTCCATTAAATTGTTGCATTCAAATAATCTGAAAAATTTTGCTAAATATTTATAGACTGACCGGTTGCCTTAACTACAACATTAATATTTTGAATATATGATCTACTCATAATCTAAAGGAAGAAGCACTCCTCTCAGAAGTTATTTTATTTATATTAGCTTCTAACTAAAGCTTTCCTTTTTCTTCTCTTTTGATCCTTCATTCATTCCCACCAAACAAAGGCTCCTCCTTTTAACTAACAAACTACTTATCTAACCTTTCATTTCTCAGCTATCTCCATATAATCAAAAAAAATTCTCTATTTCAGTTAACCAATCTATAAAACATTCAACATTTAATTCAACATCAAAGATAGGAATATTTACCTTTAATTAAAATTCATTTAACATTCAAGGAGGTCGAGGTCATTATTGTTCATACCTAATATAATTTGGGTATTCACCAAAATCACCATTATCATCACTAGAGTTTGCTATATAAGCCTAACGCATACATATATTTGTTTCTTCACTAGAATCCATCATATAAGTTTGATGTTTGTGCAAATTTCTAGGGACAAGTTGGGTGAAAGGCTACCTGTGAGCTAAATCTCCACTTTAATTCCTTTTATTTCTCTAGTTCCTATTGGTACCTTCCACCTGGAGAGATTTAAGTCAATTGGTGATAACTTCTAATTTATATTTCAATCAATTAATCCTCTAATCAAGATTTTGTAATGCTACCTCCTTATCATAAATAGTTGACCATATAACCTACATCCCTTGATCGTCATTAGTAGAATGATTGTTATTTCTTTTGTCTCATGTTGTCATCATAATAAGCAAAACTTAGTAAAAATAAAGATAATATTTAATTAATTTAAAAAATAATAATTCTTAAATAAAAAAAAGAGATAAAAATATTATTTTTATTAAAATATTTTTTCATTTGAATTTATTTGAATGTTTTAATTTTTAAATTTATATATATTTATAAATAAAAACTATCTAATTAATTAAAACATATTTTAATTTTAAAAAAATACTTAATAATTAATTAAAAATATTTTAAAATATTAAAATAATTTAATTATATTAAAATATTATAAAATAATAATTATAATATAATTTATATAAAAATAAAAAATAATTTTTATAGCTAATCTTACCTTAGTTTGTTTATAATTGTAGGAGTCCAAGGTTGGAGAAATGGGTTAACATGGGCAACTGCATGAGATGTCTCTCCGAGGATTCTTATCATCCTAGCACTCCTATCTGATAAGTAGTTCTGCATTTAAAATCAATAGGAGGTCATTAAATCATGAGGTCGATGCCACTTTTGTGACATAGGCCCTGAAGAATAACTTTTAATATCAGTCAACATGCACCACATTGAATGAAGTGGCAGTGATCTAGACTACAAAACAGTCTACCTCTTTTGGGAATTTCTGAAAGATTTGTATCCTCAATTTTACACAAATTTAGTATATATAACTTGAGCTCCTCGTAAGGAAAAAATTTTGATTCTTGAATCATTTTCTTAAGTGAGACCCACATGAAATAACATAAGATTATTATTTGGAGTGGCTTAAAACCATCAATTCCTTCTGCAATTGCATGATTTCATCGTACAAATCAGTCCTCTAGCTGAGAGCCTATGTAGGGATATATCCATTGAATATTGTCTAAAATGGCATCAAAACTTTTGACCGCCGACTGAATAGGACAGGAAATACAAGGAAAAAGAGAATTGCATCTACGTTTCTTGCTTAAGGTGCTGTTGGCAAATCTAATGTAAAACATGATACCAGGTAGTTAACTGATAAGTCTTTCAACTATGATATTCATTGGAGATTGAAGTCCCAACTCTAGTGTTTATGCACATCCCGAGCTAAAGCAAGACAAAGACCTTTTCCCTGTCACTGACATCGAATCATTGCTCTCAAAGTTCGCGTTCAAATGTGAAAATTTTCGATTAATTTAATTTTACCAAACACTGTACGGTCACACGCAAGGTGACGCAAGAAGTTTCTTAGACGAGCCTACAAACAGTTTCTTGCGATCGTTGCTGCATATCTGTACTCATTTTACACATAATGACAAACTAATAACGAAGATTCCAAATGTACAATCACGATCATGACATTGCCACAGCACCCAGTCGCCCCATGCTAAGAGAAACTTCTGTCCATGCAAGAAAGCATATTTACATATACATCAATTATTTTTTATAGCATTTAAGTAATATTGTTAAATATAATTTAAATTTAGTATAAATTAAAAATTAATATTTTAAAAATTAAATAATATCTGACTTTGATTAAAGACAAGAAATAGCCTAAACACACCTTGGGCTCATTGAAATTTAACTATGGGACAAAATAACAATTTTACAGAACCCTAGCATAGTTTGTCCAAGTTCGTCGAAGTTTTTTGCAGAAAGAATTATATATATATCAACAGTATA
>CM075433.1:8111131-8174131 GCA_037832385.1 Rhizophora apiculata | reverse complement strand
AGAATGATTTGGAACGGAAAGCAATGGAATCAATTCCCTATGCCTCACTGGTTGGAAGCCTGATGTATGCGCAAACATGCACTCGGCCAGACATTAGTTTCGCTGTTGGAATGTTAGGCCGATATCAAAGCAATCCTGGAATAGATCATTGGAAAGCCGGAAAGAAAGTCCTTAGGTACTTGCAAGGCACCAAAGATTATATGCTTACTTATAAAAGATCAAGTCATCTTGAAATAGTAGGCTACTCGGATTCAGATTATGCTGGATGTGTAGACTCGAGGAAATCTACATTTGGTTACTTGTTCCTCCTAGCTGGAGGAGCAGTTTCCTGGAAAAGTGGGAAGCAGTCTGTCATTGCTACTTCCACTATGGAGGCTGAATTTATAGCATGCTTTGAGGCTACTATTCATGCATTATGGTTGCGGAATTTTATCTCAAGGCTCAGTTTGGTCGACAGTATAGAAAAGCCGTTGAGAATTTACTGTGATAATTCCGCAGCAGTTTTCTTCTCTAAGAATGATAGGTATTCTAAAGGTGCGAAACATATGGATTTGAAATACCTATCTGTTAAAGAAGAAGTGCAAAATCACAGAGTGTCTATTGAGCACATTGGCACTGAGTTGATGATAGCGGACCCGTTAACTAAAGGTTTGCCACCGAAAACATTCACTGGACATGTTGATCGGATGGGCATATTGGACAGGTCCTCATTCTCTTGAAAGTCAATATTTTGTACTGCTCATATCATTGAGACACTCTTGAATTCAATTAAGGTCGTGGTTTTGCTTGTGCTTTGTTGTCTCTATTTAGTTGTATACAGTTATAGTTTGTGAGATAACTAATGGCATATATGGACATGACAATTTAAAACTTTAATGTTTCTCAGTAAGGTTATTCTGAATTATCATGATTATGTGATACATGGAAGGAATCATGTCACTGAGAGATATGTGACCGCCATGATCCAATCGTTTTAATTCAATCAAGTATTGTGATTTGATAATCTTTAAGGATTGTGCACACTTATTTGTTGTTGATTCATCAAATCATTACAAGGGCCAAGTGGGAGATTGTTGAGTTAATCGACATAAAGTGGCCCTTGTTTAACGTATGACCCAAATAATGGATGGCTTAACGTGATGGTCTGTTAAGCAAAACGGTGGTTTTGGGTTAATGGGTTTGAAATCCCTCCGCTCTCCCTTCTGACAGATAGCCGTTACAGATAGGGAGAATCTCCCTATCTTCAGGGCAACGGCTGCTGGAAAATGGATGAATATATATATATTCATTATGGACATTTTCCGGGCTCGCTCAACCATCAGAGAAAAGCGTAAAGAACAGAAAGGGAAGAGTAGGCGAAAAGGTAAGAAGAGAAAAGGTAGGAGGAGAGAAGATAGGAGAAACAGAAAGGAAAGCGTACAGGGCAGGAAAGAGAAGTTTTCTCATCTCTACTACCGGATATCAGAATAATGGAGAACGGTATGTTGTTCTGATTTCCTATTCCTTTTGGTTTTGTTACAGTTATATTGCTAGTATTCGTATCAAGATAACGATCCTGCATGATAGAGATAAGAAAAGTCTAACAATTACTACTTGATTTACTTAAAAAATTTTGAAAAAAAAAAAAAGGACTAAAGTGACACAAGAAGGGACTGTGCAAAATGCTATGTTAAAGGACTCAAATACACGGATCGGGAGAATGATACAGGGAAGAGAGAAAGCTCGAAGCGTGGTCGTAGTAGATTTCACCTAATTTTTTATTATTTTAAAAAAAATGTAATATATAAATAATTAGATATAATGTGCACATAAGTAATATAAGATACGTATTTAGTATTTTTTTTTTGGTAACTCGTTATATATTCATTTCAAGTTCCGTACACATTATATTTTAATTATTTATATATCTTATTATTTTTTAATTTCATATGTGGAAGTATCATATTGGTTTGCAAGATAAAGGACAAGGAACCGCAACATCGTACGATAATTTTAGCAGATGCTTCGTGGACTCCATGCAACCATTACCCATTATGACCGTTATTGTAGATTTCCAACTCAAGAGTTTTTTGTTTTATTTTAACCCTTCACAAATTTTCATTTCCCATAATAATAATAATGTTGAGAATTTTGAATTTGGAATACTCAGTGGTGAAAAGAAAATACTATTTTTCTTTTGACACATTTATGGTTTTCCCATCATTTTTACTTATCTCTTTCCACTTTAACGTGTTTTCCACTCTATCAAACAACAATAAAATAAAATAAATAATAAGAATAAAATAAATAAAAGGGAACTGCAAGATACATAGGAGAGACAACAAGAACACAGAGATTGCTTAAAGCTAGATATGGACATAAAATTTTTGTGCAAAAAGAGGGAAAATTGATCACATCAAGCTTGCTTTTTGTTCTTATTTTTTAATTTACGGAACATGAAAAAATGAATCTAGAAGGAGTCCAAACTCATAAGGTATCTTTCTAGAGCTATTGTTTCATGGGCCAAAAAATGGAGGCCCATACTTGCACTTGCAACCCTCGGGCTCACAATTGGCATAGCTGACACCCAAATGGAAATGGGAGTTGTGCCTTTTCCTTGTGGTGGGCATGCTGTTGCTGGCATCCTTCAAATATTGAAATTGGACCATCCTGTTTAACTTCTTTTTCATAATCCTCCTCTTTGATTTCTTTGCCTTTCCATACCGTTCTCCACGAGCCAATCTCTCCCTGTCTCTCTCTTTCTTTTCTCCCTCTGTTCAATCCAGAAAAGTACTCTACAAGGGTGGTGCCCATTTGCACAAAATAACACCAACCTTTTCTGGGTCAGAAAAATCTGTTAGGACCCACTGTGAATCGAGGAAAAATATTAAATACAAATTTTTTTTTTTTGACAATATAAATGACGCAAATATACAAAAATGCAACCAGGATAACATTTATAATTTCGACAAGAATTCTGATAATATTTTCGTGGGTCTACTTCATTTTTGCGTTAAAAGCAAAGGGTCCTATACTGGAGCACCTTTTCCTTCTGATAGTTTCAGTCCTACAAAAGGAAGGAAAAAAATCCAGTGGCAGGGACTTTCTAACACAAGGAGAAAAAGCATCAATTCAGTTCTGCGACATGCAGTTCTGACAGCCAGTCTTTAAATGAGTTGGTTAAATAAATTAATTAAAAGTGTACTAGAGACTACCTTTCACAGATTGGTAGGCAGGGAGCATGCAGGCAGGCTGAAGCACCTCAATCCAATCCGAGCCATCCATTTGGACCATCTACAACAATAATGGGGTCTTCTTCGTCCTTGACCTCTCATTGCCCTTCTTGTATGTCCCGACGTGCACTTTCAATGAAGTTCATATTCTATGACACATATAATCACCATTTCTTCTTTGAATACAAGAAAACTCAAAGAAGTCAACGAGAAGCTGCATTGGATTTTAGAAACAGATCCAAATTTTTATATATATAATTATAATTATTACTTGTTATTTTTTTATCTTTTAATTTATAATCATAATAAATAAAAAATAATTACAAATATGTAAGTTACAGTTCGTATATAACTTTACACTTAATTTTTGTAAGTCCACTGATTCCGTCGTTAATTATGCTAAAAAAAATGGAAAAAAGTCCATGTACCTTGCCATGAAGTTGTTCAGAATCAGTGGAGTACGGACTTTAGGGTCGATTATTAGTAAGTAAAAGAGTTTCTACAAGTGATTAGCAATAACTAAACCATTTACGAGTAGTCACTTGTTTCTCAATTCAGGCAACAAGAACGATCTCTATGCCTGAAAAATGATCCGTTAAAATGATCTCTATGCATTATTAGTAAGTTAAAATATAACTTATTGATAAAGGTAATTTTGAAATTGTGTTAGACATGAAGTTTTATGTTTAATTCTCTTAATATTTTTTATAAAGCAAATGAATGTTATGTTATTATATTAATAATCAAGAATTTTTTTTGAAGGAATTTTTCTTTAATTTAAAAAAAATAAATTAAATAAAAATAAAATTTAATATTTAATATATTAATTTTAAATTTTATATTTTATTTATTATTTTAAAATTTAATATTATATTTTTAATTTTAATTAATTTAATTTATTACATGATATAAATTTAATTTATATAAAATTTAAAATTTTTTCAAATATTTATATTTATTATAATTATATTAAAATTTCTAAAAATATATTTTCTGAATACTAATAATTTTAACAGTATAAATAAAAATTTTTACACATATATATATATAATTAATATAATAAGAGAAATTTATATTAATTTATTTAAAAAATTTTATAAATATTTATTTAATTGTTATAATAATTTTTGAGTTCTTAAATAATTTTTAATTTAAAAAAATTCTATCAAATTTATTAAAATAAAAAAAATTATTTTTAAAAATTTAGTAAGCTAAAAATCTTGTTTCAATATCATTGTTTTGATATCATCACTTTAGTTCAATTGGTTGCTTAGTTTAAGAAGAACTATATGGTAGAAATTGGTTCAATGCTGTCTAATCTGCGCTAAGACAGCTGATGACATACACATATTCCCTTCGAAACTTTGAATGAAAAGAACCCACACCAAAACCATTCTCTTTTTTTTTACCCAAACCAAAACCATTATTCTATAAAGTGAAGACATTGAATTACCTAGCCATTTTTGCATGTAAAAGAGGACAGTCCGAGAGTACAAAAATCTCATGTTGTAGAGTCTAGAAAGAGATCAAGGATGCACAACTACATGTAATTTTAGGCGGAGACTACTTTCACAACTTGAATCTATGATTTTCCATCACTCAAATATATAACTTATAGAGATTGTGAGGAAGAAACCTCACCGTTGCATTAAAAAGGTTTATCCTTTCCATTCTCATTGCATGTACTGCCAAATGTCAGCTAGGGAAAAACAAAGATCTGCCACAGCTACTGTCCTCTGATAGCTTAGCAAATAAAGCAAACAGTCCGGTGCTATATTAAATCAAGAATCTTATTTTGTCTTGTTTCTTCCATCACAAGCATTACTGGTTCTTACTTTTTCTTTCACATGCAAGAATAAAAATCGAATCCATGTACTTGGATACCCTAAAAGCCTTGCTTTAAGTCTATTTTTTCAATGGGAAATGAAGATTACAGGGGATTTATAAGCAATTTAATGTCCAGTTCCTTTTTTCTTTTTTTTTTAAAAAGAAGCATTTAAGGTCCCGTGCCGAATCGGTTCTTGGCTCATAGACTTCGCACCCCTGCACGTTTAGATTGAACCAAAGAAAATAAAACCGTAGATGACTTTACCTTAAAGTGAACGAGTCAATGAGGTTTAGATCAAGAACATAAAGCGTACGTTTAGATCAAACGTCAAACCATCAAGGAGGTTTTATTGGGTTGATCCATAATAATTTTGTTTAATAACTCGAGCCATAGCCAAATTGCATCCCTTAAAATATCTCGTCGTCAATGATCAAAAAGAATCGAATAAAGCTAACCCCTATAACAGGCATTGACATTGAACTGCAATTATTGAGGAAAAAATAAAGATCAGCCACAGCCAGTGTCCTCTGATAGCTCACCAAATAAAGCAAAAAGAAACAAAGATCAATGTCGGCTTGTGATTCTCTCTCTTAAATTATATAGATTCCCATTGCTTGATGATTTGCTTTGTCCGTGTGAAACGTGTTTGAATAGCCTTATTTAATTGTTAGCTATGATATAGCTTTCAATTTTCACTCTGAATTATCATATTTACCGCCTCTTGTAATGTCGACATCACAGCTTCATATTCATAATCTATGTGACATTCCAAAAAGAAATATCTAGAAAATGTTGATCTCATGCACTACTGTATTCATCCCTTCTTAAAAATGTTTCCAAAAATACCATCCCTTTCAAGTAAATTTCAACATGATTGAAAGTTTGCTGCCTTCATCCACTAGTTGTAAGTAGACAGAGAATGAGAGAAGTCAGTGCAAAAGGGGTTGGTTAGCAGAGAGTCTCACTTTCAGCTCCATTTTATGCTTGTAACTTGAAAAGTCTCACTTTAGGAATGTCTTGCTATTTATGGCTGTTTCCTTACCAAACATTGAGAACTATTTACCTTGAATGGACATCTAATACAAGATATGTTGGTTGTTTTGCCATGACATAAATAAAGAATATTAGTACGATTCTTATTCTTGTTATCCGAGTTCTTGTCGAAATGTCAAATCCTGCATCAACGCATTGTTATAGATTCCCAATTTTACACCATGTTCGTAACTTAACTGATCTTGTCCAAAATTTAACATATTCGATGGAATATTGTTGGGGCCAATTTGGAATTGTTTGAATTAGTATATGGTCCCATGCTCGAATCTTTCCATGCGCATTTCATGTTTGAAGTGAGTGTGGACGGTGGTGGTCATATTGGCAAGCCGCTTGAAAAAGATTACTCATCATTTAATATACATACATACATACATACATACATATATACATACAGGAGTTTAGTGGGTAGGATTGGACATAGCACGATTGCGCGGGGACCCTAGTTCCTATTTTATAGGTCTCTTTTTGTATTGATATTCTACGAAGAGTTAAACAAAATATTGCTGTTCAAAAAAAAAAAACCACAAAAAAAAAAAAGTTGAGGGTGAATACCATGACGAGTTTGCCTAGCAACTATGATAATATGATCAATCATCCTTCAAGGTTAAAAGGGAAAAAGATGGTGAATTATATTATAATCGTTTAGCTTGTTTTGTACATAATGATATGCAAAGTACTTTCATTGCAAGAAAACAAAAAAAAAAAAAAAATTAGTGTCATGGTTTGATGGTAGTTTGAATCATATCATGAGAAAGAATTTTTTGAAAATAATTGAAAGTGAATGCATATTAGGAAGTTTGTATTATAATGTAATGGAACCTAAAATCCCAATCAAGAGGGTAAAATGGAACAGTGGATCAAGTGAAAGGAATTATAGTTTCATAGATCTTCCTTTTTTCTTGGGTGCAATAGAAAGAGAGGATATAAATCATATATATATATATATGTATATACATATCTTGTAAAAGTATTTTGTAGTTAAAAACTTAAATTTTTATTTTTGAGACCTTATATTCTAATTTGAGAAGAGGATATGAAGTTTATATAAATGAGAAAAATTACATTAATTATGTAACTCAAGAAATGAGCTTCCTAATGAAAAAAATAAAATAGGAAAAATTTTGTGGATTAGTTGGGAAAGAAAGGGTTGTTAGTGGTACTGGCCCATCCGTTCTGATAGGAATAATCTTCACACATGTTTCAGACCACAAAATGGGCCATCATCTGCACCAAAACTGCATGCAGTCCACGGTTTGGATTGAAGTTTGACAGTATTCAATTTGATGGGTCCAATTGCCTAATGACAAGTTTTGATTTGTATCAAATGTTGCCTTAGATTCTTTACCTTTAAAAAGTATATTTAAATTCCAATTGCCATTTGATGGGTGCAAATGCCTAATGGCACTTTTTTATTTTTCTTTAAAACACATATGAAGAACCCAATTTCAGTGCCAGGATTATCACTTTTAGGTAATTTTCATTCATCAAAAACTCCTAGTCTGCAAACATTTTGTACTTTCATCTATAAATTGAGACATACTTGATATAAATTAATAAATTAATAAATATAAAATAAATAATTATTTGTTATAATCATTTTTTAAAATTTAAATTATAATTTTTAATTACAAATTTACTTATAATTATAAAATTAATTAAAAAAGATATTTTATTAAAATTTATAATTTTTTTATATATTTTACTCTTAATTTTTTAAAATTTTTACTAAAATTATTTAAGAAATAATATGCTTCAATGTATGTATATAAATTTTGAAAAATTAATATTATAGTATTAGTTGTAATATAATGTAAAGTTATTTTATTATCATATGATATATAATTTTTAAATTACATAAATAAAGTAATAGAAAAATTTTGTATATTATTTATATATATAAGTAAAATATACACCTGAAAAAAAATAATAATAATAAGTAAATTTGGTTCACTACATCACGGTAGACCTAAACAAAACTGTGACAAACTATTTTATGGTTCAGCGCATCCCATCATTCCCACATAATGTTTATAAGAAACATGTATACGTACGGATGAAAAGAATGTGTCCATTATAAATTAATAATTATAAATAAATAAAATAATTACGAACCTATACAAAATATGGGATGCCATCGTGATCCATGATGATTCTGCAGAACCCTAAACCGGGCTACCACCAACTCACACTACTGCTGCTGCTCTCTTCATAATATATATAAATAGCATGTAATGTGCCATCCCATCTGTCCCAAAAATCCCTCCGAATGTCCCTTTTCTCTGTACTTCTCGTTCTCTCTGGATGCTTTCCCTGTAATAGCAATTCCCAATAGCTGATTGTAGTCTGCCGTTGGCCTGCCATACTGCTTTGTGAGAGAGAGGGACAGAGAGAGATGAGGCATCACTCATGCTGCAACAAAATGAGAGTGAAGAGAGGGCTGTGGTCACCAGAGGAAGACGGAAAGCTCATCAACTACATATCCACCTATGGCCATGGCTGCTGGAGCTCAGTTCCAAAACATGCAGGTACTCACTCATTATTTCTTTCCTCTCTGCTCCACACACACACACGAGTGTTCGAAATTATACACAATTTTCTGCTTTTAGAAAGACGGTCCTTCTATTTTTTGTACATTTCATTCCACAAAATCACTCGGTTCCTCTTCTTCTTCTTCATTTTTCCTTACCTGTTATATTCTTTTCTGCAGGGCTGCAGAGATGTGGGAAGAGCTGTAGATTAAGATGGATAAACTATCTCAGACCTGACCTGAAGCGCGGACGTTTCTCTTCCCAAGAAATAGCACTCATCATTGAACTCCATAGCATTCTAGGCAACAAGTATATACATCAAATCAATCTTATCTATCTATCATCATATTCTCCGTCTGTATTGAATTTTTTCTTATTCAATCATCATTGTCTGGGCCATTCACATGCAATTGAGGTTGTAATCATCTTTGAGTAGAGATGTCTTTCCTATTTAAGTATATTGCATTTTTCCTCTCAAAGTACAGGTGGGCACAGATAGCCAGGCACTTACCAGGAAGAACAGACAATGAGGTGAAGAACTTTTGGAATTCAAACATAAAGAAGAAGCTCATCTCTCGTGATCATGTTTCCGATTTAGCCAACTTCACTGATTTGCATAGTTCCAATGGAGGTTCTGGTGAAGAATTTATCTTCCCCTTGAATGCAAACCCTAACCTCACTCTAAGTGCTCATCAACAAGACCAGCTCTACCTTACCTCCTCAGATTCAACGCTACCAAGTCTGAGTCATCATGAAGACTTCAAGTTCAACCAAATTCCCTACAATTTCAATGTTGATTTGGGCAATTTGCCACCCACTCCAATCCTTCAACCCCTACCACCTCCACCCAATAACCCATCTTTATGGTCCTTGCCGTATCTCCCCCAGCGTATTGATTCAAACTCAGAAGACCAAGTCTTGAGCAATGTGGCAGCAGGTCCACATTATATTGGAGATAAAGTCCCTGAACTATGTATCAATGCAATGCCTTATAATGACAACCAAGCTATGGTACCCATGATGCCAAAAGTGTGTGGGATAATAGAAGGAAATGTTAATGGAATGCCATCTTCTTCTTCATTTTCATCACAAGAGGCAGAGCTGCTTGACCCACTTGCTAGACTTCCATGTCTTCCATCCGTTCCTTGCTCCCATGAACCGCAGGTGCCAACAAATCAGATGGAGGACTACGTTGACGCCGCTGTCATGCCATTGTCATCAGCCTATTCATCAAGTGGTCAACTTGTTGCTGATTACCCTATTCTTCTTTCCAGCTGGGATGCCTAAAACATTAGTTGAAACATTCAGAGGATTTGTGGGTGGACTCATTTTGACATGCAGTGCATTTATTTCCTCAAACATTACATAAGATGTTGAATAAAGCTACTGTGGGAATTCCTGAATGTTACTAGTTCAAGCTCTGTAGTAAGTAATGTTTGCTTAGGTTCCATAAATGTGTGTTTAGGCTATTTCTTGTCTTTCATCAAAGTCATATATATTTTTGCACATCAAAGTGAATCCTTCATATTACCAAGTTAAAAAAGTAGCATCCACTTAAGTAAATTTAAACATATTATATAAATTCCCACTAACTCTTCACTTATTTTAAAACTACCATTTTGTGACAATCAATTTTGATTTATTTTGGCCCATAAATTTCGGTATGCTCTCACTATATTGAAATCAATGATTAAGGTTATAAACAAAAGAAAAGATGTATTATGAAGTTTTAACCTTCGACTCTTGACTACATATTTAACATTAAAAAAAAGGCACATTTTTTACTTCACATTGGACTGAATGAAAATTGAACATATATTGGATATTTTTAAGCATGGAATGTAGTGCTCTAACCTTTTTGTTGAATCCCCGAGATAAAAGTTGTGGGAGACTTTTGAAGCTCAATATTTTTGATCTACCTGCGATCATTCATACTTTTTATTAATGGTTAAAAAATTCATGTTTATTTTTCCTATTTAACTAATAAATAATGATACAATTTTGTGTAATTGTATTTCTTCATAAAACATTAATCTTAACTTAGAATTTCTCAACTTATAAATGAAATTTAATAAAAATATAAATTAATTGATGTCAAATATTTGTTAAATAATTATAAAAATATTTATATTTTTATTAATTTAATAAAATATCAAATCTCTTATATATTAGATTATAATAGTATTTATTATTAATATAATACTAAAATTATGTGAAAAATACTAAATTAAATTATTTAAATATTAATTTTTATTTTATAACAACTCTTCACTTCAAAATTTATTTAAATTTTGATTCAATTTATTTGTTATTCATAACATCTATTTTAATTTGATAAAATTTTTAAATTTCAACTATTTATTCTTTACAAATTTTTTCTTTAACTTCATCTTCATCATATTCAAATAATCTTATCATATTAATAATTTTGTCACTTCATCTTCAAACTTATTTGGAACCTTAACTTGTTATCTTATAGGGTCACCATTTATAAACATAACAAATTATCTCATTATCATTAATAAAACGATTTTCCTCAACTAGCCTAGGCTAAATATTGCATAAATTTCAAAATTCTAAGGGAACTTATGGCATGTAACTTTGAATAATAAAATATAAAATTTTATTCTCCATGACACTTTATAATCAACTCTTAACGTAAAGACATTCAATTAGTGGGTCTAGGAAATGGTGTTAATCAACAATGTTAGGACAAAACTGTTAAAGAATTATTATATCCAAAAGATGTTGGTGGGATGATTGAACGTTTGCTATAATCTCAACTCGGTACCCTGAGTTTGCAATCAACCAGAGCATTCCCGTAATTGAACGGTATAAAATTATTCCGATAGTTAAACCTAAAAATGCTTGCGTTGGCGTCAGCTTACAGCACCTTTGATTTATTTATTTATTTTTCTGACAAAGAATCCCATACAAACGATACCAAAGTAACTAGAATGGCTTCACTGCTGCGGATGCCACTTACTTTATGGCTCGATTTTAAGGATAATCAAGCCTGCAACCCGTGAAACTCACTATATCGTCTTGAGTTTGTACTCAATATCGGATTAGCTAGTTCTTCGTGAAAAACTTAGGTGATTAATAATTTAAATTTTTATTTTTAAAATCTTAAATTATAATTTTAAGATTGAAAATATAAAATTTATAAAAATAAAAATAATTAATTTATGATATAATTAGTAATTTAATAATTTTTTAATAAATTAAAAAGGAAAAATTATTGAACTAGTCATGGGTAGTTGAATATCATCCAATTGTTTGCAATGAATCATTTGAGGCTGGGGATTTTTTCGAAGTTGGGGGAATGATGCTTGGGGCATAAAATTCTACGGCATGGAGGGGAAAGTGCTAGGCGTTTAGCCTCCCACGTTGACCAACATAGTTTGCCAAGCCCCAGTACCTCACCAGCTGTCTGCTATCGAGATGTCAAGTCTACATTGTGCACAGATCCACCACAAGGTTTTGTAAAAGAAATAAGATACGAGAGTATAACTAGAAGTCAAATTCACAAATATATATGATTATATTATTATTAAATATTTTAGTTTATAAAAATTAATAATTATAATTATAATTAAATAATATTAATAAAAAAAAAATTTTTTTTTTCTTCATTTATGTCTTTAAGAGGGCGTATAGTCTAAACAGAGAGGATAGACAGGTTGGGATCCGAACCTCAGGCAAGTCCCTAGCCTTGTAGCTAAATGGGCCATTCAAGTAACTCCGAATGGTTAATCGAACTCATTCCTAAGTATTTTGAGTCATTCCTCAGCGAACCGGGCAAGATGGGGAACCCACTACACAAGTTTAATCAAACGGTAACAAGAAGGCCCCATAGCATGTGGTACGGTGGCGTACCCTCTTGATAAGTATTCATTCTACTTTGGGCTCCCCACCTACAACTGTTGTTATGCTGATAGCTCCCAGTACAGGGCCGTCACATATGGTCCCAACTCTTCAAAATTCAAATGGCATGTAAAAACATAAGTCAACAATTGTGGATCCACGGATCAGTCATTACCGAACTCATAATACCTTAATGGACTCTGTAAGGAAAACAGAGTGATAACTTACAAATCCATCTTCAAGAGCCCTGAAGTCCAGATCCTCATCTGTATCTTCTAGCGCCTTGTCCAAAAACCGAAATTATTTTCATTCCGACGCTTCAACATGTCACAGAAAAAATAACTTCAAGCAAGCATGCATCACAAAGACCATACCAATAATCGTAACTTCCAGCTCCATATCAGACATATGAGCCCTAGATTTAGCATAATAGCACCATAAACATCATCTTTAAGAGATTCCCAAAAGATACAAGCAGAAGAATGATGTAACAAAAGGTTCTCACACAAACACAAAAAGAAACTCCAGAAAACTTTAAGAACCCGCTGACTACTTCATATCCACATTTACTTTTGGAATTGAAAGAAATCTGAACATAAAAATCATGAGAAAGCAGTCCAACCACGGTTCAAAAATCAAAAGCAATTTTAGAGCTCTTCTGAACTACAATGTCAACAGTTATTTTTACCTCTAAGCCAAAATTCCTTTTCACCCGGTTGGTGTAAGATTTTCCAGCAACCCCAACTGATACAATCTCTACCATTATTCATTGGATTGTCAGGCATCGAGCAGCACCCTAAAAAAAATGCACAATGTTATTAATTTTCAAAAAAAGTACCAAGTAAAAAGAACGACAGAAGAATTTTAAAAACGAGTTACTCACGGCAGCAGAAGCATCACGACTAAGCTGTGCAAGCTGCATGCCAAGGCTTTGCTGATTAGACATGAAGTGTCCAGCATGAGGGTGGCGGTTAGTTGAAATGGCTTGCCAGCTGGGTAGAGATCTCCACTTACTTTGCTTGGTCAGCTTGAAGCCCTGTCGAGTTAAAGTTGGTATATATATTGTTTAGTTACTCCAACTAAGAATTTAAATGAGTAAAAAAACCAAAAAATAAAAAAAAAAAAAGGGAGAAAGGCAAGATGGCCTCTTTTTAATGCCACCATTCAATTCCAATCACTAAATGGTGTTGATGAATGCTAACTGATAAGTTAATACAGTGCACATTAATACAACACAGAGTTTAATGATGCACACATATAATTTAAACTTCAAGCCAAGCTAATGGTCTAGGAACACATACACCACCACCCTGAGCACTCTAGACCTTAGTTCCCTACACAGTTTAGACCTGAACCTCATATGCTTAGCTACTATGCTTCATGTGACAGTAATATTCAATCGGGTGCATGTTGACAGCATATCATCGGCATCTCCAATTCAGCATATTCAGAGTATTGTATGGAAACGATTACCTTGTTTTTAGATGGTGAAGTGGGGATTTCCATATTGAGTGAGCAACTCTTTGGGAAAGACCCCTCTCTATATCTCTGATAGCAGCATTTATTAAGGGTAAAGAGACAGCGACTGCATCCTTGAAATCACTTTCTTGGCTTTCATCCTTCTTCCTATAATAGATAATCATTCCAATGAATTACTTATAAGCAATAACAAAGAGATAACCATCTGCAAGAGATTATCAACTCACCAGTTTAGTGATGTTGATATAGATGGGACACCAAAAAATAGTGCCTCTCTGGCTCCAGCAACAACGCCTGAGTACAACTTGTTGGATTTTCAACATTTACAGTCAACTATTGTCACCAAAAAAGCAAATTCAACAATTAAATTATGTTCAATGATTGCCCTAATTCCTTATTCCAAAGTAACATACTATAGGAAATTAAAATTAAAAAAAAAAAAGATACAATCGAAACAACACACAACATGGACAGAACACTTACATGGGATGACCACAGCTTGATCCCCTGTTAATTCTACTAATCACCTGAAATCAAATCGTTCCAAGAAAAGTTCTCAAGAAACAACTGAATAACATAAGTTACATGTCTATCATAGATGCAAACACATGTATGCTAACCAGCAAAGGCTTTGACCAAGAAAACAGTGCTCCAGATAATGCTAATGACACACAATCCACTGGAGTCCCCGAGAAACAAAATCCCTGACAAAAGGCTATTTCTCTGAGTAAATAAGCAAAATTTCACATTCATCAGATTCAGCAGGCAGCCTGAAAAAACTCAAGTTAATAACCAAGAACTAGCCAAATGTGTAATTATGATGCATCCCAACAAACCAAAGTGGCTAACTCAAAAGCAATGCCATCTCCATGCAATTTTGCAATCATGAATCATAAGGGGTATGCATTAAGAAACCTCGGGTCCTAAAGATGTTTGCTGGCATGTGTTTAGACGCCGAATATCCTAGAGAGATCTGCTAAAAAAGATGATAATAAATCAGTACCAAATCAACGGAAATCTTTCACAACTTAGACCAGATTATACCTGTAACATAAGCTATGATGAGAGAATGCAGCAATCGTAGAGTCAAGGAATGGATGGCTACTGATTTGTCCCTAAACCAACCAATTCACAAGCTACAAAACCACAAAATGTTTCCATAAAAAAACCCAAAATGACAGAAAAGGAGAGAGTGGCCAGAAGGAGCCATATGGCATGGAAGCAACAAAATGCTGATAGGACTACGGTACAAAAGAGAACACACATGTCCATAAACCAACCAATTCACAAACTACGAAGTCGCAAAATGTTTACATAAAATCAAAAAACAAAATGCAGGAAAAAAGAGATGTGGCAGGAAGGAGCCATATGGCAGCAACAAAATGCCAATAGGACTATAGAACCAAAGAGAACAAAAATATTTGAAAGTGTATAATTTAACACAAAAAGGTAACATAATTGACCCAACACATAAGAAAGCAGGCTACAAAACACAAACTATATCACAATGATATTCAAAATGAGACACAATCAAAAAGGATCTTTTTAACTGACAACAAAAAAACAAAGAAAGAAAAAGATACCCAAATAAGTTGATGAACACTAGAATTCAAAAGAAGAACAAAAATAACATAAAAGTGAAAGGAAACTAAAGAAACCCACGATTGGGGCGCTCAAAGATGGACATTATAGAGCCCTTCACGGACAAAAGCTTCAACGAGAAAAAACAAGACCAGGGGACTCAATCCCATCGCCATTCGTGACCAAAACAATAGGCTTTGAATCATTCTCTTCTGAATCACATAAGCCCTTCACTTATGCCATGTCTCTTCGTTAAACAACACTTAATCAGTCCAAGCAAATTTCCTACAGGATTTAACCCACGAAGATTAACTATAAGGTTTCATTACAAGGACGCGAGTTCATTTGACAGGAAACAAATCGTAGGCAAATACACAATCAAGGATAGTAATAGTGCAGCGTAAAAAACTTTTTGTGAATATTTTATTCATCCAACTTTACTAATCCTGCATTCGTCTAATATTTTTGTTAATTATAACAAACTAATTACAAGTAATAAATACGGGCCCATCAAACACAAGGTACATTTTGGTGTTCCAGTCAAATTGAGAACAAAAATGTTACAAATTCTGCTTCAACTTCAAAGTATCTCTGAAAAAGCCCGAAAAGAGCTGTTGAGATTAAGACAACATACCAAAAAAAAAAAAAGGTGAATGGAAAGAACTTTGAGAGTTACACTTCCTGATGCAAACTAAGGTCAATTTCAATGTCCCAGGATAAGTGTTGGAGGCTAGGATCCCCTGGGAAAATGGAAGCATGCTGTTTTTTCCTCTTGTTACAGTATTGAACATTTACTTGCGCTCGATAAATTGAATATGTCTCTTACCCTAATTCACACATTATATTAATAAGATGATTAGTTACATATGTTTAGTCTTTTAATACATACAGTCAGAAAACCTCATACCTTCTAACCAGTAAGCAACCCGTCCATCATAATCACAGACCAGCTTCTTACCTTGGAATTTGGAAGCCTAAGAACCCGGTCAAGAACATTTCTGTATACCAAGCACATAAAGCCTATACCGAGCCCAGCAACTCATAGTCTAATAGCGCTTTGTTAAGATGTATTCCAAAGACCGTGATAAATGATTCCTATTAGAAACAAAACAATTGTATAAAAGAGACAAACTTTTTACACGCAGCAGATTATCAATATGTATATATATATATACACACGCATGATGGAGATTTTTTTATTTTTGGATACATACCTGACAGAGACTTTGTTGGATCTGGTTTTGACTCTGCCATTGAGACTCCGCTGCTAAGAGTTTCCGACTGTGTTTATGTTTCTATGTCTGAATCTGATCTGGGCACGCATTTGCATGTCAAATAATATTAGTAAGTAGAAAGCCGTAAGAATCAGGACAGAAGGAAACATAGACAATAACCGAATATTATATTTAGACCATATAATTGCGCTAACCGATTATTATTATTACAATACCTTATTAATAGGAACTGTGGTTGCTTTAATCACACTCGCATTCACACTAACTACAGTGATTATCACTCAAATGATTCTAAAACTTCTCAGAATATTTTCAATTTTTGGGATTTGAGAAAGAATTAGAAAAAAAAAAAAAAAAAAGAATAAGAACGATGGAAGGGCAGTGCGGGTCAAGAGGGGGGGCTGATGGGTTGGCTTCTTTCTGAATAATTGTCTTTCTGTGCGGGCCATCCATATTGAAGTTTGTTCCGTTAACTTTTGAGGGAAAGTTTTGTTCTTCTTTTACAAAAACTTCTAAATGTAATTAAAATATTGAGTAATCACGTAAGATTGTAAAAATAAATTTAAAATTATGTCGGTTAAGTACATTATTTTAAAAAATTATTTTTTTATTCATTTCTCATTATTTTATAATATTTATTTATCAAATTTTTCTTAGCTTTAAAACAAAAATCACTCTTTTTTTAATTTTTTTTTAAATTAAGTTTTTACTATGTACAATTAAGTTTTCATTATTTTTACTCGTCTCTTTCCACTTTAATACGTTTTCCACTCTATCAAATAACAAAAAATAAAATAAAATAAACAAAGGAGAACTACAAGATACATTCGAGAGACAACCAGACCACAAAGATTGCTTAAAGCTAGATATGGACGTTAAATTTTGTGCAAAAAGTGGGAAAATTGATCAGATCAAGCTTTTTATTTTTTATTAATATTTTTACGGAATATGAAAAAATGAATTTAAAAGGAGTCCAAACTCATAGGGTATCTCTCTAGAGCTATTGTTTCATGGGCCAAAAAATGAAGGCCCACACTTGCATTTGCAACTCTCGGGCTCATAATTGGGAGAGCTGACGCCTGAATGGAAATGGGAGTCGTGCCTTTTCCTTGTGGTGGGCATGCTGTTGTTGGCATCCTTCAAATATTGAAATTGGACCATCCGGTTAAACTTCTTTTTCATAATCCTCCTCTTCGATTTCTTTGCCTTTCTTTACCTTTCTACACAAGCCAATTCCTTGTTAACAATATTCGGTCTATCATAATAGAAGTTAAAGTGTCCGAAGAGTTTCTTCCTCTATGCTGTTTACAGAATCACGTTCTTTTAGGGTTATAGTTGATAGTTCTTTCTCTGCTCCATCTCTATTACAGAACCGAACGTGAGAGCTTCGTCTCATTCAGCTCCTGAACTGATTCAAATAAAAAAATCTATCTATGTATATGTATGTAATTGATGCTCTCCCTGTGTCTCTCTCTCTCTTTTCACCCTCTCGATCCAATCTGGGCCATCCATTTGGATCATCACCAACAATAATGGGGCCTTCTTCGTCCTCAACCTCTCATTGCCCTTCTGGTATATCCCGATGTGCACTTTTAATGAGGTTCATATTCCATGACATACAATCACCATTTCTTCTTTGAGATACAAGAAAACTCAAAGAAGTCAATGAGACGGTGTGTTGGATTCTAGAAACAGATACAAATTTATAAATATGTAATTATAATTTCTATTAGTTGTTATTTTCTTTATCTTTTAACTTATAATCACAACTAATAAAAAATAACTACAAATATATAAATTACAGTTTGAATATAATTTTACCCTTAATTTTTGTTAGTCCACTGATTCCGTAACTAATTATGCTAAAAAAAAAAAAAATCCTTGTACCTTGCTATGAATTTTTTCAGAATCAGTGGAGTATGAACTTTATTATTAGTGATTAAAGGGATTTCCACATGTGATTGGCAATAACTAAACCATTCATGAGTAGTCTCTTGTCACTCAATTCAGGCAACAAGAACGATCTCTATGCCTGAAAAAAAAAAATCCGTTAAAATATGACTCTCTGAACTGCAATGCTCTCCAGCTGCAGGCAGTGACCCGGCCGGTTAACAAACACCTCACGTAGGATCATGTCATAAAAATGGCCAGGAATCAGGATGCTGCCACAAGTTGCAAATCTTCTCAGATGTCAATTAAAATGGGATCTTCAACTGAAGGATAGAAAAAGGTATGAAAAGCTTTCCTTAGAATTCACTCAAATAATTGGACTTACTTTTTATTGGGGTTGCCAAGAAGAGATGGAAAAGCCGCGTGACGGGGTTGGCTTGTTTTCTGTCAGACTTTTATTCTTTGGTGCAGAATTTTTTTTTTATATAAATATTAACAATAAAATTATAATAAAAAAAAAATAATATACTATTTTTCATTATCCTGATATTCAATAATAAAGATGAAAATTTTTCACATTCTATTTCTATACGTTTTTCTCTTTTCTCCTACTCTTTCCTTTCTGTTTTTTACGTTTTTCTCTAATGGCAGAAAAAATGTTCATAATGAATATATATATATTCATACATTTTTCAGTAACCGTTACATTGAAAATAAGAGGATTCTCCCTTTCTGTAACGGTTATCTGAAGAAGGGAGAGTAGAGGGATTTTAAACCTAATAACCCAAACCACCGTTATACTTAACCGATCATCACGTTAATCCGTTCTCCATTATTTTGGATCATACGTTAAACAAGAGCCACTAATGTTAATTAACTCAACAATCTCCCACTTGGCCCTTATTATGATTTGATGAATCAATAACAAATAATTGCGCACAATCTTTAAAGATCATCAAATCACAATACTTGATTGAATTAAAATGATTGGATCATGGCGGTCACACATCTTTTAGCGACATGATTCCTTCCATGTATCACATAATCATTATAATTCATAATAATCTTACTGAGAAACATTGAAACTTTAAATTGTCATGTCCATATATGCTATTAGTTATCTCACAAACTATAACTGTATACAACTAAACGGAGACAACAAAGTACAAGCAAAACCATGACCTTAATTGAATTTATGAGTGTCACAATGATATGAGCAATACAAAATATTAACTTTCAAGAGAATAAGGACCTGTTCAATATGCTCATCCGATCAACATATCCAGTGAATGTTTTCGGTGGCAAACCTTTAGTTAACGGGTCCGCTATCATCAACTCAGTGCCAATGTGCTCAATAGACACTCTTTGATTTGCACTTCTTCTTTAATAGATAGGTATTTCAAATCCATATGTTTCGCACCTTTAGAATACCTATCATTCTTAGAGAAGAAAATAGCTGCGGAATTATCACAGTAAATTCTCAATGGCTTTTCTATACTGTCAACCAAACTAAACCTTGAGATAAAATTCCGTAACCATAATGCATGAATAGTAGCCTCAAAGCATGCTATAAATTCAGCCTCCATAGTGGAAGTAGCAATGACAGACTGCTTCCCACTTTTCCAGGAAACTGCTCCTCCAGCTATGAGGAACATGTAACCAAATGTAGATTTCCTCAAGTCTACACATCCAGCATAATTTGAATCCGAGTAGCCTACTATTTCAAGATGACTTGATCTTTTATAAGTAAGCATATAATTCTTGGTGCCTTATAAGTATCTAAGTATTTTCTTTCCGGCTTTCCAATGATCTATTCCTGGATTGTTTTGATATCGGCCTAACATTCCAACAACGAAACTAATATCTGGCCAAGTACATGTTTGCGCATACATCAGACTTCCAACCAGTGAGGCATAGGGAATTGATTCCATTGTTTTCCGTTCCAAATCATTCTTTAGATATTGCAGTTCACTGAACTTGTCCCCTTTCTGAATTGGAACTATTCTTGTAGAGCAATTTTCCATTCTAAATCTCTCTAATACTTTATTGATATAGCCTTTTTGAGACAATCCCAACAATTCTTGTGATCTATCACGGAATATCTCTAATCCTATCACATAGGATGCCTCATTCATATCTTTCATTTCAAAAGTTTTAGAGAGAAATTTCTTAACATAATGTAACAAACTCATGTCATTAGTGGCCAAAAGAATGTCATCGACATATAGGACTAATATAATGAACTTGCTCCCACTAACCTTCATATAGATACACCGATCAACGGTGTTCTCTACAAAGCCGTATGACGTAATGGTATCATTGAACTTAATATACCATTGTCGGGAAGCTTGTTTCAGTCCGTATATCGATTTCTTTAATTTACACACCAAATTTTTCTGCCCGGTGGTGATGAAACCTTCAAGTTGGTCCATATACACTTCCTCTTCTAAGTCACCATTCAAAAAGGCGGTCTTTACATCCATTTGGTGAAACTCTAGATCATTATAAGCCACCAAAGCCATAATAATTCTCAAGGAGTCTTTCTTAGAGACTGGAGAGAAAGTCTCCTTATAGTCAATACCATCCCTTTGAGTGAAACCTTTGGCAACAAGTCTGGTTTTATACCTTTCGACGTTACCTTTCGAGTTTCGCTTGGTCTTGAAGACCCACTTACAGCCAACTCGTTTTGATCTTTCAGGTAACTCTACTAGTTCCCAGACTTGGTTTACATCCATCGATTTCATCTCTTCCTTCATGGCATTGAACCACTTTTCAGAATCATTACATTCCATGGCTTGTTGAAATGAGACTGGATCTTTATCAATGCTCAATTCTGATTCATGCTCAAGTGAGTAAACCACATAATCATTAGATACAGCTGGCCTTTTCTGTCTCGTAGACCTCCGTAATGTCATTTCTTATGGTATCACTTATTCATTTGTAAATTGCACATTGTCACTTGGTTCATCTCTTATGCGTTCACTTTGCGTGTTTCGAGTATCAATTTCTCGTCCTTGCATGTCACGTGACTGTGATGCAACAAAAGGAACAACAACTTGAGTAGAAACACTGGGTGTGGGGATACTACCTTGAGTAGGAGTACTCACTGTGGATCTTTCATTTTGTAATTCTCTAATATCTACCTTTCGTGATTCCCCACTCCCACTGAACCGGCCATTTCAATGAATCGAGCATTACCAGACTCAATTATTCTTGTGCTATGGTTAGGGCAATATAACCTATATCCTTTAGACTTTTCAGGATAGCCAATGAAGTGACTACTAATGGTCTTTGCATCAAGCTTTCCTTCATGTGAATTATATATCCTTACTTCTGCTGAACAACCCCAAACATGGAGGTGTCTCAAACTGGGTTTCCTACCTGTCCATAACTCGTAAGGAGTCTTAGGGACAGCCTTACTAGGAACCCTGTTCAGTAGATATGCAGCAGTTTTTAATGCATGCATCCACAAGGATAAAGGTACAGTACTGTTACTTAACATGCTCCTAACCATATCCATAAGTGTGCGATTCCGCCTTTCCGCTACACCATTCTGTTGTGGTGTACCAGGCATTGTGTACTGTACACATATGCCTCGACTTTCAAGAAATTTTGCAAATGGACCAGGACATTGTCCACTTTCATTGAATTCTCCATAATATTCACCACCCCTATCTAACTTAATCACTTTTACTTTTCTATCTAACTGCCTTTCCACTTCATCAACAAACACCTTCAGGGTATTTACTGATCGGGACTTTTCATGCAGTAGATATAAGTAACAATACTGTAAGTAGTCATCTATGAATGTGATGAAATATTTTTCACTACCACATGTAAGAATGTCAAAGGGGCCACAAATATCGGTGTGTATCAATTTTAAAGATGCATTACTTCTCATGGCTGGGTTCTTCGATGTGTGTCTCGTTTGTTTCCCTTTTATATAATCAACATATACATCCTAATCAGTAAAATCCAATTGAGGCAGGATATCACCTTTCACCAACCTCAATATCCTTTCTTTGGATATATGACCCAATCTTTGATGCCATAAGAAAGCAGAACAATCATCATCCACATTACGTTTGTTACCTATACCATGCTCAATAAGAAATAGAGAATCAGCATACATATCATCAAGATTAAAGCAGTACAAATCATCAACCAAAGTACCAGATCCATAATAGTACGAATGTCTATACAATGAAAATGCACCGTTTCTAATCTTAAGATTAAATCCCACTTCATCCAACTTTGCAACAGAAACTAAATTTCTAGTACATTCAGGAACATAGAAACACTTTTTTAGATCCAGATGACACTTGGTGTCCAAGATCAATCTGTACGTCCCAATTCCTTCTATTCGTGCCTTCATTCTGTTTCCCATATAGAGGAACTTCTCAGTTCCTGTTATGGGCTGGATTGAAAGGAATCCCTGCATAATATGTGACACATGAATGGTAGCTCCAGAGTCTAACCACCAAGTATTATTGGGTATTTCAATTATATTTGATTCAAAACATACTGATATACAGTGCATACCTTTTTTTTCGAACCAAGCCTTTCATTTTAGGCAATCCTTCTTGAAGTGACCCATCCTTTTGCAGAAGAAGCATTTCTGATCCTTTTGGATCTGACCTCCAGTGACTTTTATGGAGGCTTTGTCCTTCTTCTTATTTTTGTTGTATGGTTTAGACTTGCTACCACCAGCATCCTTACAAACAATGAGATGAATGGAGTGATCATTCATCTTCTTTAATCTCCCTTCTTCCTGAACTAACATGGCCTTAATTTCCTGAAAATTCCATTTCTCTTTAATAGTGTTATAATTCACTTGGAACTGGCCAAATTCAGGAGGTAGTGAGTTGATGATGAATTGAACCAAAAAGGATTCACTCACATCCATACCCATCGTTTTCAACTTTGCTGCTAGATTAGCCATACTAGTCATATGATCATGAATAGGCCGTGACCAATCAAATTTCTTGGTCGTCAGCTCACTCATTAGGGTTCCTACAATGGATTTATCAGCTATGTCTGATTAAGAGTATTCCTTGATTCTCATCATAAATTCCCTTGCATTTTCCGTCTTGGGCATCGATGGCTTGACATTTTCAGCCATCGTCATTCACATCAAATTCAAACTCAGCCTATTGGACCGTACCCAAACTTCATAAAAAGACTTATCAGATTCTGTACTGGTCTCGGTAATGGCTGCAGGCTTTCCATCTGAAATGACTGCTAAGTCCAAGCCCAAAACACCTAAATGAAACTGAATATACTCTGACCATTCTGCATAGTTCAGCCCATTGAATTTGATCATTGCATTGCCCAAGGCGAAAACGTTATTGGAAGGTGCAAACATAATCCAAATTTACATGTTAATACTTTGAGTAAACTCTAATGGATTCAGACACATGCATTATAAACTTTGACTATGTATTTAAGTTCACCTTTTGGTGATCCTTAAATACATAACTGTAATCAAGAATGATGCTAATTTAAATATACTTTAATAGATTAATCAATCATACTAGAGTTAACATGAATGTTATCTTTGGATATGCAATCATATTTACCTAGTACATCAATCAATCCTCCTTCAGTGCCATTAATTATAGGCAATGATTCATCTTTGGATGATCTCCTAACCTCATAATTAATAACCACAATTATTCATATACAATATCAGTATCAAAAATGAACAATTGAAATTCACAATCAACAATTCAAATCCTCTCAAGTCAGGTCACTTTGGTGACTAACAAGTTTTAAATATTTGATTCACATTGATGTGACCTTAATAAATTTTTTTTTTTTTAAATTTTCAATTATGAAGATTAAAGTTTCTATTACGTGGGAGTTAACACTGTCCAATACACATCGGCGTACTGTTCCAGTAACCGGTCCCCTTTACATGGCGGCATCCATTTGGAAAATTCCTTCTCTACCACCGGTCGAGGACCCTTGTGGTGGGAAGCACCACCGCATTACAGGTGATACAGTCCGTGTGCTGCCTCCGACCAGGGACCTATGGTGGCAACACTACCATGCTGCAAGCGTCACCTGTGTATTGCCTCCGGCCGAGGTACCTGTGGTGGCAGCACCACCGTCCTGCAGGCGTCGCCTGCTTGCTGCCTCCAGCCGAGGTACCTGTGGTGGCAGCACCACCGTACTGCAGGCGTCGCCTGCTTGCTGCCTCCGGCCAAGGTGCCTGTGGTGGCACATATTCCAGTGACTGGCACACCCCATACTGGCAGGGTCGGCGTCGCAGTCCCCACAGCACCACCGTACTGCAGGCGTCGCCTACTTGCTGCCTCCGGCCAAGGTGCCTGTGGTGGCACATATTCCAGCGACCGGCACACCCCATACCAGCAAGGTCGGCGTCGCAGTCCCCAAACCCATGCCCGACCCGGATCTCCAGCCATGCCGGAAGAGGCGGTCGCCGAGAGGTTTTCCGTCATGCTCAGCAGGCCGATCTGGGTCCCGGCCATACGCAGTCGCCGGAAGCACGGCCCGGGTCCGGGTCTCGGCCATACACGGCCTTCCTCCCCCGCTCGGGTCCCGGTATACCCGAAAGCACGGCAGCCGCTGGAAGTCCTTTTGCCAGCGATCCGGGTCCTCGCCAGCGATCCGGGTCCCCGGCGACACCCGGAACTGCGGTTCCCTCCGGGAGGCCGCTTCGCCGTACCCGGACCGATTCGAGTCCTGGCGGCGCAGACTCCCACAGCCGGCTTTCTTCTTCACTTTTCCGACGCCGGCCATTTTAGCAGTGCAGATTTCCATGGCCGGCGTTTCCCTTTTCAACGCCGGCCGTCGTCATCCGTTAAGCGTAGCAAATAATAAAACATAAAAGAAAAAAAAACAAATTGTACAGTCGCTTTCCGTTCGAGACAAAACCAAAAAAAAAAAAAAAACACAGACAGTTCGTCACAAATAACTAAAGTAAATCAAACTGCAATATTTACTAACTTGGCTCTGATACCAATTGTCAAACTTTTCTTATTTCTATCATGCAAGATTTTTTCTTTATGTGAATATTAGTAATAAAACTGTAATAAAACAAAAAAACAGAACAACATACCGTTCTCCATTATCCTGATATCCGGTAGCAAAGATGAGAATTTTTCACGTTCTATTCCTGTACGCTTTTCTCCTTTCTCCTACTCTTCCCTTTCTGTTCTTTACGCTTTTCTCTGATGGTTGAGAGAGCCCAGAAAATGTCCATAATGAATATATATATATTCATACATTTTCCAGTAGCCGTTACATTGAAAATAAGAAGATTCTCCCTTTCTATAACAATTATCTGAAGAAGGGAGAGTGGAGGGATTTTAAACCCAATAACCCAAACCACCGTTATACTTAACCGACCATCACACTAAGCCGTTCTCCATTATTTTGGATCATACGTTAAATAAGGACTACTAATGTTAATTAACTCAACACTTTCTGAATAATTGTGTTTCTGTGGGGCTGTCCATATCGAAGTTTGTTCCATTAACCTTTTCGGTAAAGTTTTGATCTCCGTTTACAAAAACTCGTAGTAAGAACAACGAGTAACTAGTTTAATAATAAAAGTAAAAATTATGTTAGTCAGATATAAAATTTTACGTTGTAAATTATCCTATTAATTTTTATAAAATAAAATTTCATATTTGATATATTAATTTTAAATTTTAAATTTTATTTATTATTTTAAAATTTAATATTATATTTTAAATTTTAATTAATTTCATATATCATTTGATATAAGTTTAATTTATTTAAAATTTAATTTTTTTAAATATTTATATTTATTATAATTATACTAAAATTTTTATAATATATTTTTTACATATTAATAATTTTTAAAAATATAAATTGAGATATATATATATATATAATTAATAATAAAAGAGATTTATATTAACTATTTAAAAAATTTTTGTCAACATTTACTTAGTCATTACAATAATTTTTTAGTTATCAAATAGTTTCTAATTTAAAAAAGATCTAGGATAAAAAAATAAAAACTATTTTCAAGAATTTAATAAGGTAAAATTCTTGTTTCAGTATCATTATTTCAATATCATCACTTTGGTTCAATTGGTTGCTTTCTTTAAGAAGAACTATATGGTAGAAATTGGTTCAATACTGTCTAATGTGCGCTAAGGCAGTTGATGACACCTTCAAAACTTGGAATGAAAAGGATCCAAACCAAAACCATTCTCTTTTTTTTACCCAAACCAAAACCATTATTCTATAAAGTAAAGACATTGAATTACCTAGCCATTTTTGCATATAAAAGAGGACAGTCCGAGAGTACAAAAATCTCATGTTGTAGAGTCTAGAAAAAGATCAAGGATGCACAACTACATCTAATTTGCGCTAGGAAAGCTGATGACATGCACATATTCCCTTCGAAACTTTGAATGAGAAGGACCCATACCAAAACCATTCTTTTTTTTATTTTTTTATCCAAACCAAAACCATTATTCTGTAAAGTGAAGACATTGAATTACCTAGCCATTTTTGCATGTAAAAGAGGACAGTCCGAGAGTACAAAAATGTCATGTTGTAGAGTCTAGAAAAAGATCAAGGATGCACAACTACATCTAATTCTAGGTAGAGACTACTTTCACAATTTGAATCTATGATTTTCCACAACTCAAATATATATGTTAGAGATCGTGACGAAGAAACCTCACCGTTGCATTAAAAAAGGCTTATCCTTTCCATTCAAATTGCATGTACTGCCAAATGTAAGCTAGGGAAAAACAAAGATCAACGACACCAAGTGTCCTCTGATAGCTTACCAAATAAAGCAAAAATTCTGGTGCTGAATTGGTTCTTGGCTCATAGGCCTGGCATTCCTATACGTTTAGATTGAACCAAAGAACATAAACCATAAATGACTTTTCCTCAAAGTTAACGAGTCAATGAGGTTTAGATCAAGAACATAAAGCATACCTTTAGATCAAACGTCAAATCATCAATAAAACATACCTTTAGATCAAACGTCAAATCATCAATGAGGTTTTATTGGGTTGATCCACAGTAATTTTGTTTAATAACTCGAGCTATAGCCAAATTGCATCCCTTAAATATATCTTGTCGCCAATGATAAAAAGGAATCAAATAAAGGTAACCGCAGCTAGTAGTCCTCTGATAGCTCACCAAATAAAGCAAAAAGAAACAAAGATCAACGTCGGCTTGTGATTCTCTCCCTTAAATTATACAGATTCCCATTGGTTGATGATTTGCTTTGTCCATGCCCTGGTGTGAAACACGTTTCAATAGCCTTATTTAGTTGTTATCTATGATGTATCTTTCAATTGTCACTCTGAATTATCATATTCACTACCTCTTGTAATGTTGACATCACAGCTTATTATTCATAATCTATGTGACTTTCCAAAAAGAAATACCTGGAAAATGTTGATCACATGCATTACTGTACTCATCCCTTCTTAAAAATTTTCCAAAAATACCATCCCTGTACTTAGAGACTCAATTTTTAGTTTGGTTGGGTTTCAATTTGACTAATTCAAGTAAATTTCAACATGATTGAAAGTTTACTGTCTTCATCCACTAGTCGTAAGTAGACAGATGATGAGACAAGTCAGTGAAAAGGGGGTTGGTTGGCACAAAGTCTCACTTTCAGCGCCATTTTATGCTTGTATCTTGAAAAGGACAAAAAATTATAAATTTAGGAATATTTTGCCGCCTATGGCTGTTTCCTTACCAAACATTGAGAACTATTTACCTTGAATGGACATCTAATATAAGATATGTTGGTTGTTTTGCCATGGAATAAAGAAAGAATATTAGTACGATTCCTGTTCTTGTCATCCGAGTTCTTGTCGAAACGTCTAATCCTGCATAAACGTATTGTTATAGATTCCAATTTTACACCATGTTCGTAACTCAACTGATCTTATCCAAAATTTAATATACTCGATGAAAAATTGTTAGGGCAAATTTGGAATCGTGTGAATTAGTATCCGGTTTCATGCTCGAATCTTTCTATGTGTATTTCATGTTTGAAGTGAGTGTGGACGGTGGTGCTCATGTTGGCTAGCCCCTCGAAAATGATTACTCATCATTTAACATATATACAGGAGTTTAGTGGGTAGGATTGGACATAGTACAGTGGCGCGGGGACCCTAGTTCCTATTGTATAGGTCTCTTTTTGTATTGATATTCTAAGAAGAGCTTAACAAAATATTGCTGTTCGATAAAAAAAAAAAAAAACCCACAAAAGAAAAAAGTTGAGGGTGAATACCATGACGAGTTTGCCTAGCAACTATGATATATGATCAATCATCCTTCAAGGTTAAAAGGGAAAAAGATGGCGAATTATATTATAATCGCTTAGCTTGTTTTGTACACGATGATATTCAAAGTACTTTCATTGCAAGAAAACAAGAAAAATTAGTGTCATGGTTTAATGGCAGTTTAAATCATATTATGAGAAAGAATTTTATGAAAATAATTGAAAATGAACGCATATTAGGAAGTTTGTATTATAATGTAATTGAACCTAAAATCCCAGCCAAGTGGGTAAAATGGAACAGTGGATCAAGTGAAAGGGATTCCAGCTCAATAATCAAACATAATTCAAATGAAATTACTGTTTCATAGATCTTCCTTCTTTCCTGGGTGAATGGAACACTTCAATATATGACACCAGTGCAATAGAAAGCGCGCATATAAATCACACATATATAGATCTCTTGTAAAAATATTTTAGTAGTTAAAAACTTAAATTTTTATTTTTGAGACCTCATATTCTAATTTGGGAAGACGATATGAAGTTTACGTAAATGAGAAAAATTACATTAATTATATAACTCAAGAAACGAGTCTCTTAATGAAAGTAAAAATTAATTAAAAAATGAAATAGGAAAAATTTTGTGGATTAGTTGGGAAAGAAAGGGTTGTTAGTGGTACTGGCCCATCCGTTCTGATAGGAATAATCTTCACACATGTTTCAGACCACAAAATGGGCCATCATCTGCACCAAAACTGCATGCAGTCCACGGTTTGGATTGAAGTTTGACAGTATTCAATTTGATGGGTCCAATTGCCTAATGACAAGTTTTGATTTGTATCAAATGTTGCCTTAGATTCTTTACCTTTAAAAAGTATATTTAAATTCCAATTGCCATTTGATGGGTGCAAATGCCTAATGGCACTTTTTTATTTTTCTTTAAAACACATATGAAGGTAATTTTCATTCATCAAACAAATCCTCAAAAACTCATAGTCTGCAAACATTTGGTATTTTCATCTATAAATTGAGATATATTTGATATAAATCAATAAGTTAATGAACATAAAGTAAATAATTATTTGTTATAATTATTTTTTTAAAATTTAAATTATAATTTTTAATTAGAAATTTACTTATAATTATAAAATTAATTAAAAAAATATTTTATTAAAATTTATAATTTTTTTATATATTTCACTCTCAATTTTTTAAAATTTTTATTGAAATTATTTATAAAATAATATGATTGTATATAAATTTTGAAAAATTAATATTATAATATTAATTGTAATATGATGTAAAGTTATTTTATTATAATGTGATATATAATTTTTAAAATCACGTAAATAAAGTAATAAAAAAATTTTTTATATTATTTATATATATAAGTAAAATATACACCTGAAAAAAAAAAAAAAAAAAGTAAATTTGGTTCACTACATCACGGTAGACCTAAACAAAACTGTGACAAACCATTTTATGGTTCAGCGCATCCCATCATTCCCACATAATGTTTATAAGCAACATGTATACGTACGGATAAAAAGAATGTGTCCATTAAAAATTAATAATTATAAATAAATAAAATAATTACGAACCTATACAAAATATGGGATGCCATCTTGATCCATGATGATTCTGCAGAACCCTAAACCGGGCTACCACCAACTCACACTACTGCTGCTGCTCTCTTCATAATATGTATAAATAGCATGTAATGTGCCATCCCATCTGTCCAAAAAATCCTTCCGAATGTCCCTTTTCTCTGTACTTCTCGTTCTCTCGGGATGCTTTCCCTGTAATAGCAATTCCTGATAGCTGATTGTAGTCTGCCGTTGGCCTGCCATACTGCTTTGTGAGAGAGGGACAGAGAGAGATGAGGCATCACTCATGCTGCAACAAAATGAGAGTGAAGAGAGGGCTGTGGTCACCAGAGGAAGACGAAAAGCTCATCAACTACATATCCACCTATGGCCATGGCTGCTGGAGCTCAGTTCCAAAACATGCAGGTACTCACTCATTATTTCTTTCCTCTCTGCTCCACACACACACACGAGTGTTCGAAATTATACACAATTTTCTGTTTTTAGAAAAACGGTCCTTCTATTTTTTGTACATTTCATTCCACAAAATCACTCAGTTCCTCTTCTTCTTCTTTATTTTTCCTTGCCTGTTATATTCTTTTGTGCAGGGCTGCAGAGATGTGGGAAGAGCTGTAGATTAAGATGGATCAACTATCTCAGACCTGACCTCAAGCGCGGACGTTTCTCTTCCCAAGAAATAGCACTCATCATTGAACTCCATAGCATTCTAGGCAACAAGTATATACATCAAATCAATCTTATCTATCTATCATCGTATTCTCCATCTATATTGAATTTTTCCTTATTCAATTATCATTGTTTGGGCCATTCACATGCAATTGAGGTTGTAATCATCTCCGAGTAGAGATGTCTTTCCTATTTAAGTATATTGCATTTTTCCTCTCAAAGTACAGGTGGGAACAGATAGCCAGGCACTTACCAGGAAGAACAGACAATGAGGGGAAGAACTTTTGGAATTCAAACATAAAGAAGAAGCTCATCTCTCGTGATCATGTTTCCGATTTGGCCAACTTCACTGATTTGTATAGTTCCAATGGAGGTTCTGGTGTGAAGAATTTATCTTCCCCTTGAATGCAAACCCTAACCTCACTCTAGGTGCTCACCAACAAGACCAGCTCTACCTTACCTCCTCAGATTCAATGCTACCAAGTCTGAGTCATCATGAAGACTTCAAGTTCAACCAAATTCCCTACAATTTCAATGTTGATTTGGGCAATTTGCCACCCACTTCAATCCTTCAACCCCTACCACCTCCACCCAATAACCCACCTTTATGGTCCTTGCCGTATCTCCCCCAGCGTATTGATTCAAACTCAGAAGACCAAGTCTTGAGCAATGTGGCAGCAGGTCCACATTATATTGGAGATAAAGTCCCTGACCTATGTATCAATGCAATGCCTTATAATGACAACCAAGCTATGGTACCCATGATGCCAAAAGTGTGTGGGATAATAGAAGGAAATGTTAATGGAATGCCATCTTCTTCTTCATTTTCATCACAAGAGGCAGAGCTGCTTGACCCACTTGCTAGACTTCCATGTCTTCCATCGGTTCCTTGGTCCCATGAACCGCAGGTGCCAACAAATCAGATGGAGGACTACGTTGACGCTGCTGTCATGCCATTGTCATCAGCCTACTCATCGAGTGGTCAACTTGTTGCTGATTACCCTATTCTTCTTTCCAGCTGGGATGCCTAAAACATTAGTTGAAACATTCAGAGGAATTGTGGGTGGACTCATTTTGACATGCAGTGCATTTATTTCCTCAAACATTACATAAGATGTTGAATAAAGCTAGTGTGGGAATTCCTAAATGTTACTAGTTCAAGCTCTGTAGTAAGTAATGTTCGCTTAGGTTCCATAAATGTGTGTTTAGGCTATTTCTTGTCGTTCATCAAAGTCATATATATTTTTGCACATCAAAGTCATATATGTAGTTTATATATTAACTCCAACATGAATCCTTCATATTACCAAGTTAAAAAAGTAGCATCCACTTCAGTAAATTTAAACATATTATATAAATTCCCATTAACTCTTCACTTTTTTTAAAACTACCATTTTGTGACAATCAATTTTGATTTATTTTGGCCCACAAATTTCAGTATGCTCTCACTGTATTGAAATCAATGATTAAGGTTATAAACAAAAGAAAGGATGTATTATGAAGTTTTAACCTTCGACTCTTGACTACATATTTAACATTAAAAAAAGGGCCAATTTTTTACTTCACATTGGACTAAATGAAAATTGAACATATATTGGATATTTTTAAGCATGGAATGTAGTGCTCTAACTTTTTTGTTGAATCCCCAAGATAAAAGTTGTGGGAGACTTTTGAAACTCAATATGTTTGATTTACCTGCAATCATTCATACTTTTTATTGATGGTTGAAAGATTCAATTTTGTTTTTCCTATTCAAGTTTATATATTAACTCCAACATGAATCCTTTATATTACCAAGTTAAAAAAGTAGCATCCACTCCAATAAATTTAAACATATTATATAAATTCTCATTAACTCTTCACTTATTTTAAAACTACTATTTTGTGGCAGTGAATTTTGATTTTCTTTTGACCCATAAATTTCATTATACTCTCACTGTGTTGAAATCAATAATCGGGGTTATAAACAAAAGAAAAGATGTCTTATTCACTACATATTTAACATTAAAAAAATGACACATTTTTTTACTTTTGCACGAGACTCAATGAAAAATTGAAAATATATTGAACATTTTTAAGTATGGAATGTAATGCTCTAACTTTTTTGTTGAATGGCCAAGATAAAAGTTGTGGGAAACTTTGGAAGCTTAATATTTTTTACTTCCCTATGATCATTCATACTTTTTATTGATGGTTGAAAGGTTCTGTTTGTTTTTCCTGATAATGCTAGTCTCCTGTAATTGTATTTCTTGGTATAACATTAATCCTTAATTTAGAATTTCTCAACTTGTAAATGAGATTTCATTAAAGCATATCGACTCGCAAAATGTTTACACAAAAATTAAAAAAAAAAATGCAGGGAAAAAGAGATGGTGGCCGAAAGGAGGCATATGGCAGCAACAAAATGCTAATAGGACTATAGAACCAAAGAGAACAAAAATATCATGATATTGATATCCACACTTGAAAGTTTATAATTTAACACAACAAGGCAACATAATTGACCCAACACATAAGAAAGCAGACTACAAAACACAAACTATATCACAATGATGTTCAAAATCAGACACAATCAAAAAGGGATCATTTTAACCGGAAAAGAAATACATATATATATATATCCAAATAAGTTGATGAACACTATAATTCAATAGAAGAACAAAAATAACATAAAAGTGAAAGGAAAATAAATAAACCCACGATTGAGGCGCACAAACATGGACATTATAGAGCCCTTCACGGACCAAAGCTTCAACGAGAAAAACAAGACCAGAGGGACTCAATCCCATCACCATTGGTGACCAAAACAATAGGCTTTGAATCATTCTCTTCTGAATTTTTCACATAAGCCCTTTGCCTGTGCCATGTCTCTTCGTTAAACAACACTTAATTAGTCCAAGCAAAGTTCCTACATGATTTAACCCACGAAGATTAACTATAAGGTTTCATTACATGGAGGGGAATTCTTTTGACATGAAACAAATCGCAGGCAAATGCACAATCAAGGATAGTCATGGTGTAGCGTAAAACTTTTTGTAAACATTTTATTCATCTGACATTAAGAAACCCGCATTCATCTAATATTTTTGTCAATTATAACAAACTAATTTCATGTGATAAATACGGACCCATCAAACACAAGGTACATTTTGGTGTTTCAGTCAAATTGAGAACAAAAATGTTCCAAATTCTGGTTCAACTTCAAGGTATCTTTGAACACTATCAAATGATAGCGCCCGAAAAGAGCTGTTGAGATTAAGACAACATACAAAAAAAAAAAGGTGAATGGAAAGAACTTTGAGAGTTACAGTTCCTGATGCAAACTAAGGTCAATGTCAACGTCCCCCAGGATCCCTGGGAAAATGGAAGCATGCTGTTTTTTCCTTTTGTTACAGTATTGAACAATACTTGCACTCGATAAATTGAATATGTCTCATACCCTAATTCACACATTATATTATTAAGATGATTAGTTACACATGTTTAGTCTTTTAGTACATACAGTCAGAAAACCTCATACCTTCTAACCAGCAAGCAACCCATCCATCACAATCACAGACCAGCTTCTTACCTTGGAATTTGGAAGCCTAAGAACCCGGTCAAGAACATTTCTGTACACCAAGCACATAAAGCCTAGACCAAGCCCAGCAACTAATAGCCTAATAGTGCTTTGTGAAGATGTATTCCAAAGACCATGATAAATAATTCCTATTAGAAACAAAACAATTATATAAAAGAAACAAACTTTTTACACGCAGCAGATTATCAATATGTGTATATTCGCATGATGGAGATTTTTTATTTCTGGGTACATACCTGATGGAGACTTTGTTGGGTCTGGTTTTGACTCTGCCATTGAGACTCCACTGCTAAGAGTTTCTAACATTGTGTTTATGTTTGTAAGTCTGAATCGGATTTCAGGATTTGATTAGTGATTTCAGGATAATGGAAAAGCTAATTACCTGTCTTTCCTCCTATTGAACAAGATTCATCTCCGTAGCTACCTAGATATTTATATATTGATTGTGCAACTTGTGAGTCCACTGACTCCGTAGCTAATAATGCTTAAAAAGACTTTGCAGCTTGAAATTGTGTTGGTTAAGTACATTATTTAAAATAAAAAATTATTTTTTTTTCATTTCTCATTATTTCATAACATTTATTTTATTAATATTTTCTTAACTTCAAAAGAAAAATCACCATTTTTCTTCTTTTTCTTTTCAAAAAAAATCAAGTTTTTGCCATGTGCGATTAAACATAGTTATGATTCTTCATTGTTTTTACTCATTTCTTTGAATTTTAATGTGTTTTTCACTCTGGCAAACAACAAAAGAAATAAAATAAACAAAAGGGAAAGGCAAGATACATACGAGAGACAACAAGAACACAATGATTGCTTAAAACTAGATATGGACATAAAATTTTTGTGCAAAAAGTGAGAAAATAGATCAGATCAAGCTTTTTTTCTTTTTTTAGGGAATATGAAAAGATGAATCTAAAAGGAGTCCAAACTCATGGGGTATCTCTCCGGAGCTATTGTTTCATGGGCCAAAAAATGAAGGCCCACACTTGCATTTGCAACCCTCAGGCTCATAATTGGGATAGCTGACACCCGAACGGAAATGGGAGTCGTGCCTTTTCCTTGTGGTGGGCATCCTGTTGTTGGCATCCTTCAAATATTGAAATTGGATCATCTTGTTAACTTGTTTTTCATAATCCTCCTTTTGATTTCTTTACCTTTCTACACAAGTCAATTCATTATAAACGATATTCAGTGATGGGAGAAGGGACGCAGCAGAGTATAAGTAACTCAAAAAACTTCTCTCACTTGCTTAAACCTATGAAAAGATAATTGAATAACAAAAATGACAATACAAATAAATTAAAAAAGAGAACACACCAATTTTACATGAAAAACTCCTTTAAAACAAAAAAAGAGAAAAATTACGGATATTTTGAATCAGAAATTAATTCCATTATAATCAAGTGAATATAATAGAGGTATACAATCTCAATTATATCAAACAAATTGAATAAAATTCAATTTGGATTAAACGAGAAACTAATAAGTTAAGCAAGACAAACCAACCACATGCTGTCAACTATAACTCAACAAGTAGACCTTAAAGCAGTAATCCAACCATTCAAGATGAACCCCCAAATGTCCCCTACCAGTTGTCCAAATTTCACCTCAATCGGACCACGGGTCAGTAATCATTCATACGGTTTACCAATTCTACCACAGATGAGAAAGCAAAGAGTTACCACAATTGAAAGGTTTCGGTTCGAATGAAAAATCTGCCCTTGCAGTTCACAGAAACCCAATCTAACCGTCCACAAAGAAGATCTATGTGTCCTCTAACTACTGACCAAAAATCAACCCGATCGGACCACAAACAATCTTCCAATTACATGGTTGACCAATTCTGCACATAGAAAATTGCCCAGAGAATAGACCTACGAAAACTGAAGAGAAGCAGGACTTATAATGCTCGAAACCCAATCTCCACCGTTCAGAAATAAGAACCAAACGCCCTCTATCAACCATCCAAGTTTTAAACTGATCGGATATCGATATCCTTTCCAAACGTAAGATCAAAGAATACTGCCTTTAATTTTTCTCTTTCTGCAGCTTCCTTTTTTTTCTCTCCCTTTCGGTAGCCTTATTTTTTTTCTCACCGCCAACAGCTCTCACCTCTTCTTTTAGGTTGTTTTCTCCCCATTTTGTTTTTTTGGCCAAAGGGGTATTTATACCTAGTTTAATAATTTTTAAGTTATAACCCCAAAACATTTGGGTTATATATCCACATAGGAAGGAACCAATAAACCCAACAATTCTCTCCCTCCCGACTATGTGGAAATATTGGTCATCCCAACCAGTGTACAACACAGCTTAAATTTCCATCTTGATAATGCCTTTGTCATCATATTAGCAACATTATTATCTGTATAAATCTTGTCAAGTGCCAATTGCTTAAAATCAAGCACATCCCGTATCCAATGATACCACACGTCAATATGTTTTGACTTAGCATGAAAAGTTGGGTTCTTACTAAGATGGATGGCACTCTGACTATCACAATACAACACATAATTTGAATGTTGAAAACCAAGTTCCTTCATAAATCTTTTCATCCAAAACAACTCTTTAGACGCTTCAGTTATTACAATAAACTCTACCTCTGTAGTGGACAATGTAACACACTTCTGTAATCGAGATTGCCAACTCACTGCTCCCCCTGTAAGAGTAATCACATAACCTGAAGTAGACTTTCTGGAATCAATGTTACCTGCCATATCTGAATCTGTGAATCTAGTAAGGATAGACTTATCACTCCCAAAATAAAGTCTCAAATCACTGGAGCCTTGTAAATATCTCATTATCCACTTCACTGCATCCCAATGCTTTTTACCGAGATTTGAAAGGAACCGACTAACTGTGCCAACTGCATGAGCTATATTAGGTCTTGTGCATACCATTGCATACATCAAACTGCCAAAGGCTGATGCAAATGGAACTCTTTGCATCTCTTCCTTCTCTTTCTCTATGGAAGGACATTGGTTAATAGATAATTTAAAGTGTGTAGCAAGAGGGGTACTTACCACTTTAGTCTTATCCATGTTAAACCTCTGAAGTATTTTTTCAATGTACTGCTTTTGGGATAGGTACAACATTTTCTTTTTCCTATCCCGAGTGATTGACATGTCGAGGATCTTCTTTGCTGGTCCCAAGTCCTTCATGGCAAAGGACTTGCTCAACTCTTACTTCAACTTATTAATTCTAGAAGCATTACGACCAATAATAAGCATATCATCAACATAAAGTTAAAAAATGATAAAATCATTCTTAGTAAATCTCTGAACAAAAACATAATGATCAAAAGTAGTCTTTTTATAGCCTTACTCCTCCATAACATACTCAAACTTCTTATACTATTATCTCGGAGCTTGTTTCAAGCCATACAAGCTTTTCTTCAACTTGCACACATAATCCTCTTTTCCTTCCACCTCAAATTCTTGTGGTTGCTCCATATAAATTTCTTCTTCCAAGTCACCATGGAGAAAAGTTGTTTTCACATCCATCTGCTCAATCTCTAAGTCATGGCTAGTAGCCAAACTCAACATAACTCGAATAGAAGACATTTTCACCACTGGTGAGAAGATCTCTTCAAAGTCGACGCCTTGTTTCTGACTGAATCCTTTGACAACCAATCTGGCTTTATATCGTGGACGTGAAGTATTTTCTTCTTACTTTATTTTGTAAATCCACCGATTCTTTAAAGCCCTCTTACCTTTAAGTAACTTTACTAACTCATAAGTAGAGTTATCATATAAGGATTTCATCTCATTTGTCATAGCATCGATCCAGTGTTGCCTGTGCTCACTTTTAACTGCTTCTATATAGCACTCAGGTTCTCCTCCATCAGTTAACATCACAAACTCATCAGGAGAGTATCGAGTAGAAGGCACTGGAATTCTATTGGATCTTCGTGGCTGAAATGGAGGTAAAGGTATGTGCGGATGATCTTTTATTGGAGCATCAATATCACCTGCACCCTACATATTATGATCTTGTTGAACATTCTCATCACGTTCTTGAATGTCACCACGAACATCAGGATCACTTAGAAATGTCTGAGGAAATGGAACAATATCAGCAGGATTATCATTAACCTGAGGAATTGACTTCTCGATGTGTTCAATGTTTTGATCCTTAACGAACACAACATCTCTACTCCTTATAAGCTTTTTCTCCACCGGATCATATAAACGGTACTCGAAGTCATCTTCACCATAACCAAGAAAGATACATTGCCGAGTCTTCACATCTAACTTCCCTCTTTCATCTTTAGGGAGATGAATAAAAGCCTTACAGCCAAAGACTCGTAAATGGTCATAAAAGACTTCCTTACCAAACCAAACTTTGTCCAGAACATCACCTTGTAGCAGAACACTAGGGACAGATTAATTACATTTGTCATTGTATTCAAGGCTTCACCCCAAAAGGATCTAGGTAATTTTGCATTTGAGAGAAGACATCTGACCCTCTCAATCAACGTTCTGTTCATTTTTTCTGATAAACCATTTAACTGTGGTGTCTTGGGAGGTGTCCTCTGATGTCTAATCTCATACTTTCTGCAGTATTCATCAAATGGACCACTATACTCACCACCATTATCAGTGCAGACACATTTCAGCTTCTTACCAATCTGTCTCTCAACAAAGGCATGAAATTGTTTAAATACATCAAAGACTTGATCTTTAGTCTTCAATGCATAAACCCAAAGCTTCCTTAAGTGATCATCAATAAAAGTCACAAAATAAAGAGCACCACCAAGTGAGCATACCTTCAAAGGGCCACATACATCAGAATGCACTAATTCAAGCAACTCTGATTTCCTTGAAGGCGAGTGACTCTTAAATGTAACTTTATTTTGTTTCCCAGCAAAACAATGAGGACACTTCTTTAAAACTACACTCTTTATGTCTGAAAGTTGGTTCTTTCTTACCAAACAATCCATCCCCTTTTCACTCATGTGACTGAGCCGCTTATGCCATAATTTAATGGAATTATCATTCTCTGCTGCATTTACAACATTTTTGAAGATAACAGCTTACGTGAAATATAAACTGGAGCATTTCCTACCTCATGCCACAATTAAGGAGCCTTTAGTAAGCTTCCACTGGCCATCACTGAAGGTACTTCAAAAACCTTCATCATCTAGTTTTCCCATTGAAATCAAATTCAAACGGATATCAGGGACATGTCTAACATCCCTTAATGTCAGCTGTGCTCCATTGCCAGTCTTTAAGCAAATATCACCAATGCTAATGACCTTTGCTAAGTTGTTATTACCCATCTTCAAAACTCCAAAATTACCAGAAGTATATGTTGTGAAGAATTCCATTCTTGAAGTAACATGAAGAGAAACACCACTATCTATGACCCAATCAGTCTCATGAGATGTCAAATTAATCAAATCTTCATCACAAACAATAATGAGGTCACTAGTACTAGAAGTGGATGTAGTAGCAATACGATCATTACTCATATTCTTTTTCTCGTGCCTATCACTGCCATCTTTATTTTCTCTCTTCCACTTGTAACACTTTTTCTGAATGTGACCCATCTTCCCACAATAATGACACTAGACATTCTTGTACTTAGATCGTGACTTGCTTCGGCTCTTACTTCTACCATTTTTACTATTTCTTTTTTCTTGACTTCTCCCCCTATTTTCAATAATTAAAACCTTTGATTTGGATGATGATGAACCCTGAGATTTCCTTCTTATCTCCTCATTCAACACACCACCCTTGACAAGTTCCACTGATAAAACACCACCGAAGGCAGAATTAGCGAAAGACATTCGAAAAGTCTCCCAGGAATCAGGTAAGGTAGCAAGTAACCATAACCTGAGAACTTCGTCATCAAACTTAATGCCCATGCCTAATAGTTGATCAATGAGACCCTGAAACTCATTTAAGTGGTCAGCAACTGAACTCCCTTCATTATATCTCAACTGCATCATTTTCTTTAACAAGAACAACTTGTTATTACCAGACTTTGAAGCATACAATGTTTCAAGTTTGCTCCACAAAGTTCATGCATGTGTCTCATTACAAATGTGATTATAAACATTATCATCAACAAATTGCCGTATAAAACTACAAACCTGTTCGTGCTCAAATTTCCATTCTTCATCAATTTTAGACTCAGGTTTCGTAGTAGCAAATACTGGCAGATGCAATTTCTTCACAAATAGGAGATCCTTCATTTTACTCCTCCATATATGATAATTCGTGCCATTCAAACAGACCAATTTATTCACATTCAACTCCATCATTCAAACAAGCCAAATACACTAACCAGGCTCTAATACCACTCTGATGGGAGAAGGGACGTAGCGGAGTATAAGTAACTTAATAAACTTCTCCCGCTTACTGGAACCTATGAGGAGATGATTGAATAACAAAAATGACAATGCAAATAAACCACAAAAGAGAACACACCAATTTCACGTGGAAAACCCCTTTAAAACAAAAAGGGGAAAAAACCACGGGCACTCTGAACCAGAGGTCAACTCCACTATAATCAAGTGAGTACAATAGAGGTGAACAACCTCAATTACATCAAACAAATTGAACAAAATTCAATTTGGATTGAACGAGAAACTAATGAGTTGAGCAAGACAAGCCAACTACGTGCTGTCAACTATAACTCAACAAGTAGACTTCAAGGCAGTAATCCAACCATTCAAGATGAACCCCCAAATGTCCCCTACCAGCTATCCAAATTTCAGCTCAATTGGACCACGGGTCAATAATCATTCATACAGTAGCAGAGAGTTACCAGAATTGAGAGGCTTCGGTTCGAATGAAAAATCTGCCCTTGCAGTTCACAGAAACCCAATCCAACCATCCACAAAGAAGATCTATGTGTCCTCTAACTACTGACCAAAAATCAGCCCGATCGGACCACAAACAATCTTCCAATTACACGGTTGACCAATTCTGCACACAGAAAATTGCCTAGAGAATAGACCTATGAAAACTGAAGAGAAGCGGGACTTACAGTGCTCGAAACCCAATCTCCACCGTTCAAAAATAAGAACCAAATGCTCTTTATCAACCATCCAAGTTTTAAGCTGATTGGACACCAATATCCTTTCCAAATGTAAGATCAAAGAACACTACCTTTAATTTTTCTATTTCTGCAGCCTCCTTCTTTTTCTCTCCCTTTAGACAGCCTTATTTTTTTTCTCACCGACACCTCTCACCTCTTCTTTTAGGTTTTTTCTCCCCATTTTGTTTTTTTTGGCCAAAGGGGTATTTATATCTATTTTAATAATTTTTAAATTATAACCCCAAAACATTTGGATTATATATCCATGTAGGAAGGGACCAATAAACCCATATTCAGTGTATTATAATAGAAGTTAAAGAGTGGGTTCAAGTGTCCGAAGAGTTTCTTCCTCTATGTTGTTTACAGAATCACGTTCTTTTAGGGTTATAGTTGATGATTCTTTGTCTGCTCCATCTCTATTAGAGAACCAAACTTAGAGTTTCTTCTCATTCATCTCCTCGCGAATGAACTGGTTCAAATAAAAAAATTCTATGTATATGTATGTAATCGATGCTCTCCCTATGTCTCTCTCTCTTTTCTCCCTCTGAGAGTGAGAGATGGGGCATCACTCATGCTGCAACAAAATGAGAGTGAAAAGAGGGTTGTGGTCACCAGAGGAAGACGAAAAACTCATCAACTACATATCCACCTACGGCCATGGCTGCTGGAGCACAGTTCCAAAACATGCAGGTACTCACTCATTATTTCTTTCCTCTCTGCTCCACACACACACACACACACAAACAAATGTACAACATTGTACAAAATTTTCCGTTTGTTGAAGAATGGTCCTTTCTATTTTCTATTTTATATACATTTCATTCCACAATATCACTCAGTTCTTTCGTCTTCTTCTTCTTTTTTTTCTTGCCTATTATATTCATTTCTGCAGGGCTGCAGAGATGTGGGAAGAGCTGTAGGTTAAGATGGATAAACTATCTCAGACCTGACCTAAAGCACGGAGGTTTCTCTCCCCAAGAAGCAGCACTCATCATTGAACTCCAAAGCATCCTAGGCAACAAGTATATACATCATACCTATCTTATCTATCTATCATTATATTCTCCATCTATATTGATTTTTTTAATTTTCTTTTATATTTTTCATGATGAGGAATCCTTTCAGGCAAATGTCGGTTGTTTGTATTCAATTATCGTTGTTTGGACCATTCACATGCTATTGACATCGTAATCATATTTGCGTAGAAATTTCTTTCCCATCTAAGTATATGTGCATTTTTCATTTCAAAATACAGGTGGGCACAGATTGCCAGGCACTTACCAGGAAGAACAGACAATGAGGTGAAGAACTTTTGGAATTCAAACATAAAGAAGAAGCTCACCTCTCATGATCATGTTTCTAGTTTAGCCAACTTCACTGATTTGCATAGCTCCGATGGAGATTCTGGGGAAGATTTTATCTTCTCCTTAAATGCAAACCCTAACCTCACTCTAAGTGCTCATCAACAAGACCAGCTCTACCATACCTCCTCAGATTCAATGCTACCAAGTTTGAGTCATCACGAAGACTTCGTGTTCAACCAAATTCCCTACAATTTCAATGTTGATTTGGGCAATTTGCCATCCACTTCAATACCACAACCCCTACCACCTCCACCCAATGACCCATCTTTATGGTCCTTGCCGTATCTCCCCCAACATATTGATTCAAACTCAGAAGACCAAGACTTGAGCAATGTGGCAGCAGGTCCACTTCATATTGGAGATGGAGTCACTGATCAATGTATAACAGTAATGCCTTATAATGACAACCAAGCTAAGGTACCCATGATGCCAAAACTGTGTGAGAGAATAGAAGGAAATGTTAATGGAATGCCCTCTTCTTCTTCATCTTCATCACAAGAGGCAGAGCTGCTTGACTCACCTGCTAGACTTCCATGTCTTCCATCCGTTCCTCGCTCGCATGAACTGCAGGTGCCAACAAATCAGATGGAGGACTACATTGATGGTGCTGTCATGTCATTGTCAGCAGCCTATTCATCGAGTAGTCAATTTGTTGCTAATTACCCTATTCTTCTTTCCAGCTGGGATGACTAAAACATTAGTTGAAACATTAAGGGAATTGTGAGCGGACTCATTTTGACATGCGGTGCATTTATTTCCTCAATCACTACTGTGGGAAATCCTAAATGTTACTAGTTGAAGTTCTGTGGTAAGTAATGTTTGCCTAGGTTCCATAAATCTGAACATATTATATAAATTCCTCTATAAATTTAAATTTTCCTTCTTTTCTTAAAATGCTTCGCTATTGTCCTTTGTAAATTTGACGATTCTGCCTTTTTTTTTTTTTTTTTTGTGTTATCCTTTTTCTTTTCTTTATACTCATTCATATCAATAAATATCTTTGTCCTTTTTCTTTCACATCTAATTCTCTTCCCTGGGACACTTGTTGTGGCCCACAACGAGGAGATTGGCGTTTGGCAGTTCTACTTATATGCTTCCACTCTACTTGTATCAAATATTTGCTCTGATAATTCTCTGGGGGTATCTGGTGGCAACGGGTTGCATCTATTCTCTTCTCTGGGTTTCGATTCCAATAAATTCTTATATTACTGATATATAATTATATAAACATTTTTAATTTTATTGATATGATAAAACATTACTGTAATTAAAAAATATATACAATAATATAAATAACAAATCATATTTATAAATAATATATATATATATATATACAAATTGTTTTGTCCTCACTCAAAATTTTTTCTTTATTTCGACTGGGTGGCTTGAAAAGCTTAGACTAATAAAAGCTATTATAGTTACCATCGATTTCTTAAAAGAATTAGTTGATTACACTCTTTACATTTGAAAATAAATATTTACATGAATTTAGATAAACAGCAAAAATTAAAATTACTATGAATTTTACACAATTGCTTGAGTCATAATTTAATAGTGTTATAGTCACACCGAGATTCGGCCTTTCCTTACCTTTCCAAGAATAAAAGCTAGTAAAATCTAGGATGTTCAAGTATTCAATTCTGGATAAAATGGTCGACAGATATGCAAACAATGCATAGAATTAGGAATTTATATTTTGGCTTTCCCATCATTGATTCTATTTGTTCCGGCACCTCCACAACTTCATATTGTTCTAAGCATCTCCAAGTAATTTGTGATGCTAATAATAAAAAAATAAATTTTAAATTTATAATATTTAAAAATAATAAAAATAAATAAAATACAATAAAAAATAATTATATATAAGAGATATTAAATTTATATAATTTAATTAATTTAGTTTATATATATTAAAGTTAAAGTAAATATGATTAAAATAAATAATATAAAAACAAAAAGTTTTTGTTGAACTAAATTGATAAAATTTCAAAAATAAATTAATAACTTTTAAAATTTTATTCTTTTAATTATAAAATAAATTATATTAATTTTTTATTTATAAAAAAAAAATAAATTTTACTTAATCTCTTGATATGAGATTTTAATTACCAATTTAACAAATTTTCATTTTGACTCAAATCTCACATTTAAATATAGTAATAATACTCCACCTTTTTCACAAATTTCCAAATTATCATACCATATTAATTAAGTGTAAGTATTACTTGAAATTAGTAACTAGAAGAGACTTCATAAATATATTTACAGGGTTATTTCTAATATTAATTTTTTAAATTGAAATCTTCTTTATGGCAATCGTCTCCTTAATGAATAGATATTTCACATCAATATATTTTATTTTCTTATAATACATTTGGCCTTTAATCCAGTCTATTGTACTTTGACTGTCATAATGAATGGTAATAATATCTTAATATAAACTAAGTTTGTCATATAAGCCTTTCAACCATAAGATTTCTTTGGTAGCCCCAATCATTATCATGTATTTTGTTTCAATAATAAACAAAGTAATAGTAATATTGTAAAATAACTTTTTAACTAATAGTAAAACCATAAATATAAAATACATAACCTATAATAGATATTTTTTATCAAGATCAATATCGTAGTCAAAATCAATAAAACCAACCAATATACTCGAATTTTTACTAAACTTCAAACATATGTCTAAAATACCTTACAAGTATTTAAGAAATCATTTCACAACTTGCTAATGTGATTTTCTTATAAAAGACTTATACATACTAACTATAGTAATTGTTTGTAAAATATCTAAATATGTGTAAACCAGTGTATATATAAAACTGTCAATTGCACTTGAATATGAAACTCTTTCCATATACCTTCTCACTTCATCAAACTTTTATAACTGAACAACTGATAACCTAAAATAACTAGTAATAAGAGTATTGACAAGTTTGATATTTTTCATGCCAAATCATTTTAAGACCTTTTTAATATAATTTTTTGAATTCAGATATAACTTACCACATTCACAATTTTTTTTGATTTGAAAGCCAAGAATCTTTTTTACTACTTTTAAGTCTTTTATCTCAAATTCACAATTTAAAAGTATTCTCAAAATGTGAATTTCTAACAAATTCTTGGCAGTAATAAATATATCATTGATATAAAGCAACAGATAAATGAACGAATTATCATCTAACTTATGAAAGTAAACATAGCTACATACATGCTCCTAAAATAACCATGACAAAGTATAAAAGAATCGAACCTCTTATACCACTTTATTGGAGACTACTTCAATGCATATAAGAATTTCTTCAACAAAACAAATATGGTATTCCTTACCTTTAACTTCAAAACCTTGGGGTTGCCTCATGTATATTTCCTTAAGTTCACCATATAAGAAAGTTGTCTTAACATCAAGTTGTTTTAACTTTAAATCATACATAACCACTAAAACAAGTAAGACATGTATTGAACTTATATCTTTGACTCATAGTATACCTTCTTTCCTTTTGAAAACTCATTTACAACTAATGATTCTTTTTTCTGAAAATTACTTCACAAGAACTCATATGTCATTCTTATAAAGAGAGTTTATTTCTTCAATCATCGGAACCAATTGCCTAAATGAGTCAACACCTAAAGTTACTTTTGAATATGTAGATGGTTTGTCATTTTCACTAGTTTCCTGTGCAAATGAAAGAGTATAAATAATATAATTATTATATTTTTATAATAGTCAAATCTCTTCTTTTGGTTTATCTTTAGCTATGAAATATTTCTCTTCTTTGTTTTCAAAGGAATTCACAATATTTAATGAAATTATATTGAATAAGAGAACTCTACTGTGTGGCATCTTAATTAACAATTTCAAATTCTACTTGCTTATTTGCACTATTACTTTTACTTACATTATAAGGATGAAAAGATTCTCCTTTTGGATGTAAGATAAAGGATTTGTCAAATATAATATTTTTGTTAATCATAAATTTTAGTGAATTAACATACCATAAACAATACCCCTTCACTCCAAATGTATACTTAAGGAAAATGTACTTTTTAACTTTAAATTTCAATTTTTTATCATTAACATGCATATATGAAAGATATCTAAATATCTTCAAATCATAATATTTAGCAGGAGTATTTAACCAAATTTCCTTTAAAGTTTTGAAATCTATAGATATTGAAAATATATTATTAATGATATAACAAGTTATAGAGATTACCTCTACTCAAAAGTTTTTTGACAAATTAGCATTAAAAATCATATAAGGAACTTTCTCTAAAAGTGTTTTGTTCATACTTTCAACAACACCATTTTTTTGAGAAGTTTTCCTAATTGTATGGTGATAGAAATATCTTTATTTTTGTAAAAATCATTAAATTTACCTTCACAAAATTTCAAGTCATTATTTATCCTAAGTCATTTAATTTGCTTCCTTGTTTGCTTATCAATTAAGGCTTTCCACTTCTTCAATGTTTTGAAAACATCATTCTTGTTTTTCTTAAAGAAAACCCAAACTTTCTTTAAATAAATATCAATGAAAGTCAACATTTACCTAATACCACCTTTTGATAGAATATGAGATGGTCCCCAAAGTGCCTTTTGTTCTATGAATTGCTGGAGACTGGAAACTGATATATTTTTACTTCCTAAAGATGCAATACTCGCAAAAATCTAACTTTTTAGTATATTATCCAAACAAAAGGCCTTTTTCATTTAACATTAATATACCTTTCTCGCTCATGTGCTCTAATCGCACATACCATCTACCTTAGAATCATGTAAAGATTATAATAATACTCATAACTGTGAATTCCTATATAATGTACAAATTTTTAAACTTATAAACTTTCATGATACTAAGAGCACTCTTACTGATTGTCAAAACTTCACTTTCACTTGTGCCTCCATAGTCAAGAGCCTTAAGTATTCCCAAAGAGATGATATTTTTTTTTAATTTTAAAACATGTTTGACCTATGTAAGTGCTTTCACAATACCATCATAAATCTTGATTCTAATTGCATCAATTCTAACAATTTTACATATTAAATTATTATTCATTATAACAATTCCACTTTCAACAAATTCATAAATAAAAAACCTATCTTTATTGAGGTATATATGGTATGTGTAAACAGAATTTAAGATCCATGCATTAATAAAACTTAAGTTGTTATTAGCAAAAAAAAAATAATTTCTTCCCTCATCATCTCTAACATTAGTATGAATTGACACATTATTTTTATACTTATCCTTATCCTTAACTTTCAGTTTAAAATAATTAGTTTTAATGTACCCTTTCTTTTATAATATTTACACACCAAATTTCTGTATTTAGATTTAAATGTAGATTTGGATATCTAATTATCTCTATTTCTCTTATTTGATTTACCCTAAACCATCAAATTATCAATTCGACTACTACTATTTTTCTCAATTATATCCTTATCAATTTGATCTTTCAATTTCAAAATAAATTTAATTTATTTATAAGAAATAGTCTTTTAACTATAAGATATTATTTCTTTGAAATATTTAAATGATTGAAAAAAAGAATATAATAATAATAGAAATTAATTCTCATCTTTAATATAAATATTTATATCACTTAAGTTTATAAATAAAGAATCAAATTTATAAAAATGTAACAATAAAGATGACCATTCAGGCATACAAAGTATATGCAAACTTTGTTTTAAATAAAGTTTATTTTTCATTATTTTTTTTATATACAAAACCTTTAATTTTTTTTACAAATTCTTAGTAATTATTTCAGTAACTATTTCTCTCAAAATATTATCAAAAAAATTTAAGATGATATATAATATGACTTTTTTATTAAAACCAACATATTCTTTATTTAGCAAATTCTCTAACCTTCTTATTAAAACCAACATATTCCTTATTTAGCATATTCTCTAACTTTTTCTCGTTGCCTAGCAATGCTATGCCAACATAATCTTGAAACTTCTCAAAATAATGTTTACTTTTTGTTATAATGACTATTTTTCTAATAATCAGGCTTTAATACCAGTTTGATAGAAAATAATTTTTTGAATTATAACTCTTAAAAATAATAATAGAAAATAAAATATAATATGAGGAAAAATAATTAAAGATAAGAGATATTAAATTTACATGATTCTATCAATTTAATTTACATTTATAGATAAAAGTGAAAATAAATATTATTAAATTTAAAAATATAAAAATAAAAAATTTATTTTAATTTAATTGATAAAAATTTAAATAATAAATTAAATACTCATAAAATTTTATTTTTTTAATTATAAAATAAATTATATTACTTTTTATTGATAAGAAAAAAATTAATTAATTTTACTTAATCTCTCTCGTCTTTAAACTTTAACTATAAACTTAACATGCAACATTACCTTAGATGAATATTGGCCTTCCATCTTTGCGTCCATAATATCCTTTAGCCCTTTTTTATGTGAGAATTAGCTTTACCCAATCAACCAAATTTTTCTGCCCGTCTGGACGTCTTAAATCGATTGCCCTTAAATCCATCATCATTCGAAGTAGCACCAGATCGAAGCCATATACATCGCTCTTCACAAATAAATGACCTTTTTATCATGGAGGAAATGGAAATGGAAATGATAAGTCAAATATTTTGTCATATGCCGAGCTGCATAATAATGCAAATAGGGCATCTCAAAAAGAGGCCTTACCCAATGACCTCTTGCTTTACAACGGTTGGTAGAAGATTGTCTATCATAGGACTTTCGTTTACAAAATGACAAACCTTACCATTGTGACAAGTCTCCCCATCAATTGCGTGATAGAAACATAACGTCCCAAAATTGACGGAGAAAGAATATAACAAATTGCGAAATTTGCACATAAATTATTACCAGTAGCAATGTATTCTGGAGCAGCATAACCACTGGTACCCATCACCCTGGTGGTCAAAGGTGAATGTCCCTCGGTAGGCCCCTCCCTTGCCAAGCCGAAGCCTCATAGTTTAGCATTGTAGTTCTCAGGAAAAGACAGAAAAAAAAAAAAAAAAAAGGGGCAGATTGCCACTTTAAAGCGAAAGGCTTAGCCTGAATGACGGATGCTTGTGGACTAGACCCTAATAAGGAGCCTCTGCTTACTTCTAGCTTCAAGTGTTTACAGCACATTAAGAAGGAGACAAACGGCCCTTTGTTTTTTACTTGTTGTTTCTTTAGTGGGTTCCTTCATGTCTTAGAAGGAAAAGAAACGTGAAGTTGTTGCGATGGTTTTCCAACTGCAAAGTAACTAAAGGATAAGTTTTTTGTACCATCCTTTGAACACATAAATTTTTTTATATATTATATTTTAAAATTTGATATACATTTCTAAAAACAGAGAGAAGAAAATTGGAAAAAAAAAATAATTCCATCAAACTGTATATTTGAGGAAATGAAGTCTCTATGAACGACCTGTGACATAAGCAGAAAAGCCATATCTCGAGCAGCTCCAATGGCTAGCTTGAGCCGTAGGTTCCAAGATAAGGGTTCAATAGGGAATTCCTGCAAAATTAATCCAAATCCCAAGTCATGACTCTATCAAGTGCCCAATGTCCTATCAGTCCCCAATGTCCTATCAGTCCTTACTCATAAAAAGATGATCTGCCAAGCTTCCATTGGGCATGAATTCATAAACAAGATGATGCTTGGAGCATAAAATCCTATTCCATGGAAGGGAAAGTGCTACGCGTTTACCCTCCGACGTTGGACAACATAGATTGCCTAGCCCCAGTCACTAGCTGTCTGCTTTGACCAAGAAAACAATGCTCCAGAAATGCTAATGACACACAATCTACTGGAGTTCCTGAGAAACAAAATCCATGACCAAGGCTATTACTATAAGTAAATGAGGAAAGTGTTACATTCATCAGATTCCGCAGACATTCTGAAAAAAATCAAGTTAATAACCAAAAACTAGCCAATTGTGTAATTATGATGCATCCCAACAAACCAAAATGGCTAACTCAAAAGCAATGTCATCGCCATGCAATTTTGCAATCATAAATCATAAGGGGTATGCATTAAGAAACCTCGGATCCTAAAGAGGTTTGCTGGCATGTATTTAGAAGCCTAATATCCTAGAGAGATCAGCTAAAAAAGATGATAATACATCAGTACCAAATCAACAGAAATCTTTCACAACTTGGACCAGATAATACAAGATAACCATGAATAAAATGCGATTATACCTGAAATTTCTTAAGCCATGGCACCATTAATATGAGCAGAAGTTCCAGCAACTGTTTCTCGTAGAGTCAAGGAATGGCTGGGTACTGATTTGTCCCTAAACCAACCAATTCACAAAATACAAAACCACAAAATGTTTCCATATAAAAACCAAAACGACAGAAAATGAGAGAGTGGCCAGAAGGAGCCATATGGCAGGGAAGCAACAAAATGCTGATAGGACTACGGTACAAAAGAGAACACACATATCCATAAACCAACCAATTCACAAACTACAAGCTCGCAAAATGTTTACATTAAATAAAAAAACGAAATGCAGAAAAAAAGTGATGTGGCCGGAAGGAGCCATATGACAGCAACAAAAATGCTAATAGGACTATAGAACCAAAGAGAACAAAAATATCCTGCTATTGACATCCATACTTGAAAGTTTATAATTTAACGCAACAAGGTAATATAATTGACCCAACACATAAGAAAGCAGACTACAAAGCACAAACTATATCACAATGATGTTCAAAATCAGACACAATAAAAAAGGGATCTTTCTAACCGGGAAAACAAAAAAAAAAAAAAAACAAAGTTGATGAACAGTAGAATTCAATAAAAAAAAAAAGTAACATAAAAATGAAAGGAAAATAAAGAAACCCACGATTGAGGCACGCAAACATGGACATTATAGAGCCCTTCACGGACCAAAGCTTCAACGAGAAAAACAAGACCAGGGGACTCAATCCCATCACCATTGGTGACCAAAACAATAGGCTTTGAATCATTCTCTTCTGAATTTTCCACATAAGCCCTTTGCTTGGGCCATGTCTCTTCGTTAAACAACACTTAATTAGTCCAAGCAAAGTTCCTACACGATTTAACTCACAAAGATTAACTATAAGTTTCATTACATGGTGCGAGTTCTTTTGACATGAAACAAATTGTAGGCAAATACACAATCAAGGATAGTAATAGTGCAGCGTAAAATTTTTTTGTGAACATTTTATTCATCCAACATGAAGAAAGCCCCATTTATCTAATATTTTTGTTAATTACAACAAATTAGTTTACATTTGATAAATATGGGGTCATCAAACACAAGGTACATTATGGTGTTCCAGTCAAATTGAGAACAAAAATGTTCCAAATTCTAGTTCAACTTCTAAGTATCTTTGAACATTATTAAATGACTGCTCCCGAAAAGAGCTATCAAGGCTAAGACAACATACAAAAAAAAAAAAAAGGTTGAATGGAAAGAACTTTGAGACTTACACTTCCTGATGCAAACTATGGTCAATTTCAATGTCCCAGGATATGTATTGGAGGATAGGATGCCCTGGGAAGATGGAAGCATGCTCATGTTAAAGTATTGAAGAGTTACTTGCACTCGATAAATTGAATATCTCAGACCTTAATTTACACATGATATTATCAAGATGATTAGTTACACATGTTTAGTCTTTTAGTACATGCAGTCGGAAAACCTCATACCTTCTAACCAGGAAGCAACCCATCTATCACAATCACAGACCAGCTTCCTACCTTGGAATTTTGAAGCGTAAGAACCCGCTCAAGAACATTTCCGTATGCCAAGCACCTAACGCCTCTTCCATGGAAGGATAAAAAAGGAAAAAACAACCTTAAACAAATTCCTACATGTAAAGATCAGATACCTACATGTAAAGATCCACCGAATTACTTGCTAATCCTTGTCAAATTCCCCATCTTAATGCTACAATGAAAACGTGGGAGGCAAGCAACAGTACTGGAATTTGATATATTAATTTTTTGTGTCCACAACACACAACAATAACAAAACCTTAATTGTAAATTTTATTTAGATCAGGAACATAAATCTTTTTTCGTTATTACATTCTACTTTGAGCAAAATTTAGAGTGACAATTTAATCGATTTAAGCTCTTTCTAACCAAAAATTTTCGAATCAACTTGGATTTTCTCCTTTTACTTCTTGTCATCCAACTGGATTTGGTATTGCAGAGGAGAGATACCCATAATATTCAAAGCAAAAACTTCCAAGAGGCCAATGTGAACCTTGCAGACATTGTGATCCACTTGGAGGTGGAGATGGGTGAGGTTCTGGTGAAGCGTAAGTTATCTCACATGGTATGTATGCTGGAAATGATACAAATACATAGGAAAACATTGGCAGAGGGTAGTTTAAGATAGTTCAATTCTGTTCAATTCCTAAAACAAGGCTCAGTAAATCATTATGTAATATGAATGAAACAACCTCAAACAACATTTCCATTGCAAACAAGAAGCTATAATCCATATATGCCTGGAATCATTTTTGTTATGTATTCAAAGGTCATTTCTATGCAAAGCACACCAACTAATAGTCTAATAGTGCTTTGTAAGATGTATTCCAAAGACCATGATAAATAATTCCCCTCAGAAATAAAACAATTATATAAAAGAAACAATCTTTTTACATGCATCAGATCAACAATATGTATATATAGGCATGATGGAGATTTTTTTTTCCCATTTTTTGTGGTTACATACCTGATTGAGACTCCACTGCTAAGAGTTTCTGACTTTGTGTTTATGTTTGTGATTCTGAATCTGATTTTAGGATTTGATTAGTGATTACAGGTTAATGAAAAAGCTACTTTCCTGTCTGTCCTCTTATTGAACAAGATTAATCTGTGCCGCGGCAGGTGGGATGATGTCATGCTGACATGGATGGTTGACTTGCCACTTGGCTCACATTTACATCATCAAAGTTTTTGTTACACATCACAGGGCCACAGAAGTCAGCATATATTCAACCCAACATGCGCTTGATACGTGGGTTTGAATTGAGTCTGAAAATTTTGATATCAAAGCCTAGTAAGTTTGTAGTTTGTGAGTCCAATGATTCCGTAGTTAATAAAGCTTAACGGAAAAAAAAAAAAAAAAAAAAAAAAGGCTCTGCAGCTTGCCACGAAGGTTTTCAGAATCAGTAGAGTATGGACTTGAGGGTCGCTTATTAGTGATTAAAAGGATTTCCACGTGTGATTAGCAATAACTAAACCTTTTATGAGTAGTCTCTTGTTACTCAATTTAGGCAACAAGAACGATCTCTTTGCCCGAAAAATAATATCAGTAAGTAGAAAGCTGTAAGGATCAGGACAGAAGGAAACATATACAAACATCCCACGAAGGATTATGTCGTAACAAAAACAAGGAATCAGGATGCTGCCAAAAGTTGCAAATTTTCACGGATATCAATTAAAATGGGATCTTCAATTGAAGGAAAGAAAAAGGTATGACAAGCTTTCCTTAGAATTGATTAAAATAATTGGACTTTCTTTCATAGGGGGTTGCCATGAAAAGATGGAAGAGCAGTGTGGGTCAAGTGGGGGCTTACTGGGTTGGCTTCTTTCTGAATAATTGTCTTTCTGTGGGGGCACCCTCACTGAAGTTTCTTCCATTAACTTTTTTGGTAAAGTTGTACTCTTCTTTTACAAAAGCTTCTCATAGCAACGAGAACACTGGGTAAATCTGAGATTGTGCTGGTTAAAGATAAGATTTTTTTAAAATTTATAATAAAATTAGAGATTTAAATCTGTTGATTGAAGGAACCTTTATTTAAGGGACAGGAGTTATAATTGAGAAGAGCTTGTACAAGACAAGTACAAGCGAGACTCTTACGTTGCAAAGTATGAGGAAAGGTCAAAGAATGTACAACTAGATAACATTTTAGGCAAAAAAAAAATTATTTTTGTAAATCGAATGTATGACTTTCTAGGACTCATACATGTAACTTAGAGGTCATGATCGAGTAATCTTATCGTTTCAATAAAAAGGTTTGCCCTTTCCATTCTAATTACATGAACTGCCATTATATTGATATCTCAATGAAAGCTAGGAGAAAACAAAGATCAGCCACAGCTACTGTCCTCTGATGGCTCACCAAATAAAGCAAAAAGTCTGGTGCTATTTTAAATCAAGAATCTTTTTGGTCTTATTTCTTCCATTGCAAGCATTAGTGATTCTAACTTTTTCTTTCACAAGCAAGAATAAAAATTGAATCCATGTTCTTGGATGCCCTCAAAGCTTTGCTTTAAGTCTATTTTTAACTATATATGAAAATTACAGGGGATTTATAAGCAATATAATGTCCACTTCCTTTTTGTTAGAGAGGATTTAAGGTCCAGTGCTGAATTGGTTCTTGGCTCATAGACTTTGCACTCTCATACGTATAGATTGAACTAAAGAATAAACCATACATGACCTTTCCTTAAAGTGCACGAGTTTTAGTGTAATAGTAAGATTATTTTGTTATAACCTGCAACTTGTAGATTTTAGTTGTGAAAGTAATCTTTCTATATATAAAAATAGGAGTACTGATAAATACATATAAACACGCATGTATGAATTTGTTGATCAAACTCCAAATAGTCAATGAGGTTCTATTGGGTTAATCCATAATAATTTTGTTTTTATAACTCAAGCTATTTTCTTGAGGATGTGAGAGATCAGTCCAAAAGGGGTTGCTTAGCACAAAGTCTCACTTTCAGCTCCATTTTGAAAAGTCAAGAAATAGAAACTTTGGATGGTTAACTATTTTATGTTTGTTTGCTGCCCAAACATTGAGAGCTATTTGCATTTTGAATGGACATCTTAAACAAGATATGTTGGTTGTTTTGCCATGACATAAAGAAAGAATATTAGTACGATTCTTGTTCTTGTCAAAACTTCAAATCCAGCATAAATGTATTGTTATAGATTCCCAAATTTACGCCATGTTTGTAACTCAACCAATCTTGTCCAAAATTTAACATACTCGACGAAATATTGTTAGGGCAAATTTGGGATCGAGTGAATTAGGGTACATCCCATGTTCCAATCTTTCTATGTGCATTTCATGTTTAAAGTGAGAGCCAACGGTGGTGGTCACATTGGTAGGCGCCTGAAAAAGATTACTCATCATTCTCATGGTCATTCTGTTTCAAAGATTTAACTTAATGATCATATCACTGAGTGGCAAGTGAAGAAAAATCAATTTCGTGGTAACATTGATATGTACATATAGTAATGAATCCAAGTCGCTATAGTAAAATTTTCATGACTTTTGACTGAAGCTAAGTTTTCAGTTTAATTTATGGAGAATTGAAAGTTAGTACTCAATATCCATTAGTTATTTCTTTAATATATATAAATATATATAATTGGTTTTTAAAGAGTAATCATGAAATTTAACAATTTTACTTATATGTCACTCATCAAACAATATACATCAATGTATATATATAAATACTGAAGGTCTAATTTCAGTCCAATGTAAAGTTATTCTATTATAATTTGTAATTTTTGAGTTACGAAAATAATACATTAGACACTGTTTATTTATATATAAAAAAGACACCGGCAAAAAACTGTGACAAACTATTCTAGGTTCTATAAAATTGTTATTTTGTCCCATGGTTAAATTTCGGTGAGCCCATGGTGGAGTCTCTCAAGGTATACGGACCGGACTAACCAAGGTGCAATGTGACACGTGTATGGATCAAAGCATTCCTTCATTCTCCCGTAATTTTCACACGCCATTTAATCACAAGGATTGATTGTTATGCTGGAGTTAATTATTGCATAGAAGAGAAACACACGCTGTCATTCATTTATTTATTTATGTATTGGGTGTAATTTTGTTATATATATCAAATTTTGTATAGCAAAGCGACCACCACGATGAAAAGTCTACTCACAGTGCTGCTGCTCTATTGATAATATATATAAATAGCATATAGAACATCGTGTAATGTGTCATCTATCTGTTAAAAATAGCCTTCTTCCGAATGTCCCTTTTCTCTACACTCTCTGGCTGTTTTCACTGTAACAGCAATACCCAATAGCTGATTGTAGTCTGCCACTGGCCTGCCATACTGCTTTGAGCGAGAGAGAGAGAGAGAGAGAGAGAGAGATGGGGCATCACTCATGCTGCAACAAAATGAGAGTGAAGAGAGGGCTGTGGTCACCAGAGGAAGACGCAAAGCTCATCAACTACATATCCACCTATGGCCATGGCTGCTGGAGCTCAGTTCCAAGACATGCAGGTACTCACTCATTATTTCTTTCCTCTCGGCTCCACACACACACACAAGTGTACAACATTGTACACAATTTTCTGTTTGTTGAAAAATGGTCCTTTCTATTTTATATACATTTCATTCCACCAAATCAGTCAGTTCTTCTTCTTCATTTTTCCTTGCCTATTATATTCATTTCTGCAGGGCTGCAGAGATGTGGAAAGAGCTGTAGATTGAGATGGATAAACTATCTGAGACCTGACCTCAAGCGCGGAGGTTTCTCTCCCCAGGAAGTAGCACTCGTCATTGAACTCCATGACATTCTAGGGAACAAGTATATACATCATACCTACCTTTTCTATCTATCATCATATTCTCCATCTGTATTGATTTTTTTAAAATTTTTTATTATATTTTTCATGATGAGGAATCCTTTCTGGTAAATCTCGGTTGTTCTTATTCAATTATCATTGTTTGGACCATTCACATGCTATTGACATTGTAATCATCTTTGAGTAGAAATTTCTTTCCCATTTAAGTATATGTGCATTTTTCCTTTCAAAGTACAGGTGGGCACAGATAGCCAGGCACTTACCAGGAAGAACAGACAATGATGTGAAGAACTTTTGGAATTCAAACATAAAGAAGAAGCTCATCTCTGATGATCATGTTTCCAATTTAGCCAACTTCACTGATTTGCATAGTTCCAATGGAGGTTCTGGGGAAGAATTTATCTTCTCCTTGAATGCAAACCCTAACCTCACTCTAAGTGCTCATCAACAAGACCAGCTCTACCTTACGTCCTCAGATTCAACGCTACCAAGTTTGAGTCATCATGAAGACTTCAAGTTCAACCAAATTCCCTGCAATTCCAAAGTAGATTTGGGCAATTTGCCACCCACTTTAATCCCACAACCCCTACCACCTCCACCCAATAACCCATCTTTATGGTCCTTGCCGTATCTCCCCCAACATATTGACTCAAACTCAGAAGACCAAGTCTTGAGCAATGTGGCAGCAGGTCCACGCTATATTGGAGATAAAGTCAATGAACAATGTATCACAGCAATGCCTTATAATGGCAACCAAGCTATGGTACCCATGAGGCCAAAACTGTGTGAGATAATAGAAGGAAATGTTAATGGAATGCCATCTTCTTCTTTATCTTCATCACAAGAGGCAGAGCTGCTTGACCCACTTGCTAGACTTCCAAGTCTTCCATCCGTTCCTCGCTGGCACGAACCGCAGGTGCCAACAAATCAGATGGAGGACAACGTTGATGCTGCTGTCATGCCATTGTCATCAGCCTATTCATCAAGTGGTCAATTTGTTGCTGATTACCCTATTCTTCTTTCCAGCTGGGATGCCTAAAACATGAGTTGAAACATTCAGAGGAATTGTGGGTGGACTCACGTTGACATGCGGTGCATTCATTTCCTCAAACATTACATAAGATGTTGAGTACAGCTACTGTGAGAAATCCTAAATGTTACTAGTTCAAGTTCTGTAGAAAGTAATGTTTGCTTAGGTTCCATAAATGTGTGTTTAGGCTATTTCTTGTCTTTAATCAAAGTCATATATATTTTTCACATCAGTAAATGTAAATATATTATATAAATTCCCACTACCTCTTCACTTTTTTTAATATTAAAAAAATTGGCACATTTTTTACTTCACACATGACTCAATGAAAAATAAAAATTAAAAATATATTAATTTTTTAAGTATGAAATTTAGTGTCTAACCTTTTTATTCAATCGTCAAGATAAAAGTTGAGGAAAACTTTAGACGCCCAATATTTTGACTTGCTTGTGATCATTCACACTCTAAATAATGATAAAGTCTTGTATAATATATTTGTTAGTATAATATTAATACTTAAATTAAAATTTTTTAACTTGTAAATGAGATCTAATAAAAATATAAATTAATTGATATTAAATATTTGTTATATAATTATATTAATATTTATATTTTTATTAATATGATAAAATGATAAATATACATAATAACATAAATATCAAGTCCTATTCACAAGTCACACAACATTTAAATCTTTATATATTAGACATTAATATCATTTACTCCTAATCTAATATTAAAACCATACAAAATACAATTTAACTATTTAATTTCTATTTTCAATAATAATTCATATCCTATAATAACTCTTAACTTTGACATTTATTTTATTTTTCATAGTTTTACATGTATTCATAACATATATTTCAATTTGATAAAATTTCAAATTTTAATTATTTATTCTTTACAAACTTGAAAGAAAAAAAAATTAACTTCATCCATCTTCAAAGTAATCACTTCATATCAATAATTTTTATCACTTTATTTTCAAACTCATTTGAAACCTTATCTCATTTTCTTATAAGATTATAATATATAAATATAACAAATTATCTCGTTATTATTAATAAAATTATCAAGGAATTTTCAATTTTTCTTAACTAACCTTGTCTAAATTTTAAATTTTTAAAACGAACTTGTGTGGCATACAAGGTTCACTAATAAAATATAAGACTTTATTTAGGACACTTTATAATTGAACCCTTAGTGTAGAGACACTCAATTGGTGGGTCTAGGAAAAGGGGTCAATCAACAATGTTATGACAGTCTGTTATAGAATTATTATATCCAAACGATGCTCATGGGATGATGGAACGTTTGCTAGAATCTCAACTCGGTAGCCTGAGCTTGCAATCAACCAGAGCATTCTCGTAGATGAACGGTATCAAATTATTCCGATAGTTTAACCTAAAAATTGCTTCCTTTAGTGTAAGCTTACAGCACCTTTGAATTTTTTCCGACAAAGAATCCCTTACAAACAATTACAAAGTAGCTAGCACGGCTTCACTATTGCGGCTACCACTTCCTTTATGGCTCGATTTTAAGGGATAATAGAGTTTGCAACTTGTGCACCTCACCATATCGTTTTGAGTTTGTATTTATATTGGATTTGCTACTTTATTGAGAAATGCTCTAGATGTTAAGAACTTAAATTTTTATCCTCGAGATTTCAATTTTAATTCTAAGAATAGAGTTATATGATTTATAAAAATATAGAAAACTTGTGTAACTCAAGGTCAAATTAGTGTCCTAATAGATAGTAAAAAAATAAAAGAAATTTATTGAACTAGCCATAGGTAGTTAAGTATCATCCAATTGTTTGCAATGCATCATTTGAGGCTGGGGATCTTTTGTGACGGGGGGAATCATGCTTGGAGCATAAAATTATACTCTATTGAAAGGGAAAGTGCTATTCGTTCAAAGGACCATTCTCGATCTCCCAAATTTTATGATTTTTGAGTTTTGATGAAACAAACACAAAAAGAATCTCAAAAAACAAAAAAAAAAAAAAAAAAAGATTTAGACAATACCAAATCCATGTTTATTGATATCTTGAGATATTACAAAAGATAGGGTTAATTCAACTCCACATATTTCCCGTATGGAAAAGTCCAATATTTTGCACCAAAATCTCAAAGCCGACCCCACATTCCCCAAAAAAACATCCTTAAAAGGGACCACCTCTACAACAACTACAGCCCCAAGAAAAATGACGCGACTTTTTCCAAGAAAAACGGATTTGAGACAATGTCCAGCTAAAACGTTACATCAATCTTTATAAAAACACCGATTCATCATGCCAAAACCCAAAGGCAACCTCAAAAATAAAGAAAAAAAAAAAAATGTAGACCATCAAACACAGGTTAGACGAAAGAGAGAGAGAGGGGGGGTACCTGGTATAGAGAGGCTGGTCCGTTAATAGCAAAAATTAAGAAAGACCCATTTCAGTACACAATAAATGATTGAAACCCCATATTTGTGAGGCGTCTGCAACACAAGTTTACTACTTATAAACAAAGAATCAAGTAAGAAAACCTCACGCCTTCTAACCAGTTAGCAACCCATCCATCACACTCACAGACCAGCTTCTTACCTTGGAATTTCGAAGCCTAAGAACCCGGTCTAGAGCATTTCTGCATACCAAGCACATAAGGCCTATTCCTTGCCAAAAGGAAATAGAAGAGTAACAGGAAAAATTAAAAAACAAAAAGAAAAGAAAAAGAAAACCTTAAACAACACAGGATTATTCGATCAGATACCTATAATGTAAAGATCCACCGAATTAATTCCTAATCCTTGTCGAATTCCCTGTCTTAATGCAACACTGAATAAGTAGGAGGAAAGCAACAGTATGAATGTTTTGTGTCTACAATATACAACATGAACGAGGGTTTTCAATTTCAAAAGCTAAAACAGGCTACAATTTTTCCCATTAGCGAACATGCATAGAAAATCAATTAAACAAACCAAGAATTCAACTGTAACATCTGCTACTCAATCAATCTAACACAGAACATATCAAAAACCCCAGTTCATTTCCTGGCTATGATGTTGTTGATTCACGCCTCTGTCCTTTCACTTCATCAATGGGGGTGTCCTCATCAATGTCACCACTTGTTCCATGAGTTTCTTCATGGCGGCGTGGTGATTTTTCCCCATGAATTATAGCCTCAACCTCTTCCTTGGCTCTTTTGATAAAGTTTGGTACTTTTACATCTGTTCCTTTCCGTTCGAAAACCGAAAAAACCAAAATAAGCCAATTTGCGTCCACATTTCTATGAAAAAAATATTTCCAGGGAGTTTCCCAAGAGGCCTTCATTTTGTTTCATGCAAGTTACATCAACAATAAAACAAACATATCTATTTTATCTTCAAGTATCAACAAAAGCACCTTCAAAGATGAAGGAAATATACAAATTCTTCTGCCAAGAATTGCACTTTATTGGATGGAATTGGAAAAAAAAAACATGAACATGAACATGAACATGAAGGGCACCCCATAGAATTGTGATGACAGGTTTTTCCTTTTTCCTTTGTGTGTATGTGAGAGTGAGAGAGAGAGAGAGAGGGAGAATTTGGAGCTAACAAGAGACAGCCAAAAAGCTGTAATTTTCAGAAAGAAGCTAAAATCCATATATGCCTGGACCCATATTTGTTATGTATTCAAAGATCATTTCCATGCAAAGCGCGGCAACTAACAGTCTAATTGGGCTTTGTTCAGATGTATTCCAAAGACCAAGATAAATAATTCCCTTTAGAAACAAAACGATTATATGAAAGAAACAAACTTTTTACAGGCAGCAGATCATCAATATGTATGTATACGCATGGTGGAGATTTTTTTTGTTCTTTTTTTTTTTGTGGGTACATACCTGATGGGGACATGGTTGGGTCTGGCTTTCACTCTGCCATGGGGACTCCACTGCCAAGAGTTTTTGACTTTGAATTTATGTTTGTGTGTCTGAATCTGATTTCAGCTTTTTAATAGTGATTACAGGATAATGGAAAAGCTATTTACCTGTCTGTCCTCTTAGTGAACAAGATTCATCCGTGCCGAGGCAGGTGGGATGATGTCATGCTGACATGGATGAAGGTTGAAGGGCCCCTTGGCCCATATTTGCATTATCAAAGTTATTCTTACACGTCACAGGGCCATAGAAGTCTGCATATATTCCTAAATTAGTTAGCCTCGTGAAATTGGTAAGCCTGAAATCTC